>JAHDVE020005172.1:0-411952 GCA_022606495.2 Halesus radiatus | reverse complement strand
CTAATGTAAAAATAATACATAATTATATATTCCAATAATAATTGTCTCATTCCTGTTTTATTCTGAAGTTTTGTTAAACTGTGATACCATTATTTGTTAGTTTTGTTTTCTTATCAATTTTTTTTTTGAAATCTTAACTAGTTTATATCCATTTATATTAATATAATAATATTCCAAAAATTACTCTACGCGGGCAATGGGCATGCTTAAGTATTTTTGTCTTAATCTATTCTTTAAAAAATATGTTGATCGGTGTTACTAACCAAATATAATAAAGTGGGAGACTATTTATATTGAAAACCCAATAACTTTGTGTAGATCACTTTATAAATCTTTCAGCACAAAGTTAATAATTTGAAAAATATAAAATGATTTATGCTTTTTATCACATTTATAATTGGTCTATAAGTCATATAAGTTTGTTAGTATCATAATAGTAAAGGTAAAGAACAAAAGTATAATGAAGTGTTAGATTGTTATTAAAATACTGCCAAAGTTCAGTTGAATAGAATTAACTATAATTCCCTAATTTATTTTTTCCACTGTTTCAAAGATTACCCAAGTGGATAAACATTATAAATTTATTTAAAATATTTTTTTTTCCTATACATATTAATTTATTATTTATTAATAGCAAAATATATTTAACAGTAGAAACATAATAATAATTGTATATCCATTGTATGTGCTTTGGGTCTGTGTGTTCATAATGAATTTGTCTTAAAAAAATATTTTAAAACACTATTTTTCAATACTTCATATTATACAATATTGTGAATAATTAATTCCATAGCTGCTTGAAACTTTTTCATCGGGAGATACGTTACAATGGAAACCTGATATAATGGAGACATTTTTTTTTAATACATATATATAAATATTTTTTTGAAAGAATTTGAGCTTTTGTGAAAAAAATTGTGTTGGCGGACGGCTGGTACTGTCACCAAAAAACACTTGACATATTTTTATTTGCATTGAATTGTCTAACGTTTCCATTGTGCAGTATCCATTGTATTTTATCTCCTTGTTTCGCATTTAAATATATTTTTCTAAATCAGAATCTTCACATGCCACAATTTTGGAGTTTTTTTTGGAAAATTTCTCCCCATTCTATAAAGGTCATTTCTACCTTAGAAGGTTACTAAGAGATAGTTTGTTTTAGATGTGTTTACATTTGTATTTAATATTAAACTACACATTTCAAAACAATTCCAAAACAATTAACTTCTTTATCAGATTTACAAAATATTGTTTTTAATATTATATAACATTGACAAAATACATGTGACAATAGAACTAAGACAATAAATAATATATAATTAAAGTTAATCTCTATAAATGTGAAACTCTGTCTTAAGTCAAGCGGGTCTCTTGTGTTGTTGAAAATGTATAATAATTATTGTACCATGTGAACTTTTTTGAAAATATTGTATATCACAAATAAATAGAAAAACTGCTAATAAAATGTTTGAGCTGTATATTTTACAAAAGCATTTTTATTATACCTGTTACCAAAAATGGATTCACTTACATATATTTAATACAAAAAAACTTGTATTGTATAAGGCACAGATATCATTTATAAAAAAATGATAAATTAAGAATTATCCCTGAGGTAATACATATATGTATGTAGTATTTATGTAAAGTAGATACTATACAGATTAATGGCACTATTGAGAGTAAGTGAAACGCAAATATATTTCTATCCTACACATAGCGCTATTGAGATGATGGTGAAATAGCCCCTAAGGAAAATTACTATTATTAACATATATATAATATCATAACCACTCGAGCAACAGCTATCCAAATTTAGGTAGCTAGGTGATTTTTGCAAATTAAAATGAATTTATTTTGAACTTCCTGCGAAAAATAAAAATATTTATCCTGCTAGCTTGACTAAGCTTTTATCACATACCAAAAGATGCCGCTAATATAAGTATCTTGGAATATTTTAAAAATGTTTTTATCGGATTCTAGATGCCATTTTTTAAAACGTGTCTCGCAACGATTGACAGCTCTAGTAAAAAAATGCTGTAAGTATTTATTTTATACGATTTATGTTACATATCATATATAAGTGTGTTCGTAATTGAATTCTCTATTTATGACATTTTTGATTAAAGCGTTTTTTAAATGTAAATATGTATATTGTTTACAGTGCGTTTTGTATGTTTTTTACTTACATCTATCAATAGATACTTCTAATTGATAGATGTAGATAAATAATGTACCTTTCCAATATAACACAATTTTTTTTTGTTAAATGTAATAAATTTTCAAATTCAGAGCATTCAATTTTGACAGTCCGCGAATTGAAATTTAAAACAATATTTCTTACTAAAAATTAAACATATGTTTATTAGTTTTAACCCTAACGACCAGTTGCAGTAGGTAGGGCCCCACCTACCATCTAAATCTTCATACAAAAAATTGAAATTTTGATAAAAATAAAAATCATTTTCAGATTCAACAACATCAAAATGTCGTATTTTTCAATCTTCGCACTCTAGCTCACTCAAAAGTCACGAGCCGCCACTGCTAACGACTATAGAAAATTCCAGTAGACCGTAGACAATATACCGAAATAGAAATATTCAATATTACTAAACATAAGTCCAACGTAGGGAAATTTTTGGTAATAAACATACAGAAGTCTTTATTTTTAAATTTTACGATTTAAATAAAATAAATTAACAACGTAAAAATATGGAACAGTGAAATTTAGGTGGATTCATTGGCTTTAAACCACGGAAAGCAGTTTATATATTCCCATATTAATATTCTGAAGTACGATTTTTAGAAAAATCTCAGCCGAAACCGAACACCCAGAAATGTCTGTCGCTCAAGGCGTTTTTTTTTTAAATACGCCGTCGCTCGAGTGGATATTACATATGGACGGATTGGCTTATCTTATTTCCTAATAATTAATACATACATATAACAATGTGTCAAAATCACTTCCTATAATCACATAATTTGTATACATTTTCATAAGCTAATATATACCTAAGTTAAAATAAAAGAAAGAATAATAATAATAATTGGATGATTTGTATAGCGCCGTTTTTGTGAAAAATCACCTCAAGGGTGCTGTGAATGCTATGCTCAAGAATGACTTCCATACCAAATCAGTTCTTCACCAACTTCTACAAAGTATCGATTTCAACAAACCTCGGCATACCAAATGAGGTCCCCGTAGAGAAAATTGGTGCCTATTCAGTTGAGTGCATAGAATAAAGAATATACACTAGAGCCTTCCACGAGGATTTAAATGGAAGCCCGTATGCCTTTGACTTAGTATTTTTTGGTTTTAGCTCCGAGAGAGCCAATGAAAATAGAGCAAACACAGAGCTTTGTCTCTCTTTCGCTGCCCACATTGTATATTGCCATTCCATTTGATTGAAATGATGAAATATTTTTTTGTGTTAGAAATTTAAGCCCGAATGGACAGACTTTGATCACGAAACACGCCCACATCGCATTTCTTGTGTTCTTCTTTATTCTATGGTTGAGTATGATAGGTCTCTTGCTGTACAGTAGGCAAAATTGAAAGGAAACTGAGATTGAATATTACATTGGAGAGAAGTGTCAATTTTCTTTGAAATACAAATGTTAAATGGAATCTTGACAACTTTACTGTAGCTGACAATAGTTTAGGACCAGCTAACCCCATTTTATGTACATATTATTTGTAAACAAATATTATCTACTTATATCCTTTTTATAATGTGTAACAAATTACATATTTTCATAGTAAGTATTAATAATTTATTTATGTGTGCGCCTACCTTACCATGAAATATTCTTATCTGTTAGGATGTCTTGCAGAATATTTTTTGTTATTAATCTGAAATTAGAAAAAAATAAATATAAAAATACCCGACATAAATTTTGCCTATGCGGATGAATTGTGGTAGTATGCACAATCATTAAAAAATGCGTTCATAAAACACTTTAATAAGGTGACACAACGGTACATAAACTAAAACAAAAAAATATTTTCCGAATCTTCCATATATTTTTTAAAGCTACACCCCCCTCCAATTTGACTCCCACAATCCATACACACAGTCTGACTTTTTATAGTAGATAAAAAATGAGGGTGCTGCGATCGTTTAAAAGGTTTTAATTGGCAACACCAAGTTGGCTCATAGGAAGACAAATGTATGTTAAAAAACCACAATGGTCCAAGTGCATTTTTTACTTTAACACATTGATTGCCGAATACGCGTCTAGCGCATATTACGACGTTTCATTTGGTACTGAGTATATACCCTGTAAATTATAAGAAAACTTGATATAAATTCGCATGTTATTCGTTTGGCATCCGGTACGCCGGCCGGCTTACTCATCGAAAAACTAAAGTAAATTGGGATAGATGGAATGCTATCGTAGTTCCAAAGCTATCTAAAAGGAAGATTTCAATACGTCAAAATTATCAATGTCTGACACGTGTACAAAGAAATTGTAAGTATTATTTTAAGAAAAAGTATATTTGTATCAGTTTTAATCTGTATTTAAATTAGATGTAATTTGCAGCATCCAGTGAATTTACTTGAAAATACGTAGCAATTAATGTGTTGACCAAATGGTGCTCAGAAATTAGTGGTACTTACTGAAAGGAGATGATTCTACATCATATTTTAAGACAATTTTATGTTTAAACTTTTTTCATTATTTAACGCTTTGCAAGGAAGATAATTACACGGAAAGGCGATTTTTTTGTATTACTGAAATATGTATCGAAAAAACCATAAAAACCAAAATCAAATTCACAGATCAAAATTATAAATAAAAATAAAACGTTAAAAAATGAATTATGATGTTTTGCTTTGTTTCTTAAAAACAAACTGACAAACTAGAATGCGAAAAAAATAATTTTGTAGAGAGTAGCTTGGTGTAGCCATAGTAATGAAAAAAATTTATTACACTTTATTAAATGTCTAAATTTTATTGTCAAGTTAAACATTAAACTAGTGAGGAAATAAACTATATAAAGTTGTAGTTTGTAAAAAAATATGTTACAAATAATAAAAAATACATTAAATTACCTCATTGTTGGCATGGGAACTACGGAAGCGTACAGCACGCAACAGACATTATTATCTTGTTTGTACGCGTGGCACTTGTGATATTCCGAGCACCAATACGTTTCCAGCATGTTCCCTTCGTCCTCCTTGCTTTGGAGGTTAACTGCATCACTCGCAGCTTCGGGGGTTTCAGAAACGGTGATGTCTTCATTGACAATACAGAAATCCTAAAAATAATACATACCTAAAATTATTATTAATTGAAGCACAATGATCATTTTGATTTCAAGCTGTATTATTTGGAATGCAGAATTCAATGATGTTGTCCTACCTACAATATGAGAGAAAAATATAAAAGAGTTCTCAAGAACTCTGATGCTTTACAACGGTGGCCTTTTCAAAGGAATCTATTCAATCACGTGGGAAGTTTTGACACAACATATGTGTTTTAGTGTTTAGGTATCAATGTTAGGGGAATTATGTGTTGATGGATTCCAATGAGTTGAGTGTATTTATATTTAATACAACGGATTAATCAAATGAGCGTGTGTTAGGATCTGTGATTAATGAAATGACTCATCAATAACAGGAGTTGATTTATTTGTGTAATGGTTAGCTTATAATTAAATTTGGACAACATAAATTAGAACACGAGATAACAAACAATATGAACTGAACACGGAACACAGAGAGATAATCTAATCTACCCGAACAACAAGAAGAGAATGATTCTATTAGGGAAAGCAGGCGAGTCACTAGTGTCGCCGTGCTTTAGGTGTTTGGCTGTCAAAACAGTAAATCTTAGTGGCCAGTTCAGCTGGTGGGAGCAGGTGAAACTTCATGAATCACATATTCGGCAGCCATGCAGATGAGGTTAAAAAGTGAAAAGAGATAAATTTGAACAATTTCAGAACTAAACAGAAAGTGTATATAACATTTCAGTGATTATAATATAAAGATTTTTATGAAGAATGAAACATGTTCATTACCTGTACAGCTTGTAGATAGAAAGTGCGCAATATGTCAAGCCGATGTGCCCCACTGAGTGCTCTCCTGCCACTGATTGGTTGAACAGATCTAGATATCACATATTTTTGCTCGTCACATTGTATTACCATCACCCTGAATGGAGAAGAAAAACAGGACAACGTAAGATTAAAATTGCACAAATTAAAAAAAAAACATACACACAGTGAAACTCTCTCATAAGGTTTTCAAGAGACTGGAAAAAAAACTTCTTACAGCTTGACACAATTAAATTTGCAGGCGGCCAGAGGAGGAAGAAAGAAAAGAATGAACCCATTTTTAAATTAATATTAATAACAATAATTAATTAATATTAATAACAATAATTAATTAATATTAATAACAATAATTAATTAATATTAATAACAATAATTAATTAATATTAATAACACTAATTCTGGATTAGCGACACAATTGATTGAAAAGTTAAGTATGTCGATCTGTAAGTGCACCTTGTAATTAACACGTTGGTTCCAAATTAGGACATTTTTAAAATTCTGTTTTCAAGGAATGCAAAAAACTTTGTATGTATGACGGAACTGGGAATTAATACTGCATTAAAATGTAACTAGCCGATTCATAAAGGTTTGTGCACGCTTCTACTGTTTGCCATGAGTATGGGATTGTGTGAACTATTCCTTAGAACAGAAAGTCCCATAGACGCTGAATTCAATACGCGCATACGGGATTCATTTTGGATTCGTTCTCGAGCAGTATTAATACGAACAGGTGGATTTTTTTAGCATGGAATTTGAATAGCGAGCTGTTTTAAAGTGTGTTATATAACAAATTAGTTACAATTTAAAAACAAGGAAGATTCTAGCCGTTTATTGAAAGGCATCTAGCTCCTCGTAAAATTTCCGCAAATGCGGGCTTGCCGCACGAGAGCGACGGCCATTTTGCACACAGAAAGATTTCGCTCACAGACCGCAGAGGTTGTGTCATCGACACGCGCCCCTGAGCGGGCTCGCCGTTTACAATGGCGTCTTGTTACCGTAATTTAAAAGTCCTAATAACTGTTGACCATTTACTCGTGAGGTCCCTAAATTGTGGACCGGGTTTTGTGCACTAATATGAAGACACCGTTCCTGGCTAGAGCTATCTCGTCCCCGACCGATCTCCCCATGTAAGCTGTAACTATTTCCTCTTTTTTAATGTGCTGTTAATCACTCTGTTTAAAGTAACTTGCCTGATTTTAATGGTACTAGAGAGAGAGAATCCTAGATTAATAGATAGGGTGTGCATTGCCAATTGTTAGTATATGCTTCCCCCTGTGTACCAACTGTGATTGCCTACCCGTAAAATAAACCCTGTCTAGAAGGCTCACATCTTTTCTTTGGTAGTTGAGTACCTTTTTCCACTGAGCCCGGCATGAGGCTGTTGCCGACTCACAACTGCAGAAGAAGGGTTAACTGTTCTAACCGCTGAGCTATCCAGGTAAGCTTGGAGTCGGGAGCCCTTCGCCCGGCCTCTCGGTGAGTTTAACCTAACCTGCTACTATTACACTGTCGCTCCAACGGCTTTAACTGCCTTCTATTACACTGGCGGCCAACGTGGATGGTATCTAGTCCCTTCTATTACATTTGTTAAAATTATAATATAAGTTTGTTCTGTATTATTTCACCAAACATGACTTTTAATATATATTCTGATATTAATTTTATTACCCTAAAACTCCCGAAGGAAACTGAATGCTGGGAGGGAAATTTCTCGGGTAGCGTTGGCGAGCGGCCTTTAGCGTATCAGAGTGTTGCTGCCAGCAATTGAGGACGATGGCATCAACCTCAGCCAGCACCGGAGTAGGGCCGCAGATGATGATCACATGAACATCCGAGAGAAGCTTGCAAATGACGGCCCGGAAAGCGACCTGCAAAAACATACAGAAAGCATTGCAAAAGTGCACCCAATCAAAGATTACACAACTGATATATTATTATTAGATTTTTTAAGTCTAAAGTTGAGACGTTTTCTCACATTAAACTGGGTTTACTACCGGCTTTTCAACATTTTTTTTTAATAAAAAATATGGAACAAATAAGATGAAGTTACTATTATTTTTGACAGTAAAATGGATATTTCAAATTTTTAGTGGGACACACAAACATATTTTCTGTTCAGCATTTTTTTAAGGGATGAATGGAATATATTGAAATAAAAAAAAGCAATAAATATATTCACCCTTGGACTGCGGTGGCATAAATATATAGGAGTGTCTCTCAGAGAGGCCTCTGTATCGAGAGAGATGAGCCGCAGTAGAAGCTGTCTCTCATGCGAGGAGAGAGAGCGCCAGCCGGCCGTTCCGCAGGCGTAGCGCCCCCACACACATAGGCAGCCAAACACACTGCCCATGCGGAGGGTGAATTGCTCCAATACAGGCTGGAAATAATGCAAAATTAAATTTAATATTATGTAGGAATGTGTTTCTCAATATTTTCTGCAACAGCAATTTATTTCGCAAAAACAATACATTGCAAAAGTGTAAAAAAAAATCACAAAAAATATAGTTATGATTCTACAGATAAAAGCTCTGCTGTAACCTCTCTTCTTATTACAGAAAGAGAGAAATGTAACAACAGAGAACATTAGAGGCTTGCCCATAATCATTATTGCATTGCTTATTGTTTAATTATTAAAATTATTCGAGTGGTGTAGCGATAACAAGCTATACCTTAATGTTAATAAATGCCTAACAATGTGGTTTTTAAACAGAAAAATGAAACAATTTTCTTTAATTACACAATTAATAACATCATTTTTTAATCTATTTCTGAAATAAATGACTTAGGTGTAACTTTTGACACCAAATATAGCTTCATATTAAACATTGAAAATATTTCAGAGAAGGGCTTAAGAATGTTAGGTTTTGTACTGAGAGACACTATACACATCACTAGTGAGAGCCAGGATGGATACAACTCGACTGTATGGTCTCGACACCACAACACACATTCTCACACAATAGAAAGAGTTCAAAACAAATTCCTAAGATTTATAAATTATAAACTAAATATACCGAGAGAATAATTAAACTACAGAGATTTGTAACTATCTGTTATGATTAATAAACTTATTAAATTTGAGTGATAGAAGAATTATTTTCGATCCAGTGTTTTATTTAAAATCTTACATAATAAAATTGATAGCCCTGATTTACTTCAGCTTATAAACATTTATTCACCGGCTAGAAATATAAGATTATCATTACCATTCTATTGCAACAATACTGCGACGACTGCACAATTTAACTCTTCGTATACATAGAATTTAAAACTTTGGTAATATATACGCGAATATCACAGATGTATGGAATGTATCGCTGATTCGATATAAACATGTACTCACAAACTCATTTATTTACTCTGATGTACTCACTGTGAATGTTCTTCTCTAAACTTATTACTTACTACAAAATATTATACATGCATCTCTACCTATTGTAATGATGTATTTAATAATAATTTATTTTTTTGTTGATTGAAAGCAGTCACTTATGTATAGAAATATTATAAACTGTTTAATTCGAAATATTATTAACTTTCATCAGTCCTAATTTTTATATACCTTCAGTAAATGCTTATTCTTGCTTTGTTATTTGCAGACATTCTTAAAATTTATCTTTGTTATTATACGAGGGTGGTCCGTAAAATAAGTTTCCCTATTTTTTTTAAATAGGGAAATTAAATAAAAAATATTTTTTTAAATTCTGGATCGTAACTTGGTCTTCCCCCTCCACATCCCCACCCGGCTGAACTCGCTGCGACGCTCAGTGTCGGTTTGGCAGCCGTAAAGAATGGAGCTCCCGATCGCATCGCCCGTGAGGTGTGAAGTACGCTCCGTGATTCGTTTTTTGTGTGCCAAAGGCCATTCGGCGACGGAAATTCATTCTCAACTGACAGAAATATATGGAGAAATGTGCATGAGTGATTTGTGTTATTTCACAATTAATTAATTTAAAAATAATATATAGTATATTTGTGCACGTTCCAGAGTGGAAGATACTCTCAGTATCGCCCTGGTGAAAGATCACCATTCCGAATTGAAATGTTGCTTGAAATGGCTTTTAGCCGTGTTTGGTGACCAGATCTGAATAGCCAGGTATTTCCCCTTCTCCTTCCCCTCCTCAATACCTTCAGCCTCACAACATTCCCCAATTGGGAATGCCATAGTCTCACTGGCTCCAGACGGTTGTGAGCAGTTTGGGACTCTTGTGCGGTATTCATATAAAAAAAAAAATAATAATTAAAAAAAAATACAGCCTTCCAACTGAACTTAACAGGGTGATTTCCACATTCCATACGTGACCCTTTACTTTTGTATAGAGGCATGTCTTTATATAGAGCCCTTCTCCAATCTAATGGGGTGTAACCCTTCTCTAAGCACTGATTAAAAAGTTTGCACAACCATGTGAAAATTATACAGCTATCTCCTTTAAAGTATTCAGCAGCAATATTGTCAAAACCAACAGCCTTAATAATAAGAGTTAATTTCTATAGCGCAGTTTTGTGAAGGTTCACCTCAAGCCTTACCATTCTTCATAGATTTAATTGATCTTTTTATTTCACCATGCTGATTTTGGGAACATTCACCCCATCGTCATTCATACTTGACTGAAATAAAATATAATTAATATATTAATAAATTACAATCACAATAAAATGTAAGTGTAATTTAAAAAAACCAATGTAAATTTTCAGAAAGAAACTATAAAAATATAATATTGTGGTCATATTTACAAATTAACGTGAAAAATCCTATAAAATTCACAAGTGGTCATTTCAGAAAAAAAATCGTTGCCATTCAGGCAAAAGTTTCCAATCCTAAAAACATTATATTAAGATATTTGAAAGTTGAAAGAAAAATCAAATTTTATCGGTTTATAATTGGGATTTAAGCAACATTTTACTAACTATTATACCGTGGTGACTATTGCATCTTAAAGAACATATGTAATTGTACAAGTAATTGTACATTCAACTCAAAACTGCTTTTTCAGGGTTAGTGACTTTTGACTGAACGGTGACGATATGTATGTGATAGAGATATTTGGAGAACAGTAGCAAAATTAATGTATACATCTTCTGGATACTGGTCATGGCAATCTAGCTAATAGTTTTAAAACCTATGTGATCGCAACGAGTGTCCCAGTTCCCCACTTCAGTGGGGTTATTCCAGGGTGCACCGTACAGGGTGAAGATCGCTATGATTATAGCCAAACTTTGATAGAAAGCATCCAAAAAATTGACACAACATAATACTATTGATATAAAACCAGCAAACAAATATTTCACAGTATGTTTTAAGTGCACCTTTAAAATGATATACATACTTCTAAAACCAGGCTCTCGGGGCAGAGTATTGCTTCAATAGCATTCAGCAGAAGTGTGGGATGTGCAGCGGAAGCACTCTGTGAGTCCAGGGACTCCATGAGCCTATCGACCAGCGGATAGCACGGCCTTAGTTCCCGCTTCAGCCTTTCCAAGTTGCGAGGGTTTTCCAGTTCGTCTAGCCCCACAAACATAACCATGGCATTGAAAATGGATATCAAGAGTGAGTTCAGGTCGCTCTCCAAACCTCCACTGGCTATGCCTATCAAGGTAATGCTATAAAAACATATGTTTTTATTAATTATTGTGTATTATATATCACGCTATTCAGAACTGGTCACTAAGCATAGCTTAAGTCATTTCAAGCAATGTTTCAATTCTGAAATGAATGATGTAGAAATATATTTCAAATTCAATGAATGTGAAATAAAGATAGAATTAAATTTTAAGAATTCCACCCTAGGTTTTGAATCGACGGCCTGTGTTCAAAGCCTAGGAGCTTACCGCTCTGTCTTGGAGGTCGAATGTTATTGCATGCATTATTAGAAGTTCTTTCTGAAGTAACGATAAAGAAATTACCTCCCCAGGAACTCCTTCCATACGATTATGCCATTTTGGATTTTAGTGCTTTTGAGAATAACATCTTGGCACTTGCTAAATAAACTGACACCATTCAAAGATGCCATCGAAGAAAAGGGGAGCTAAAATAATAAATATGCAGGTCTCAAAAATATGTTACAAACATTTATATGCCAAAAATTAAATACTGTGTTGAATATATTGCGATAAAACATACGCTTTCATTATCTCCCTTCTTTCTGGTAAATATAGGGAGCCCGCTTGCAGTTATTAATGCTAAAATATGAATCGTCATTTTGGTTACAATTAATTACTTGTAGTTAAAATAAAACATTTATCCAGCTACGAAAATTAATGTGCGACTTATGTGAAGTCAAATGGGTCCATTTAAAATTCGCAATGTAATGTTTGTGTATTTTACTCAAAGAAACGCTTGCACAATATGAAAATAAGCTTCCTTGACAACCAATAAACAGTTGTTTTGGTTTGACAGCTATTCCATAGAAAAAGTGGTGTTGGGCATAATCACGATTGACGCGATTTCTATTTCGACTGTTTCGAAATCAAAGAAGTATTTGGATTCTCAAAATAATCGATTCTTTCTGACACAATAAAAAAAATTACTATTGCTAAGACGCTAATTAGGCAGTGGGTTATAATTCTAGGAATAACGCAAAAAGGTTAGACACAGAAAAGCAATTTAGGTATTTACAACAAGTCATTTATTTTGATAATCGTGGGGTTAGTCTTAAACAAAAGTTTGATATATCCTTTTGTAATACAAAAATAAATGACCAAATTCACCGAAATACTTTTCTAAAATGTGCATGTCAGGCAATAAAAATTCCCATACTAGACCGGCCATAAAATAATTTAGCACAAAGGCTAGCCGAACCTATTGTTAGAAAAATTGTAACTACTACATCGTAAAATAAAATAATCTTAATTGCTATTTTGGAAAGTCGGCAATTCCTTTGAGATTTTATGGGACGGCAATAAACACCTCAAAGGAATTGAGCCGCCGACGGAACGGCCCGCTGAACAATGCGGGTGATAAAAGAATACCTACAGGTAGACAGAAGGCTCCAGGAGACAGTCGGGTGAAGTCTTCCACCGAGGAAGCACGAGTCGGGTGCAGACTTCCACCGAGGAAGCACGAGTCGGTTGCAAGAGTCCGCCCAGGACGGAGAGTCGGTTGCAGTAGTCCGCCCAGGACAGAGAGTCAGGTTTGAACCTTCCGCCCAGAAAGGTTCCTATTCTCGCTTCTTGGAGAGGCCGCCCAGGTCCTCTGACGACGAGGGAATTTTACGCTTCCATCCCAGAAGGAAGTAACTGATCTTCGCCCTTCGGAGATCAAACATCGGAGACCGCCCAGGCCTCTGATTATCGCCGCGTTGTACCTACGCCCGATCCGGAGGTACATGAATACCTAGTGCGAACGCGAGGACTCTGCATACAAAGCAGCCACTGGACCCTGGACAGCCATCACAAAAAGGGAAGTGCCTCTGACTCTAATGATAATTCCTCCACCCTGTCAGCCAAGTGAATCTCTAATTTTAAGTACAAAGACTTTAACAGTAGAATTAAGTAATTGTCTATCTAGTTTTTTTGAATTTATTATGTCTAATTAAGATTTACTCTAGTTTTAAGACTAACCCCACACGACTATCAAAATAAATTACGTGTAATTACCTAAGATATGCTTTTCTGTTCCTCACCTTTTTTGCGTTATTCCTAGAAATATACCCACTGCCCTAACCACCGTCATATCAAGTTAATCTTAATTAGACACAAAATTTCAATAAAACTTGATAGGCAAGTACTTAAATCTACTTGTAAAGTCGTTGTAACTTTGTCCTTAAAATTAACTATTTACTTCGTTTAAATCGACGTAAAAGTTTGTATTCTTAAAACTAGAGATTCACTTGACTTAATTATACGGGAAAGTTGATTCTTAAAATTAGAGATTCACTCGGCTTAATTATACGGGAAAGTTTAGTTATCCTACGTAAAAGTCTTTACGAGAATAGTCACAGGGTGACATGGTGGGAAAATTAAATGGTATGAAAGTTCAGAGGTACTTCCCTTTACTGATGGCTACACAGAGAGCGACTGGGTATGCAGAGTTCACGCATTCGCACTAGGTATCCAAGTACCTCCGGATCGGGAGTAGGTACAAACGCGGCGATGATCAGAGGCCTGGGCGGTCTCCGGGGTTTGATCTCCGAAGGGTGAAGATCAGTAACTTCCTGGGCGGAAGCGGGGGGATTGACTCGCGGTGCAGAGCCTGGCGACTTCTACGGTAGATCGCCGAAGGGTGAAGACCAAACTTCCTTCTAGGACGGAAGCGTCAAACCAACTCGCGGTACAGAGCCTGGGCCGTCACATGCAGTCGATATCCGAAGGGCGGAGATCGTACTTCCTTCTGGGATGGAAGCGTAACACTAACTGTCGTCAGAGGACCTGGGCGGCCTCTCCGAGGGGCGAGAATAGGTACCTTCCTGGGCGGAAGCTTCAAGCCAACTTTTAGGGAGCCCTGTTCCCTGTGGCCATCTGTAGGGAACTTTTTATGACCCGTATTGTCTGGTGGCCGCTCATTTATTACACGCTTATTTCCTTTTAGGTTTTAATGCTGTGCTTTTGTAAAATAATGCCGACTTTCTATCTGGGTCCTTTATGATGTAGTACTTTACAATGGTTTCCGGCTTGAACAATAATATACGCGGCTAGACCGAATTCACAGACATATTTAGTTTCTAAAATGTGCATTTCAATTAATAATAATTCACAGAGAAGACCGGCGATAAAAAAATTGCACAAAGGCTAGCCGCGTATATTGTTCTTCAAGCCGGAAACCATTGTAAAGTACTACATCATAAAGGACCAAGATAGAAAGTTGGCATTATTTTACAAAAGGACAGCAATAAAACCTAAAAGAAAATAAGCGCGTAATAAATGAGCGGCCCGCCAGATAATACGGGTCATAAAAAGATCCCTACAGATGGCCAGAGGAGCAGGGCTCTCTGACGACAGTTGGCTTGAAGCTTCCGCCCAGGAAGGTATCTATTTTCGCCCCTCGGAGAGGCCCCCCAGGTCCTCTGACGACAGTGAGTTTTACACTTCCGCCCGAGAAGGAAGTCTGATCTCCGCCCTTCGGAGATCTATTGCAGAGACCGCCCATGTTTTGCACCGCGAGCCAAGTTTACGCTTCCGTCCCAGAAGGAAGTACGATCTCCGCCCTTCGGAGATCTACCGCAGAAGTCGCCCAGGCTCTGCACCCTGATTCGACTCCCGCTTCCGCCCAGGAAGATACTGATCTTCGCCCTTCGGAGATCAAACCTTCGAAGACCAGCCACTGGACCCTGGACAGCCATCAGTAAAGGGAAGTACCTCTGAACTCTCATGATAATTCTTCTATCCTGTCACCCAGTGAATACTATACTTTCACTTAGTATCAACACCTAAAGATAAAGATTTTTACGTAGGATAACTAAGACGTTCCCGTATAATTAAGCCCAGTGAATCTCTAGTTTTAAGAATAAAAACTTTTACGCAGATTTAAGCGAAGTGAATATTAATTTTAAGAACCGTAGAATTAAGTACTTGACTCTAATTTTAATGATATTTTATACTTAATTAAGATTAACATTAGTTTAAGACTAACCCCACGATTAGAAAAATAAATGCCTTATAGTAAATACATAAATTGCTTTTCAGTTCCTAACCTTTTTGAGTTATTCCTATAATTATAACCCACTGCATTAATTAGCGTCTTATCAAACTCTAAACGCTACGAATTACCAAATCATTTAGAAGCTTTCGGGGTAGGTGATGTGAAATATTTATTTATGTGGATGCAGCTTTAATTTCATGTGTTGACACTCCACAAAATCAAGAGATGCCGCTAGTCAAAATATACATCTGACGCATTATGGTATTACGCGCGTAAAAATCAATATAATTTTCAATAATTTAGACTAATTTTTGTATAAATATAACGAAAAAGATAGACACTTACAAACATATTATGTGATGAAATATATAATTCTTTGATTGTTGCTCGGGAGATTGAATCAATAAGACCACTGTACAGATTAAATATGGTAAATTTCACGACATTTATTTACTATAAAAAATATGATTAATATATTTAAATATTTTGTGTTCTCATTTTACTTATTATTTAGTTACATTAATTGAGTAGACATTCATAATTAGTTTTTGATAAAAAATATAAGTATTGGTTCACCTTCACAATCGATGCAGGATACGTGAAAAACTAAATAAAATATTTAATTTTAATTAATATTGTGCATATATATAATTCTTTACAAAAATACGTTAACTACACAACGAAATGAAGATAATTTATTTGTCAACTTTGACCTTATTTGAAAATGTCAAGGATAGTAAATTAGATAAAAAGTATTACAATTATTTCCTCTGTGAAAAATACTGTAAATAATACATCATAAATAATATTGTGTTCTCAGGACAAAAAATAATCTGTTGTCGATTTAAAAAAAAATAAAAGTCATCATTAGAGGTAAATAAATTTAAGTGGTATGTTTCATTACATTCATACTGAGAATTTTGTTCATTCAAGTCTGTTATAGGGAATTGCGTGCTAACATCGCAAGTGTTCTTGTTTTGCTAATAATATTGTCTGCAAAGCTTCTATTCAACAGTTAAGTGTTTGCTAGGTATTAGAATTTTTGCTATTTATGAATCAGGAAAGCACTAGTCGGTGTTGATTTTCCATGGAAAAGTCGGCAGGCAAGAACTGAATATTCATTCTTAGTTGATGTTGACCACATGAGAACGTTTTTCTGACTCGTTCTTTTCTTCCTGCCACTTTTAATCTGGGCTTTTTCAAGACCTGAATTAACAAATCCCTTCCTACAGCCCCCGTCTTAACCCGCCTAATAAAGTTACCCGACCGGGTAACGATATAGTCCCCCTGGTTGCACAGAGTACCTACACACAGGGGAGGCTGTTATGAGGCATCACTCCGAAATCAACATTTTCGAGTTATACAAAAACCATAACTTTATTTCTTCGTAATTACCCCGCGGCATGAAAGTAAATTTATCTATTACTTCCTTTCCCGAAGCTCTACTAATATTATAATGAAATTATGTGTTTTGCCAGGTTTCCCAAAATGATAGTGTACTTTTATCAGGTATCCCATAATGAAAGTATGTTTTTTTATATATCTAGCAATGAACGTATGTATTTTGTTAGGAGTCCCGTAATTTAGATGTGTTTTTTCAGGTGTCCCACACTGCCTTGTGATTGATACCACGGAGACATCTCCCGTCAAGCTGGGCGGGGGTGAGGCGGGAGGGGAGTGGGGCGGCGGCGGGGGCCTGGCCCTCAGTAGCAAGGTGCACCCCAGCCCGGGGGCGGCGCGGGGGGTGTGGGCGCTGCCCCCGCCCTGTGACATGGTGGCCGACTCAGAGAGGTTGGCGGCGCATGATGCCGACTGCGCCGAGTCACATCTGCTGGGGTCCCAGGCGGCTGAGTTGGTGTTTGACGCAGTTAAGACCGGGTAAGTACCGTTCTTATACATATAAACGGTTTGTTATAAGTGACACCCCCAATTATCATGGTTGTGTTGCGGCAGAAGAAAACATGAATATGCATATATGGCTAAAAAACATAGCTAAAGTAATTTTAAGTAACATTTTATTTCTGATTAGTTGTATCCAGTGGCGGTTCGTGGTCTTGTTAACCGAGGGTTCAATCAGAAATTTAAGAGAAGATATTTTATATCATCAAATATACTTCCTGTTGTTGTCCTTTGGTGAATCGTAATATACAGCGGCAGTCCAGTCACATAATTTAAAAAAGGTTGGTGGGAGGAGTACTATAATAACTAGCGACTTGAGACAATACGGCGTTTGTCGAAACTTTGGAATATAACGTCTTGACTTAAAAAAGGTTGAATTTTGAATTCGAAAACAAAAGTAAGCATTATAATCTGTTTGTCTTACTAATATAATTACAAAAAGCAAACGATTAGAGAAATGCAAGAACAAACAAATAAAATAAACTTATAAATATTTATTAGAAAGTGAAATAATAACATTTAAATTTCATACTTATTTTGCAAAGATCAGCCGGCCGGCAAAGCGACCGATAGGGTTTGACGAGTGTCACCATCTGGGTGACACAAGTCCAATTTCAGAGGTAAAGTGTCTTCAAACATTCAGCTAGTGCTGGGGACAAACTTGGTTCTCGGTGCTCGGCTATTTAATCTCTCCGTCAGGGACTGTGTCGTTTTGTTTTCTTTGTATGAAGATTTACTTGCGATTGTCAGTCCATATGTGCCGAGTCCATTCCGCGCACCACCTATGGGAATATCGCATTGCTCTTCGAGCATAGTATTTGGTAGAGTGGATTTTGAACGCGAAATTTGAACGGCGTGTCGTTTATAATGTGCTTATATTATAATACAAGTTAGTTTTATTTTCTCACATTTTTAACGGGAGTTCACCGCACAATTTCTCTTTAGAGAAAACTGCCCCTGGTTGCATCACAGCAGGACAGAGAATACATATTTTCTAGTGTGGGATGAAGTTCAAATATAAAAATATTGATGGCTTAGTCCGAGATTGCCAATTCCGCTTACATCAATAAAACCTATGGGGGCAGTTATGCATTACGAATTTTGAGAACATATTGGTACCCGATTAATTTTTCCTTTGTAATGTTTTATGGACCTATTGAAACAATTTGAAGTTGGAGTGATCAAACAAAATGGCGAATCGGCAGAGGAAGGATGAAAGTAGACTGAATGCCGTAGAAATGAGATCTCTGAGACAAATGTGTGGTAAAACAATGTATGATCGTGTGAAAAATATTGAGATTCGTAAAGAATGCAAGGCTGATGTAAGCGTAATGAGTAAGATTAAGAAAGGGACGCTTAGATGGTTCGGACATGTAGAGCGAATGAACGAAGAAAGGAGTGTAAGAAGAATGTATGATGTGAATGTGAATGGAAGAAGAAGCTGGGGATGCCCGAGGAAGACATGGCACGATCAAGTGAATCGAATACTTGAGTCGGCCCATGTCAGAAGTCAGAATAACAGAAGAGAATGTATGAGGCGTTGTATGTATGTGAATGAAGCAAGACGTGTATGCTAAAATCGAGTTGTTTGGCGGTACGTCCTCTCTGCCTACCCCCTGCGGTGAAACGGCGTGATGGTTAGTTACTTAGTTAGTTAACTTTTATTGTGCCGAAATTACCCATCGGATACGCAAAATTTGTATCCATTAAACGTTGGCGTATCTAATCGGCAATGTCAAAAAATCATTTCTCTAAATATAAATAGCTATTCTGGGGAAACTACTTATGATAAATATTTACAATTTTTATAAATATATAAACACAAAACATTTTGCAAAAAACAAGTTATTACGAAAATAGACTCGGGTGGGCCGCGTGCAAATTTACCCTTGGCACACTACGCAAGTATTAGTTCGCGGGCGCTCGGCGTTCCAAAGGTTAAAATACTTCAAACTGCACGAGGAGTTATCAAACTTGCCCTTTCAGTCATCATTGTTTCGAACCCATAGCTTTTGTGTCGTAAGTCATAGCTACATATTACGGTTCTTCTACACAGCTCCAGTTATCAGATCGTCCCATTAGAGGTAAAAGTCATTATAAGTCATACAGCTAGTATGGCACCTAATGAGTTTTACCTCTAAGGGGATGAGATATTGCTTATCCAAACATTTCGAGGACTCAACATCGTTAACTACAAAAATGCAACTTTACAGAAGACTCAACACTTTTGTTGTCTCAATGAAGGAGATATTTAGTTCAATGTACTCTCCTGTGTAGAGTGTCTTGTAAAGTTGTACTTTTGTAGGTAACTTTGTTTGAAAATAGTCTTCAAAATAATAATTGAGTATACACTTTATTTTCCAGCGATGTATCAGAAATCGAGCGATTAGTCGAAAAGCTGGGTGCCGAGGCGCTATGTGGGCGGGACCGCCACGGCTACACGGCGGCGCACTGGGCGGCGCTGGACGGTAGCGTTGAGGTGATACGCCACCTGGTGGAGCGCAGCGCCCCCGTGGACTTGTCCTGCCTGGGCACGCAGGGCCCCCGGCCCATACACTGGGCCTGCCGCAAGGGGCACGCGGCGGTGGTGCAGGTGCTGCTGCAGGCGGGGGTGGCGGTAAATGCGGCTGATTTTAAAGGTAAATTCTCATTTTTTCATACCCAAACAGAAACATTCATTTTTATCTGTAAAATATATTTATAATGTAATCCCTAGTGTATGGGACAGGTTGTGTAAACACCCGCCGCACGTTTCGAGAAAGAAGTTCCCTGGCAGGAAGGGTAGGAAGGTTGGCTATTGGATCCAGAGCAGGAGAGGGCCAGGGAGCGAAAATAGAAGTCTAAGTCAGGCAGAAGATCCAGTGAAGAGGCAGGTGAAGGTGAAGTAGAGGTGTCGATCCGGTGATGAGAATACACAGATTTTTCAAGTTTAATGATTTTGTCTCCTACTTCCCTGCAGTACCGTACCGCAGACAGTTGGCTCGGCAGCTATTTCACGGTCCGCAGAGGGCAGAGGCAATCTCGAATCAACTAAATAAAAAAATTAGGTATCTCCCTCTACTTTGCACTTCAATTAAACCTTTCCCGCTCCTCGCCAGAATTTTATTTACATAATTAAAAAATATTCCGAGAGCTTTTTAACTCCAAGTTTGAACAGAACGCTGCGATAGGTCGACATGTGATCTATGGCGATGTAATATAAGAATAGGAAGTAATATTTGTACAGCGCCCTTGAGGTGATTTTTCACAAAAACGGCGCTTTAAAAATCATCCGATTATTATGGGTCAATATCAACACTCCCAATGTCATTATTTTGTACCTACAGTTTAATAAAAAAATATATTTATAGATGAACATGAATTTCGTTTTGATTGTGTAGGTTAATCGTTTTGATATCCCATTCTAACTGGATTAATAAATTAGTTAATTTACAATCATATTTTCTCTCGAAGTTCCCATTTTTTGTTATTTCATCATTCTGTAAAATATTAATTTTATTTCACACAGGGTTGACACCTCTAATGACTGCATGCATGTACGGCCGCACAGCCACAGCAGCATATCTGCTGGGGATGGGGGCCCTGACGCACCTCACAGACATCAACGGAGACACGGCCCTGCACTGGGCCGCCTACAAAGGGCACGCCGACCTTATCAGGCTCCTGATGTACTCGGGGGTTGATTTGCACAAAACTGACAACTTTGGATCGACGCCTTTGCATTTGGCGTGTCTTTCCGGAAATCTGACTTGTGTAAAGTTACTGTGTGAAAAGGTGCAGTAAATTTAATACAAGTAGATTTTTATGAGTAGAATCATACTTTCCTAGAGGAATCTTTCCTTATTTTAATACATTTTTAACAGATTTAATACATTTTTTAATATTGTTTATACTATAGACAGTTTTAAGCAATAGCATTTTAGATGACAGTCTGTTTATTTTTCTGTACATTTTGTTACTTCCTAAATTTTATTTGAACAGTGTCAATGGATGAGAGTATTTTCAATGCGTTTGGTTCGGTAACTGAAGCTTACCGTAGTGAACTAACCAAAAAAGAGTCCGTTTTCTGAAAAAAATTGTTTCAACTTTTTTTTGCTTACCGATGAAATAAAACCCTTTTTTTTATCAGATAAAAACAGAATTGGAGCCAAGAGATAAAAATGACAAAACGCCGCTCATGCTAGCACAGAGTCATCGCCACACCGAGGTTGTGAAAATGTTGCAATCGGAAATGAAAAAGAAAAGTCGATGGTTCCCGCCTATCTCCGAGCTTTGGGGTCTTCTGTTTGGGGGTGCCGGAGACTCCAAGGGGCCCCTTCTACTGTTCCTTATTTCAGTGCTTCTGTGGGGCTATCCTATGTACATTATCCGGGTAAGCTATTTCTTCCTATCCCAGATGTAAATGACTCGTTATTCTACACTTGTTTCTACGAGCTTCCCGTCTTAAATAATCTTTTTATTTTTCCTTGCAGTGTATTCCAATAACATGGAACAGCCTGAGAAGGTCTCACTATTGCTTTATCTACTGGAACATTGTCATGTGGCTGAGTTGGATAATAGCTAACCGAAGAGATCCTGGATATATACCGCTGAACTCTGACACGTACTACCGAGCAATAAAACAGATACCATACTTTGACAAGTGGAAGAAGAGAAATGTAACGCTATCACGCCTATGCCATAGTTGCAGATGTTTGAGACCGCTGAGAGCCAAGCACTGTCGGGTTTGTAACCGCTGTGTTTCGTACTTTGATCACCACTGCCCGTTCATCTACAACTGTGTCGGTTTGCGAAATAGAATGTGGTTCTTCCTATTCGTTATGAGTATTGCTATCAATTGCTCATTCACCATTTACTTTGCCTGCTATTGCGTCATGATAGAAGGCTTTGGACTGCTGTACATACTTGGGTTGTTGGAAGCAGTTGTCTTCTGTGGATTGGGTTGGATACTGACATGCACATCTGTAAGTATTAATACAGTTAATGTAGTTAATTACAGTTTTTTTTTAAATATACATAATGCCCAAACTTATTGAAGAATGGTTGAACCTGCATGTAAAATAACATGTGACGAATCACAGGGCTCAATAGAGCGGCAAAGTATGATTTTCTTGTCTGGGAAGATGCATGGTGATATTTTTTATTGTATGTCAATTAATGCATCAACACTACTTTTTTCGATTGCAGAATCATCTGTAGTACTTAAGAAATTGTTATAATTACTAAGTAAATATTACTTTACAGTGATTTTTTCTAATAAACATTTAAATTTCAGATACTCCATGCCTGCATGAATCTCACAACAAATGAGATGTTCAACTACAAAAGATATCCCTATTTGAGGGACAAACGAGGACGATACCAAAACCCGTTTTCCAGAGGACCCATTTTAAACTTGATAGAATTTTTCGTCTGCCTTCCCGACAAATACGACGAACAGGATGTCCTCAATGAAGACCAACTTTGATGAGCTAAATAGCAAAAGTTCATAGACATAGAATAAGCAACGGACTTCACTACCAATAATGACCCCACACTGATTGACATAGCTTTCATTATAACTTTACTATGCCACTATGTACGCCATCATTTGCCGATAGTTCCTTGCGGTATAGAAAGCATTTTGTAATGGATAATCTAAGATCTGAGGATTGTATTTGAATGCACAAATGTAACAGCCTCTGTAGCATAATGGTTTACGCATTTGACTATGAGTCAGGAGGTTGCGGGTTTGATTACCGGTTTTTTCATTGCATATTATGAATGCTGCTAGTCTGGGTGTTGTGATGTGGATTGATAAGTTTGACGGACCCGAACTGGCTTTACAGCTATCATAAGGAACACTGATAAATGAATCTAGGCTCGATGCAAACTTAACAGAATGCTTTCCCTGGCTATATTGCCTCACGCTACTTCTGAGCACAAATTGTGATATTATACTGTAATGTTTACATTTATACTTACATTTTAAAATGAGTGAAACCATTGTTCAATAATTATTCATCTAATTATTAATCTATCGCTTGTTTCAATGTTTGAAATAATGTAGAATTTATTTGCAATAAAATTGACTTAAAGTTATAATTAAGATTGTTAGTGATAGGAGACTTAAAAACATATAAAATGAAATGTGTGAAGCAAAGTGTTCAGTAAATTAAAAACTAACAAAATACCTTTGTAAAATAGTATGTATAATTACGACACTAAATAATAAAGAACGATATCTCAATCAGAGTACGTATTTAGTTTTTTTTCTGCATAAATTCATGAATAATATTAATTAATGGTCAAAATTAAAATAACATACATATTATCATCCCCTTAGAGGTAAAACTCATTAAGTGCCACACAAGCTGTATGACACATAGTGATTTTTACCTCTAATGGGATGTTATATCAGTTCTATGTATGTATTGTTATTCCAGTTACATATTGAATACAAGAAAATATATTTCCTGTTGAATGTTTTAACTTTGTTACTACATACTATTAACTGTAAGATCAAGTCTTTAGTACATACTCGTAGATTTAATTTTTAAAATATTTCTGCTAAAAAATTTTATTCTATTTGAGACATTCAAATTGAGATTACATATATGTCAAAATGACACAGAGTGATGCAAAAATATCAAATCAAATGTTTTGTTGAATAGCAACTATTAAGTAATATTTACATTGTAAAATTACATTGCATTGATACCGGAAAGATGAAATAACGTGGCAGCAAAAACTAGGGACGGAGAAGAGTAGAAGCAGTTTGGAAAGGTATTCATTAGGCAGAGGATAGTAAATGACTGATGATGAATGATTATTTATTTTTATAAATAACAACTGCAAAATAATCAGGTATGTAGTACTGAACTCATAGTTAACCTTTTTCCATTTAAAGTTCTCAATTTTATCATGCAATAATTTAATAGATGTTGCTTCTTTTACAATGCACAAAATATAACTACCCCTCCACCAAACTGTATCCTTGAAAAACATTGCAATAAACTATATTTTATGCTTACAAGTGTGAAGTTTTTTTTCTTTTCGTACCTAGAGCAATTGCCTTTTTTGTGTAAATAATAATAAGTTTTTTTTTACTCCAGAACGTGGGGAGGTAGGTGCAATTCCATAAATCCCACGTGGTTATACATATTATTGTCCATAAATAGAGGTTCAAACAAAATATATAAGATAAAGAATATGCTAAGATAAAAATAATAATGTAAAAGTAGTAAAGCATGCACCGGAGCATGTATGCGAAACTTGACGGACATGATCGGAGCACCCGTCCACAGTTGATGTTGGCTTCATGAAAACCGGTCAATTCTTCGGCTCATTTTTGTGTAAGGCGGCTCTCTTGTGGAATGAGCTACTGGCATCTGTTTTTCCTCCTTCATATAAATGGGGGCCTTTTCAAGACCCGCATTAATAAATTCCTTCTTACAGCCGCTACCTTGATCCGCCTCACAATGCTGTTCAGCCGGAAGGTGATATAGTTCCCCTGTTTTTAAACCGTACAGACAGGGGTACTCTTGGGAGGTGTAACGTAAAAATTATAACAGCGAAATAAAAGTCTTAGGCCGTTTTAATAATTTGTATATTCTCTCAACAACAATCGACAAGTGATGCGTATAGCTTAAAGTACGGGAGAATAGAGCGCGTGGGAAACAGGTAGGCAACCCAGCTACCCTTATCGGCCGGTCCAATGTGATCACCCGCAGGATATTTCCCGTCAATGCTCCCAATCGAGGAGTTATGTCTGACGTGGTCCTGAGTGTGATCGGGCCCAGTGCTCGCTGAGGAGTGGTGCTTGGTGCTGGTAGGCTGCGGTTACCAACATATTGTCAGAGGCCATTAGCTACATTCTGGTTCCTGTGATACGGTGTCTCATATGGCCAGCACATCTTTTCTTTCGTTACTCTGTGGACATTGCCGATGTGCTGCTGTATCTCCAGTATCCAAATATAATTCTGAAGTCGTTATTATATTGGATTCGGAGTTGTTCCATTGAGCAGTTTCGGTAGTGACACGATGTCTCACAGGTGTGCATAGGTTCGTGCAGAATGCATTGAACAGTGTTTTTTTTACATTACTGCTGCAATTGTAAAATCTGCGAGCAATCGTATTGGATACTGTACTGATACTTCACCTTTGCCGTTCAATATCATTGTCGTCCGAGAGGTCTTCATTGACGATGTGCCCCAAGTAAAGCATCTGTAATATGCAAGCACTGAACAACCATAAATTCACAATCCGTTTACAATCCGTTAAAATACGTTAAACATCCTTCAAATTCTTCAGGACTACAATGGGGTTCGGTGAATGAAAACACTATTATTATATTGAACAAAATTTAATATGAATATATAAAAAATTAACACAAAACAAAAATAATGTAACACACAGTGGTTATTTATAGTCTCCGTATTACGAGAGATAAAATAAAATGCTTTGTGAAATTTTAATAGAAGGTGCATTATTTAAAGCGCACATTGTTAAATGTATGCAAACTGAGCTTTCAATTAATTTTACCAACATAACTAGGCATATTATGAAATCAAATCACATTATTTTAAGACAACAGAAACTTAATTTTAAAGAGACACACATAAATAATATGGGATTTCATACAGTTATCATGAAATTTTAGTTATTGTTTTACAGGTTTACAAAAATGACAATGATAAAAATATAAATGCGGTACCAATAAGTTTTGAAATATTGGTTAAATGATTCATGGCGATTGAAAACCAGCAATACCAAATATGTAATAAATATAAATGCTGTGGGATTACAACAAATCATAAATTTGACTAATATTAAAATTTGGTAAAGAACAATAATAATAGATTCACAAAACACTATTTAAAGAACGATCTTAGAAGTAAAGATTAAATAATACAGAATGTACATGCCTCTAAAGTTTATATAAAATAATGTCTTGAAAAATTATCGTTAAACACATAAAAAGCTTTTCAGTCTTTTTATACAAGGAAAACATAATAAAATAAAGCTTATTTTGATTACACACCTGTCAAAATAAAATTTGAAAATAATACTAGAATGAAAGTATCATAATAGAAAGTTTTCCCTTTGAAAATTTGCAGTTTTTTGGAACATTTTGAAAGCCAGGATTTTCGACTGGGAAATCGCTACAAACTGAAGTGTTTTCCGCATTTGCCACGTTGTGTGCCAGTTGAGTGTAATTTTGTAATTACTTTCTGCAAAATTATGCTTTTTTAAAAGGTACTGTCTTACCAGATAATGTGTTTATGTATTTATTAAAACGGTATGTCATAAGTAGGTTCCTCAGAACAGCTTCATATATAATATTCAGAGAAACGATTTTTTCTATCTCTTATTACAAAAAAAAGTTAAAGAAATACGAAAATATTTTTGAAGGTTTACTATATTTTCCATAAAGTTAAATAAGGGTCCTTCAAAATAAAAAAATAAAATAATGCAAGGTTTTCCTGTAAATTTGTGTAGTAATATGACTTTGAAACGCAGTGACATATTTTTTTTTTTTCAGTTGGTGCGCGCGCGTGTGACAAACGAGAGTATTTTAAATTAATTTGCCAATCAAATAGTATTGTACAAACATATTTAAGAGTCAAAATCCCTCGAGAACGTGACCATTCCGAATCGCCTCCATAGTGAGAGTTGGCGTTGAACAGAACAAAGTGGATGCATATTATTCTGAGTTGAAAGAGAATGTAAATAATTATTATCATAGTTTAAATAATATAATAATATTAAAACTACAAGTGGTTGGGGGGTTTTTATGAAGAATATGTACTTATTCATATTTAATTATTGCTTCAATATTATTTTAAAAATCAAGCTAGATAGTTTTCCTAGAAATAAAACAAAATTAATATACAAAAATATATTATACATTTTATAAGAAACAATACTCTTTTTGGTTCATTAGCATCAGCTGAGAAAAAAATGATGATAATATAATATGATATGTTTTCTAAACTAGGGTGAAATATGTAAATAGGTTGCTAACTTAGAACCATAGAATGGAGAGACAATAACTAAAATACAAAAGTAAGAACTAAAGACAAAGTAAATACTTTACCACATAAAAATGTGACTGTTGGGTTGATTTTTCCACCAATCATCCACCAGGTGTCACACCCTTCGTCCCTCCCATCTTGTCACATTCCCCTCACCCTAAATCATGATTATTTATCCTCTTGGGATATTCTTTACTCAGCGGGAATGACTTTGACAGTGAAAGAAACTGTATGTAGGCAAGTGTTTTAGGAACATATTTCGTTAGTACAATACATAATATGTAGTTCTATTTTTAGTAATACAGTAAATTGATATGAAATAAATAATAAGGGATACATATATATGATAAAAGTTGTGACAAAGAAGTTAGACATGAATTTGATGAATTAACATTTCAACTATAAATTCAAAATTGAAGAAAAAATCACATTATGAACAAAATATTTATTGTGAAATGCACACCACGTAAAGCAGGTAATATTGCATTAAATTTAAAGATATGTCCATATTTGAGCAAAATTCTTTCACACCCAAAACAAAGTTACAGATGCACAATGTTTAACACAGGCGGACGGAGATATTGCTACAAAACTATACACTATTTATATTACCGAAATAGTACTTCCCCACCCCATACCTTTCAGCCTCACAACATACCCCGATTGGGGATGCCGTAGTTTACTGGCTCCAGTTAGCAGGGAGCAGTTGGGACTCTTACGCAGTATCAAACTTAAAAGTTCATAAACCAAATAATTCCACTGTGTTGGTGATACAAATTAGTTTGTAATAAAGATTACACTTGGTCTTCAAATAAATAATTCAATTTAGCAAAACTGTGCGATATTTACACCACAACGAGAAAATAAAATTTTATAATAAAAATGAGAGAAAAACCTTAAAATCACATTTATATCATAATATGAAAAGTTGAAGTCAAATTTACCTTTTTTTGTTTGTCTTTTTAAGATTGATAGTACAGACATCAAATGTCGTATTTTTGGTTAAGTTCAACTAAATAAAATGTCCCATAAGTTTCATGTCTCATTCAAATACAATCGGGTACAAAAAGCCAATACATAATGGAAAACCTTGAAATATTATTAGCAAACTTGCACTGCTCCCATTATATTATTATTAACAATGGAATTCAAAAGTAAATCAGTCTTTTAAATGGTTTGCAGCGTAACATGGATACGTAACAAACATCTTGAATAATTACAATGCTATTATTACATATTATAAAATTATATTTATTGGCGGGAGTTAAAACTTATAGGACATTCAGAACATGTTCATTGTAATTTATTTTTTAAATCATGATGAAAACACAAGAAATTAATTGTAAATAGTCACATTTTCCTTGCATTCATACTTACAGGCAAGGTTCTTGTATTTTCATCACTAATGTATATTTTACATTTAAAAAAGTGTCTTAAAAGTCGCAGTCCACAAACTTTGGTACAAAATGTAGGAGCGCCGTCTTGTATTTAGATATTTCTTCTAGAAGACAGGATGGCCAATATCAATACGAAGCTGCAGTTAGCAATGGCTTAGTTGAAAAATGACAGGTCTTTATGCTTCCATTATCTTTTGCTAAAAGGCTCTTATAGATAGGCGTTAATTTGTCACATACAAATTACATACATACAAGTGACCACATGCCATATACTCCCACATCATATAAACAATGAATAAAAAAAAAACACAACACTCTTTGATTTAAATCTAAAACAAGCACACACTTGGAAAGATATTTATAATCTATCAGTACAAATACTATTTATAAATACAAAATGACATTCACTCCATTTAATGTAATACTTATTACATATGTACTTAAATATCATAGGGTTGGGACAGAGTGGGTATTTTAACAACCGTATCCCTTTGCGTGCCTCTATCTGATTCCAATAAGGAACCACAACTTGACTTCTTTAATCTCATATTGGACTCGCAATTATCAGAGCTGGAAGTGACGTCAGAACTGGACATTCTAAGGCGACCAGAGGTGTGACTTCTAACGGATCCAGCCGTACTGAGCTTTCGGGGCATAGTGGTGCTCGTAGCCAGGGAGCCATTGGAAGAGGAATGGTTTCCGATAAGCGGGATCCTCTCCCGAGGGTCCCCTATGGAGGGCGGGGCTCGTTGACTGGACGCTGCCCCACTGGAGTCTGAGGTCATGTCGCAATACAGGCCACCGTTGGGGCGCAGCCAACCTGCTAACCTGAAATTGAGAAAAACGTATGTAAGTATAGAAAATGACTTTAATGAATTACAAAACTTGCAGAAGCATGGAAAATTTTTATTTTATATTAAGAGTTTCATATAATTAAAGTAGTATGCACGCAAGTACGTAATTATCATTGATTAATTATCATTGCTATAACTCTTGGAGAGTCCTCTCCTCTAGGAAACGCTTCCCCTTCTGCCAGTCCCCTGTTGTCTACCTCCAATTCATTGTGCCATCCAGCCACCAAAGTATGGACCTCCCAACAGTCCTTCGCTCTGCTGGTTATATAAGAGCCACTTTGGTGGCCAGTTATCGTCTATCCTGCTATATCCCAGTTATACAAATCTTGTTATTGATGATTCTTTAACCAATTGCTATAGCTAGTATGTATGTAAATACATATATGATCTTAAATAGTGTACCTTTGTGTAATGATGGTGAAATTGGGTCTTTTAGCAGATGTCTGGTGCCAACATTCCCTCATGAGTGCATACACAGTCCTAGGGCAATCCGTTGGGCATTGCAAGAGTTGTCGCCCTCTTACCATTGATATGACTTCTTGGTTGCTGTATCTAAAGAAAGCAAAAAAAAAAATTAGAAAAAAATGGATCGAGGCTACCAAAATAGCCCTGGAAACACCTTGTCCAAGCAATGGCTCCCTGACCTGAAAAAGGGGATGAAAATGATAAGCAATTAATTATTGGATCCACTTACCCATAATAAGGTTGCAGGCCGTAGCTATAGATTTCCCATAAAACCACCCCATAAGACCAAACATCGCTTTCAGTAGTAAACTTTCCATACAAAATAGATTCAGGTGGCATCCAGCGGACAGGGAGCAGTGATTTAGATTGAACCTTGAAACAAAAATACATAAACAATCTTTCATGAATGTTTTCAAACAATTAACAAATAGAAAAGTAGTATTGAAGGTGTGAAAAGGTTTTATGCAGAATGCAACTGCGCTTTATGAACAAAATAATAACAAGGTTTACAAGAAAATTTCACTACTCACCCTATAATAATCAGAGCTATAGATGTCTCTCGAAAGTCCAAAATCAGATATTTTGACTATAAGATTATCGGCAACAAGGCAGTTTCGAGCAGCTAAATCTCTGTGAACATAATGGTGAGCTGCGAGATACTCCATCCCAGAGGCGATGTGTTTAGCTATCATCAGGAACTGTGTGGGTGACAGGCCTGACCCCTCGGGAGGGGCTTTCTCCATCAGAAATTCGTGCAAATCTCCTTTCGCCATGAATTCAAAGAGCATGCACAACGGCTCCTCCCTTAAAACAACCCCCAGAATACAAACAATATTATCATGTCTCAGCTCGGAAATGAGCTCAATCTCTCTTTTGAAATCTTGCTGTGTTTTGTGAGAAGCATTTTCTTTCAATGCTTTGACAGCCACAAATATTGTTCCGTTTTCTTTGGACAATTCGCCTTTATAAACTTTTCCAAAAGCTCCTTCTCCCAATTCTTCCACAAATTTTATTTGCGATAAGGTAAACTGAGGCACTCTCAATATTCCGTTAGACCGAGAATTTGGGTTTTGACCGGCTAGTAGTTCATTCAGTTCTATAGGAGAATTCAATCTGGAATTACCGTAAATATTTTTGTCTGCATTTGGTAAATTAATGTTCCTGATGGCTGCTGTATTGTGTTTGGAATTTCTCTGTCTGCAACACATAATAGTAATGCATAGTGCAAACAAAGCGCCTACTCCAATCATGCTACAAATTATGTACATCCAGATTTTCTGTGAACATTTTGGAATGTCACACAATTGCTCATAAATGTTATCTTTTTTTGCAACAAAGCACCAGGGCTGCGATTCCTTTCCTCCGGGATTGCGACAGTAGTTGTGGCCTCCAGATAGTTCTGGACCCATCTTATGGACAAACTGTTCCGACCACTTGAGGCACTCTCGACCTGATTTAGAGATGCTAACGTTTCCACGGTAATGTATTCCTGTTTCCCAATAACATGTGTCCGCACTGACGGTTTTCTCAATTTCTATCTCCAGACAGTCTGGAGAATCTGGAAGATCATTACAGTCTTCCAGAGTTAATTTTTGACCGATCAATGGATGCCTTTTAGCAATAGCATATTCTTTTTGGCACAATTCATTTTCTATGATGATGCAATCTTCCCGACAAACTCTGCGCAGTGGAATGGCAGCTCGTGAGACGCTGAATCCTCGAGTCGACTCCTGAGTGTGTCGTTCCATTTCAACACGCACCTCTTCAGGAACTACTTTCCTTGTTCTTGTGTCAATGTGGATCTCTACTTCAGGCGATGCGTGTCTTTTAATGCGAGCTCCTGGGTCCAGGGTTTTACCAGAGAGATCTTTGAATCCAAAGTCTTGCCGGAGAGTTGGTTTACTTGGATCGAGATGTGAGGGAAGACCACCAGGTGGCATATTTTGAAAGCGAATTTTCAGCACAGAGTCGTCTTCTGAATCGTCGGTGGTTGGAATATTCTTTTGTATTTTATTTTGATACCCGTTCAGTTCATCGAAATGTTCAAGAAAAAGTGTATTGGTTTCGTTAGGGGAGCGGCAGATGGGGAATGTGGAATAGCACAGACTGGGCAGGGCGTAGCGTCTGCAGCTGGAGCTTATTTCGTTGGAAAATGACACAACCTTAAAAGCCATGGTCAGTTTCTCTTCTAAGGCTGCCTGGGTAACGGGGTAAGGAATATAAACATATTCCTTATCCAGAAACTGTGCGCAGGTCGAGCCGGTGTACACTTGGCACAAGCCTTGAGAAGGATACAAGATGCTATTTTGGTTTTTAGAGAATGTGTCCATATTTGATATTTTTGAAACAGGATCATCAGCTTCATCATCACCGTAGAATTGTTTGGTTGTGAAGTTTTGCTGCGTAAAACCAAAGCCGGAGAGCACTTCTGTGATACCCGAAGGGAAGGTTGTCCCTGTTCCGCTATCACTTGTAAATAATGGTTTGTACGGCGGCAGTACTTTATCATCATCTTTTGGTTTATCTACAACATTTAGGTATCCATTAGATTCTATTTTGTTCTCACTGATGCCAGCGATGCACGTATAAAGCGATTTATCAAGAATTTCTAAAGTCTTGAATTTAAGAGTAGAAGACACAGTTCCATTTTCCACCACTTTTTTCCTTAAAATACGTTTGCTAGTCTCGATTGGAGCTTTATTTTTCAACCAATGTATTTTTACTCTTTGAAGTATACTTTCAGTAGTGTTTTGGAAGTCTTCATACCGCAGTGAAGAGTTGATAGCATCGATGTAATAGTTTGATAGGCTCACCTCACACTTTAAAGTCAGTGATTTCCTTACTCCCTTCGTGTAATTGGAGAGCTTATTGACGAACTTGAGTAAATGCACTGTTTCATTACTCGAACTCCGTATAGGAGGATCTCCATCATCATCTTCATAATTGTATTCGGGATCCGATTCTGAAGTCTCGCAGTAAATTATGTGGATAAATCCTATTAGAAATAATAAATAATACTTTTTCCTAGTATTCATAATATCTGACGAAAATATAAATGAATGTGACTAGCTCAGCTTAGCTTCATGATAAAATCATAGTAGATTCAAGTGGTAACGAAATGGTGTGGGTAGAGATTTAAGTAATAAGGTTACATTATGTAAATTGGGCATTCATAAATTAACAGCCCACAAAAATACTTATTTACGGTATACACAGAGCCCGAAGCACGACACTTCTTCGCTTTTTATTTTCTGTCAATATAATAACAACTGGTGTAGCCAGAAAATGATAGTGGACATAGACTAAAAATAGGGATTATTTTAGACTGCGATGAATAATGGCACCCCCGTAATGTTGATAGCAGATTTTATGATAAGAATGGTGAGTCATATTATACGTAGTAGCGAGCGATGCCATTCTTACTGACATTTCGGTAGATTTACCGGTTGTATATAAAGACACTACAAACAAACAGTTGCATAGGATTGGTTAAATTGAATAATGTAGGGGGATCCGTTACTTAAAAAAAAATTGTAGCAGTGATCTGTAGAAAAATCCTTAGATATTGGAAAAAAAACAGCTTCGAGTTTGGTAAAAATCGGGTGAGAGTTCATAGCCATTGATAAGACGCTAATTAATGCAGTGGGTTATAATTATACGAATAACGCAAAAAGATTAGGAACTGAAAAGCAATTTATGTATTTTTTTTTTTTTTTTTAATATATTTATTTCTTGCTAAAGCAATCCCGATGAGTTTCAAAACTCATTTTAGGACAGGAGGAATTTACAATACATAAGTAGAAGATAGTACATACAATTTTACATTGACAGCAAAATATCAAAAATACAAGTTTCACATACAAACAGAAATAATTTTATAAGGCCAAGTTAAATAGAACAACACACAAGAGAAAACATATAAGGGAACAACAAAATATACAAATATGGATTTACTGATTTTCATTTTTAAATATCCTTAAAAAGTATTCCTTTATACCATCATTTTGGGATTTTTTATTTTTCTGGATGGTTTTGTACATATCTGGAAGCGAATTATAAAGTGTGTAGGCAATGTAGTTTAAAGATTTTATTCCATATTTTGTAGTGTGTGTTTGAGGAATGCGGATTTTATTGTTATTTCAAGTATTGTGGTTGTGGATGTCTTGATTGTAAAGTGGCTTGACGTTAGTGTGAGTTGATTGTTGAGTAATTTGTAGGATGGTGCTGGTGATTTCATACTTAGGAAGGATCGTGATTGGAAGGATACCGGAAACTGAGTAGATGTCCCTGACATGAGTGTCCCATGGAAGTCCAAAAACATTTCTGAGGGCTCGGTTTTGAACCACCTGCAGATCAGCAATCAATTTCTTCGAGGCAAAGCCCCAGATACAGCAGAGATAGGAAATGTGTGAATGTACCATGGCGTAATATACTGCAGTTAGTAACGGAATGGGTAGTAATCCTTGAAGTCTATAAAGCACACCAGTTATGGGGGTAATTTTCTCCTTTACATGATTTATGTGGAGATCCCACGAGAGTTGAGAATCTACTATAAGGCCCAAATATTTTGTTGTCGTTTTCTTTTCGAGGCAGTTGTCACCAATTTTGATATCGAGGCTGGAATTTTTCTTGTTGCCGAATAGTAAATAATACGTTTTTTTTACGTTAAGGGTCAGTTTATTTATTCTCAACCAGGTTGTGAGATGGGAAACATCGGCATTCATTTCCATTTCAAGTTCCGCTAGGTTTTTTTTTGTTATAAAAAATTACAGTATCGTCCGCATAAAGTTGAAGAGTTCCTTTAATGCCCCACTTTGTTATGTCATTAACATATATTAGAAATAGCAACGGTCCAAGAATTGATCCCTGTGGCACTCCACATGTTATTTCACCCAATTCACTCATTTCTCCACCCAGTTCTACTGCCGAAAAGCGATTTGATAGGTAAGATCTGAAAAGTTCCAGAGGAGTACCAACAATACCCAAATGTTTCAGTTTTTCGATCAATACGTTATGGTCCACCGTGTCAAACGCCTTCTTTAGATCAATAAATATTGCCGCTGTAAAATCTCCATGGTCAATATGTTTCTGCAGATTTGATATGAAATCGAAAGCTGCACATTTAGTGTTAGATCGTCGTCTGAAACCGTATTGTTTTGAGGTGAGAATTTTGTTTTGTTCGAGATATTTCAATAGTCTTTCTTTGATGACACATTCCAAAATTTTGGAGATAGCTGGAAGTATAGAGATTGGACGATAATTTTGGACATTTTTTTTACATTCGTCTTTATGTATAGGAATAATTTTTGCAACTTTTAGTTTGTCTGGAAAGATACCTTTTGACAGAGAGAGATTTATTAAGAATACGAGGTCATCCACCAGTTCCTCCTTGCAGTTTTTGAGAAGGAGAGAGGTTATACCATCGGAACCAGCTGCCGCTTTAGATTTGAGGTTGGATATGATCCGTAAGATTTCTGTGTTATTTGTCCTGATCATGTTAAAAGATTGTTTTGCTTGAGGTGCCGTGTAGATGGTATTTAAATCAGTTTTTGAAGTTTTTATGACTGATGCTAGACTCTCCCCAACTGAGAGAAAATATGTGTTGAATGCGGTTGCAATCTCCTTTGGTTCTTTTACTTCTTCGTCATTTATGACTAGATTATTTACTATGATTTATGATTTATTTACTATAAGGCATTTATTTTTCTAATCGTGGGGTTAGTCTTAAGCTAAAGTTAATCTTAATTAAGTATAAAATATCATAAAAATTAGAGTCAAGTACTTAATTCTACGGTTCTTAAAATTAACTATTCACTTCGCTTAAATCTACGTAAAAGTTTGTATTCTTAAAACTAGATATTCGCTGGGCTTAATTATACGAGAAAATTGATTCATAAAGTTAGAGATTCACTTGGCTTGATTATACGGGAAAGTTGATTCTTAAAACTAGAGATTCACTGGGCTTAATTATACGGGAAAGTTGATTATTAAAACTAGAGATTCACTGGGCTTAATTATGCGGGAAAGTCTTATTTATCCTACGTAAAAGTCTTTATCTTTAGGTGTTGATACTAAGTGAAAGTATAGTATTCACTGGGTGACAGAATGGAAGAATTATCATGAGAGTTCAGAGGCACTTCCCTTTACTGATGGCTGTCCAGGGTCCAGTGGCTGATCTTCGAAGGTTTGATCTCCGGAAGGCGAAGATAAGTATCTTCCTGGGCGGAAGTGGGTGGGTCGAGTCGCGGTGCAGATTCTGGGCGACTTCTACAGTAGATCTCCGAAGGGCGGAGATCGGACTTCCTTCTGGGATGGAAGAGTAGAACTCACTCGCAGTACAGAGCCTGGGCGGTTCCTACGGGAGATCTCCAAAGGGCAGAGATCGGACTTCCTTCTCGGACGGAAGTGTAAACTCACTCGCGGTGCAGAGTCTGGGCGGTCTCTGCCGTAGATCTCCGAAGGGCGGAGATCGGACTTCCTTCTCAGGCAGAACTGTAAAACTCACTGTCGTCAGAGGACCTGGGCGGTCTCTCCGAGGGGCGAGAATAGGTACCTTCCTGGGCGGACGCCTAAAACCGACTGTTGTCAGAGAGCCCTGTTCTGTGGCCATCTGTAGGGAACTTTTTATGACCCGTATTGTCTGGCGGGCCGCTCATTTATTACACGCTTATTTCCTTTAAGGTTTTATTGCTGTCCTTTTGTAAAATAATGCCGACTTTCTAAAATAGTATTTAAGGCTTCTTACTTTACGATGACTCTAAGCTTTATGATGGTTTCCGGCTTGAACAAAAATACACGCGGCTAGCCTTTGTGCAATTTTTTATGGCCTGTTTAGTCTGGGAATTATTAAGAATTGAAATGCATATGTTTAGAAACTAAGTATGTCTTTGAATTCGGTCATCACTTATGGATAATATCAATGGATATATCACCATTTGTGGTAATAATTTTCTTTGAGAGGAAGCAATCACTTTGTGGTTAGACATTCTTAAATTTGAATAAAAAAATCACATCACTATACTTGTATATAAACACAGTGATATAGCCTTTTGTAATCACCTAAAATAAATGACCGAATTCACAAGAAATACTTAGCTTTAAAATGTGCATTTTAAATAATAGGAATTCCCAGACTAGACCGGCAATAAAATAATTTAACACAAAGGCTAGCCGAACCTATTGTTAGAAAAATTGTAACCATACGTCGTAAAATAAAATAATCTTAATTGCTATTTTGGGAAAGTCCGCAATTCCTTTGAGATTTTATGGGACGGCAATAAACACCTCAAAGGAATTGAGCCGCCCGACGGAACAAAGGCCCGCCGAACAATGCGGGTGATAAAATAATACCTACAGGTAGACAGAAGGCTCCAGGAGACAGTCGGGTGAAGTCTTCCACCGAGGAAGCACGAGTCGGGTGCAGACTTCCACCGAGGAAGCACGAGTCGGTTGCAGTAGTCCACCCAGGACACACAGCCAAGTGAAGCCTTCCGCCCAGGAAGGTTCCTATTCTCGCTCCTTGGAGAGGCCGCCCAGGTCCTCTGACGACGAGGGAATTTTACGCTTCCATTCCAGAAGGAAGTAACTGATCTTCGCCCTTCGGAGATCAACATCGGAGACCGCCCAGGCCCCTGATTTTCGCCGCGTTGCACCTACTCCCGATCCGGAGGTACATGAATACCTAGTGCGAAAGCGAGGAAGCTGCATACAAAGCAGCCACTGGACCCTGGACAGCCATCACCAAAAAGGAAGTGCCTCTGACTCTAATGATAATTCCTCCCACCCTGTCAGCCAAGTGAATCTCTAACTTTAAACAACAACTTTTTCATACAAATAAGCCAGTGAACCTCTAATTTTAAGTACAAAGACTTTAACAGTAGAATTAAGTAATTGCCTAAGCCAGTGAACCTCTAATTTTAAGTACAAAGACTTTAACAGTAGATTTAAGTAATTGCCTATCTAATTTTATTTAATGTATTGTGTCTAATTAAGATTAACTCTAGTTTTAAGACTAACCCCACGACTATCAAAATAAATTACTTGTAACTACCTAAGATTGCTTTTCTGTTCCTCCCTCTTTATTCCTAGAATTATACCAGGGCAGTGGGTATAATTCCTAGAATTATACCCACTGCCCTACGCACCGTCATATCAACAGTATGTATTTTAACATCGCAGTAAAAAGTTCAGATTGAATCGAAACCGGTTGGTTTATGTATTCAATAATGTAGTGAAAACAAAAATATTTTCATACAATTTAAAAACAGTCTCTCTTTGCAGTCTTTTGCAACGATATTTTTTGTTATGAAAAACGGTAGGTAGAACTTGACCTGCTAGAGACGTGAGAAAATTGGTGACCAACCGATTTTTATCGCTAATTTCTCGAATTTTCACATTTGGCTACCGATTTTCTGATATTATGGCATCACTGAATATGCGCAATACGTAGATTTGATGGAGCGGTTATGAACAGTTTCCGTGCTCTGCTGCGCATGTACTAAATTTTTCTAGTTGGAAGCGCACGTACATTGATCCAAAACAATTTGTAATTATTGCGCATGTGTTTTATCTGTCTTTCTGGATAGAGTAAAGTCAAATGACGTACCGATTCTCATAAGTTTATGTTTTTATATTCTTGCTGAGAGTGGTATATGTATATCTATGTTCTTGCCCGACTCTCTTATCTTATGCTTATGTTGTGTTTGTCAGTGTGTCAAACGTCAATAGTCAATACAAATCAGCTTATAGACATATATTATAACAACACGTTTTCTTATGGTTTGTTTGCAGTGTGCAATATTTTCCGCGATAGAACACTGGAATTGTCCAGTTTATTTTCCAATCTACAGCCATCGACAGCTATGTTAGCGATACATTAAAAGGCGAAGTTTTCTCGGTCAAGGGTTTCCTCAGTCTGCCGTTGTAATCCAAAGCAAGGCTATGGCGGGTTCTATTAACTCCGATATTTACCCCGAACACGGTGAAAATGAAGAAGTATACAATGAAGACTGTGAAATCAGGGAGTTGGTGGATAATACACCATGTCTAAAGACTACGAGCGAACCCGTGGACCACTACAAACTAGTTTATTTTCTTTTTTATTTATATGGAATTACTTCTTTAATGCCTTGGAATTTTTTTGTGACTGCAAATGATGTAAGTAATTTATTATTATTATTTTTATAATTAGCGCCATAATGATATTATTTGTATATAGCGCAATTTAATTGTATTCTACCTCAAGTGTCTTTTTCACCTTTCTTAATAAATTATTCACAAACCTTTCCTAGAAGGTTATTATGTGAAAGGTTTCCTTACAAGTTCATTAAAATATCGTGCAAATGTCTATATTTTTCTGTAAAAAAAAAATGTTATCCATAACCCTGAGTTTTTTCAATTTATTTGCACTAATTTTTCTACTATTCACTAACAATAGACCACTTTTATAAAATTGCAAACTCATTGCTTGTAATGCCAGGTAGTTATGTAGACCAGTGCTCCACAACCTTTTCTCACCCATCGCACACCAAAGTTCTTTCCAGAATTCCGCGACACACCAAAAGTATATTTATGAATATACTTTTATATATTTAAATATGTTATCCGATTCACAAATTTCACATTTAACAAAAAAGTTAATAAATATACATAATAAAAGTATACACAGGCCAACCTTTTTTTATTTGTGACAATTTGTCAAAACCTTACATATACTGGGTTGTAACTAGAGGCTTGGGGGCAACAAATAATAATGTGGCCCCCTCTTTTTCCCCTCCCACCTTCATAATATTTTCTTTGTTTAAGTCTTGTTGACGTGTATTTCTATTAGGTGTTTTTGGTCATGTAAAGTTACTTATGTGTTTTCAAAAACAATATTTGGTCACATACCCCTATATAAAGGAACCCATTTAAAATATTAATTATAGAGCACACAAAGAGAGTACCGCAGGTGAAAATTTTGCTAGGCCCAAGGTCAAACAAATAAATGCTGTTGATTCTTATTGTTCGGATAGTTAGATTCCAAATAACATTTTATTTTGGAATTTTATGAAACGGAAATCTTAAAATTTTCCTCAAAATGTAGATCTCAAACAACAAAAAAACACTGAATTATCTACATTGGGCAAACCAAAAAATTCAGTTGTTTTATTATTTCAAAAATATGTAAAAATAGTTGATGGTTATTTTGAGCAGCTTATTCAAAATGTAGGTACTTACATGATAATTACTTTGAAAATTTTGAACTCTTGTTTTGAGTTTTAAAGGTTTGGCAAAGGAAAACCATCAAGAGTTTTTTTTAGGTAATTTCGTTAGATGAAATAAATTAAATTTGTTATTGGAATCGTGAAAATAATGATATGAAATTCTTTTAATAAAAAATTTGGTCCGTCTTCATTCACTGTTTTTATATTTATTTATGCTCGGGGGCCCTGGGGAACTGCGTCATTGACCTGGTGGTAGTTACGGCCCCCCATCTGTCTCGACACGGGAACCTCCCAGTGAGACAAGCATAGCAAAAACTATTTCAATATGTATTTTTTAAATTGTTAGTAAAGAAAGAAAGAGAAAGTCTTTCATATTTACAGTGGAGAAAAATCATTCTCGTGTTCTAACTGCAGCTATTCATGTTCAGAAAAGTCATATTTGCAAAGGCACATTCGGAGTCACGGAAGAAAAAAAATTCTCGCCTTCTCGTTGCAGCCCTTTGTGTACACAAAAGTCATATTTATACAAACACGTGCTGACTCTGGAAAAAAACCATTCTCATCTTACGAATGCTACTATTCATGTTGGTTGCTAAATATTATGACTTAACCTATCCAAAACTGTTCCTTGGGACAGCCAACTCACTTCAGTACAAAACTGAAAAGGATTGATTTTAATTGTAAGTTTAGCCGTCATCCTCGGCTTAGCTCGGTTTCGACCTGAACGCTGCGAAATATTTATTGTTTTGCCCGCAGAACCTGTTCTGTGGTTTTGCGTTATTGTGTTTCCGAGAAGCGAGAAATTAGTAAAGATTTTTCTTCTTTCTTCGCAGCACTCAGCAGCACACGTAGCTTCGGCCAACAGCACACTGGTTGCGGAGCACTGATTTAGACGTATTCAATAGTTAATATAAAATCTGCCTGTTTTTAATTAATGTTTTCTATCTTTACAGTATTGGATGTATAAATTTCGAGATGTGTCACCCAGTAATGAAACCCTACGCTTGGGAAAGACGCAATTTCAAGCTGAATTCACTTCCTACTTGAACGTGGCTGCTTCTGTTCCCAGTACTGTCTGTCTGATCTTAAACTCTCTTTACAGCCATTTGTAAGCATTTTTTTTATTGCAACGAGTTCTACATAAATTTACAAATCACAAACATTCTTGTATATGCATAAGAGAGAGAGATCATCGTTACACATTTTATTGATTACAATTTACTGTTAAAGGTTTTTCATTCATCATTCTTCCAAGGGGTATCATAATAAAAAATGAATATCTTGTCTCTTTGCCCTTTTGTATAGTAAAAGTACTTATTTATGGCCGGCAAAAAATTGCCATTAAAACTTGCTGCTTTACGAGTTCCTTTAGATATCTAGCATTTTTCTATCATGAATTATTAATATATAATATTATAAACCATCAATATTTACGATTTACACATCAAATTAATCATCTGACCCTAACCAATGTATGATATAATGATGATCTCATAGTTAGGTATCCATGCTTACATATTTTTGTAATGAAATTAGGGTAGGTACTTTTTAATAATATTCTTCCTATTCAAAAGTGTTCCATTTTTAAATCTCTAAACAAAAGTAAAGGGGTTGGTTTTGACAGATGGATTATTTAGAAGAAAAAAAACAAATATCAGAATTCAGAATGAGAAATTGAGCAGGGAAACGGTTGGATATTATCAATTTTTCAGATTGGCTGGTGGTCAGAGTATGTACTTACTGTGTTGAAATAAATAAAAATATGACATTGCATCACTAACGTATAGAATATTTGTCTACTAGGGCAATATAGGTTCATTCCAATGACGGAAGGTTTTACAACAGTCCTTACCATTTATCAATCACATATTCATTACAACTCCCATGAAATATGAATCCATTTTTCTATGCGCAACAGGAATAGATCATTACGCCACATTATTACTAATTTATACATATTGATAAGATAATAGCACAAACAAAGATAAAACCAATAAATTAAACCAAACAGACCTCCATAATGACCGATGGGAAACCACTTATACTAGTTATAAAACGAACAAAACAACTAATGGAAAGAATGCGCTTATAAAATCTAGTCACTCAGAAATCTCTGAAGTGACCTACATAATATATACGTACAAAGTCATTGAGTATCTATATTGCAACTGAATAAACAAACTTCTTGTCATCACTAAACAAATACCTATATTGCCGTGACAAAATAACACCTAGTGATGATCGTAATTCTATCTGGAGCATGAGTAACGACATGACATTTAACACATGACTCATTACCAAAATGTAGTCATCTTGTAAATGAATATCAACAAATGGAGGATCGCTAAACATGCCCCTGTATTTTAAAATTTATAGGAATCGATTCGGCAACCATTTTTTCTTAAACAATTAACAGGATAAAAAAAAATCTACCACAAATAAACCCTTATAATACCTACTGATGTATTAATTCTAGGAATGGTTGAAGTAAAAGCAATCTGTTTTCTCAAGGGTGGAACAGCAAAAGGCCTTGGCAATAATTTGTCTAGTAAACTGTTGAAATCAATAAATCACACAATCACAATACCACTGATCTACTAGATCTAACTACAGACCCATCTCAATATGCCTGCTAATGCATTATATTATTATGTGTTATACTTTACACGGGGCATCTCAATGTTATGTTATTCAAATATTGACCTTCCGATCTTGTGGCATTGTGTAATTATTATCAAACAGTTAACATAACAATAAAATAAAATAAAAAAATTACCATGAACTAAACAAATTATCATCTCTGCTTATTCAAATCCCATGTTTTATCTTTATTTTATTTTGTATTATTTTTATTATTATTCTCATGATAATGTAATTCCAGGATTCCTCTATCAGTGCGCATGGGCGGATCTTTGTTTATCATCACCTTCCTGTTTATACTGACCACCGTAATGGTTCAGGTGGACACAGATGATTGGCAAGATGAATTCTTTATTATTACAATGGCCACTGTTGTGGTTATCAATGGTAAATATTAAGTTCATTATGAATTATGAAAACGCACCCTTAACCTTTTTGACATCAGCCATTTTATTCAGTAAAAAAACAAAAAAGTTTAAGAATGATGTTTCATAAAGCTTTACTTTGGATGACAAAAGGTTACTCTCACAAACTTTTTTGTTTCACAATGTTTTCTATGTTCATAGCCTTTTATATGAGACTTTAAAGTTTGCGATGACAACTTTAAAGTTTGCGCCAAAGGGTTATGGGCCTTTCACACAACTGGTTTGTCCGATACTGATTAAAGCCACTGTGTCGAAAGATTCGACCATCCGGTTGTCCTTTCCTATAGCCTTGACTTTAGGAAAGGACGATCGGATGGTCAAACCTTTCGACGCGGTGACTTTGGTCAGTATCGGGCAAACCAGTTGTGTGGAATGCCCATTACGTTGATTCATTTTAAAACTGGTGATGTGTATTAAAATTATGCAATTAGATACTATTTTTTTACTTTAAATTTTTTTTTAATCTATAGATATTTTTAGTCATCATTTCAGAGTTTAGGAGTTGAAGGAGAGGCTAATTTATTTTTATAGGTCGTTTACACACAATAAAACGAAGAAAATTGATATTCATGAACACCTAAAGACCAAGTTTACAAGATGTACAGAGAAATAATAATAAGAAATGGAGTTTAGACGTAGGAATAATGCAATGTTGAAGATGGATGGATGTTTTAGATAAATTTATACTGAAAAATTGTTTTAAGTTTTCTTCGTAATAATTTTGATTCATCAATATTCACAATCTGGCTGTGCAGAGTGGAAAATAAAAAGTACAATTTGTCAATATATTTTTAGGTGCTGGTGCTATATTTGGAGGAAGTTTGTATGGAATAGCCGGGAAGTTCGCCACGCAATATATGGCTGCTGTAGTGAACGGTCAAGCTCTGGGAGGAATCATTGCCGCTGTGGCTCAAATCCTCTCTCTGACGTTCAAAGTGTCCGCCTTGCACAGCGCCATGATCTATTTCATCATCGGCGACATCCTGATTGGAATATCCCTCTTCTCGTACTTGTTCATATCTAAGGTGGAGTTCTTCACATTCTACATCTACGGAGGCTGCCGGGATTTGGGAATCTCCACCAACAACCGAGTGATGTTTATTTCCAACACGCAGATCATAAAGAAGATTTGGATTTACTGCTGCTCGGTTGGACTGGTGTTTATGGTGACTACCGCCGTTTACCCGGGAGTCACCGTTCTTATTGAGTCTCATCACAGCGGCGCTGGAGGAGATTGGAATAGTAAGTTTTTTAAATACGCACTAAAAATGTTGATGAAAGCAAGCCATCATCTTTATTCATTATTCATTGGCTTAGTTGGGAAAAGTATTGGCAAAAAATACTATGTTACTACGGTTGAAATCTAAGTGTTTTTTTTTAAATCCACATAAAATCGAGGGGAAACGTGGTTTGTTCCCTTTTATTTTACAACCCATTTGACAAAAACAAAAATTTTTGCAAGTTACCTTGTACGAAAATGCAAAGTGAATACGACTTTCAGTAGCTATAAGACTTATTTCCTTTTATTAAACCAATGTCTTATAGAATATGGTTTATTCCTTGCTTCCTTTGTACAGTTTTGTTTATTGTCTATTTATTTACAGACATCTCAGTCATATTCAAGTAAATTTGAGATATAGTATGGCAATTCTAAAATGTCGATATTGACTAACCATGAATTATTTTAATGTTTCAGATATATTCTTTGTACCCGTGGTTAACTACTTAATTTATAACTGTGGAGATTATGCAGGCAGAGTTATGGCTGGAATTATATTGAAGGTAATTTATATTGTAATATGATTTATTGTAAATTTAATAGAAGTAATAACTGTTCTTTATAGACTCTTAGTTGTTTTTCTTAGTATTCAATAAGGAACTCCAGTCCATTTAATTTTTTTTATTTTTTATTAATGTTGACATTCTAATTTAATTTTCTGCTAATTTAATTTTTTTAAGTTCGTTTTCAATGGTTAAAATAATTGTTTAAGTTTCAATTTTTTAAAGCCCACCAAAACGCACGAAATCTATGGCTTGTTGGGGGTGACGTCACACGAGCAGTTGGATTAGCGATTCAATAGGCGGTAATCGATATTATATGGATTCCATACAAAACTTCGAGAACTTTATACTCAAATTTAACTGCTTTCAATTTAAGGAATCATTGTAGAATATCAGCGTCTAATTACTATTGTAGGTGCATTGTACCAAAGTGTAAAAATACATTCATATCCGCAACTAATTAACAATTTATCAGCGTTCAAAGAAAGTCTTTTAAGTCCTTTAATGCTTTAAATTACGTTTGAAAGGAAAATCAGAATCGCTTGCGTTAATAGCTTCCATCAGTGTTCTACGCATGCGCATCTGTGAACTTGACAAACAGCCGGTGACAGCAGTGTTGAATAAATTAAATAGTTTTGAACTTTAACGGCTTGAAATAAAAATAAATATATTATGCATTGTAAGGAATAATAGGTTTGAGGTTTTTTGTTTAATTAGAAATCCTCCACTTCCAGAATAACTGAAGAAATAATCACCAAAGTGCCAATGACTTTGTTGTTTTGTGCAAGCGGTATAGATTATTAAGTAGACAAATTCATTAAAATTGTTATGAATTTTCAAACAAAAACCCTCAAGTAGTCGCAATAAACAAATATAATTATTTTACGAGTAAAATGAACACTGCGAACAGCAAAATTATAAGCCATAGATTATAAAAAGCGGAAAAAAACCTTATCTAGTTATAAGTTGGGCTCGAAAACTGCATGTGTGACGTCAGAAGCAGTGGTACCAACAGAACATGGTGTTTTGATGGTACGGTTTTTAATTCACTTTTATATAACGATTTATAAAATCTACGTATAATTAAATACAATGAAAGTTATATATTCAGAATCGGCATTTGCTGATCTATACGAATATATATTTTTAAACCCATTACATTTTTCACTGGAGTTCCTTATTATGTATCTATTCACGGTGCAAAGATTGGATCTAAAGATATCAAAAATGACCTTAAAACACAAATTGCTTGCATAATATGGATACTTTATATGCCTGATGAAAGTTAGGCCCTCTGTTCACGGAGGCGTAGCTTCATAGATGCTTCAAAATGTATTGTGTGCTTGTGCAGCCTGGCATACAAAGCATACATTTTCTCATTTGTAATGTTGTCCAACGATGATAATGTTATTTTGCCAATCATATTGGAGATACACTCATACATAGAAAGAAATATCAATAAGGAACTCCAGTCCAATTTTTTTAATCAATAATGACATTCAATTTTAAATACCAGTATATTTCGTTTTTTTTCTAAAGTTAGTTTTCATAGTTAATAAGTTAGAATGTCAAATGTCAAAACAAGGATGAGCTTTACCGTACATAATTTTATATTCTATTCATATAAACCATAATTAAACATAAATAATAAAATTATGTACCCTTTTAGAAACTTTAAGTCAAAGAATAATAATAGTATTGAGCTTTAACATTATCTTAATATCCGTATTGATAATTGGTTTGCTCATGAATACTCTAATTTATTTCATCAATAATAGTTTTTTTATATTGAACAACACTTAAAGAGCTTAAAGTCACCCAAATTAAGTTAGAATTTCGCCAAAACTAAAAAATTACATATTTAAAATACAAAACAACATCGAAGAATAAAAATGTCCATACTAATCCAAAAACAGAATGCGCACGTGACGTCAGATGTTCCAAATCCAATGGTACCAACATAACAAGGTGTTTTGATGAGATGGTTTTTTATTCACTTTTAAATAATGATTTATAAATTCCATGTATATTTATACATAATAAAAGTTATATATTCAGAATCAGCATTTGCTGATCTATATATTTTTAAAGCCACTATATTTTTCACTGTAGTTCCTTATTGTAGAATTTTCATAGCCACAAGACAATTGGTAGAAAATGATATTGTATTTCTTTATTTTTATAGAATGAGTAAAACTTATCAAAATTTACTACATATCACAAAAATAAAACACAAATATGCGGGAGTGTGTTAACCCAGATACAGATACTTTTTGACGATCTAAACAAATTTAGCAGCAATTCCTTCCATTATTTTCAACAAGTGTATGCAGCGTTACACTCAGGCACTCGACATGCAGGACTACAGGCATCAAGAAGCTTGCATGCAGCTACGCGAGTGCGATGTTGTCGCTCTGTCAACAGAGTTCCACCAGTTGATATGGAAGCAGCAAGCAGGCGTACAATAAGCGCGTAAAATATTGCACAGCGTCTATGCAGCGGCGCTTCAGTGGATAGTGGGCTATGCTGTTTTTCGAGTGAACTATATTGTGTTACATAGTTACTAGCTGTGTAAAAAATAAACATAACCGGCATATCGTCGCTGCATTTATAATATAGCTTATGTGCCGTTTCGTACATTCTGAGATGTACAAGAAAAATTGCTTTAAAAAATAATTGCAGACTAGATTTGAAAATACATTTTTTATAATTATTAGGCAAGCTTTCCAGCTAAACAAATCTATTCTTTTTAGCAAATCTAGTCTTTGCAATTATTTTTTAGAGCAGTTTTTCTCGATCATTTCAGAATGTACTTACATATGCAGCGACGATATACAAAGTTTATTTTAACAGATGATTTGTTTATTGACGTCAGTTGCTTTCTGTTTCAAAGAGGTTGTTTTCTTTTGATTCTCAGTACTGGATATATTTGTTTACGTAGAAAATGAACATATCATTTTACATGCTAGTTATCTTCATATATCTATTTGATTAAAAGTAGAAACCAATCCTAATATATAACTATATATAATATATAACAAAAACTATAAAGCAGAAAATCTGTATATCTCACTAAAAATTCGCAAACGATGAGTCTTGGAGTAATGAAATTTGAACAGCTTTTTCTGTCAGGAATTTCGAGGTCAATACAACTATATTAAACTTGTAATGTTATTTTCAGCATAAGAAATATCCATTAAACTGTTAAATAATAAGACAGTACGTCTTCTTAATGTGTTCTGGTTCTATAAGCTTAAACTTTATACCCATCTAGGTGGCTGAATCTGGTCGTTTTGCTGTTTCTTTACCTAGACACCATTTAAGGAATTTAATAATTACAGCCGGAGAAAAAGACTTGGATTATCGGAGCTGTGGCTGTGACGAGGATAATCGCCGTGCCCCTGCTGATGATGTGCAATGCCCATCCTCGTACCCACCTTCCGGTCATCATATCCTCAGACTGGGAGTACATTATCCTCATGACTGTGTTTGCCGTCTCCAATGGGTACATTGCCAACATATCGATGATAAATGCTGCCAGGTTTGTATTTTCGTATTTTTTACGGTTTCCCTTTACTTTATTACAAAATAAGTGTTTTGCCGGCCTGTGTTTCCTCCCTCCGACAACATGGGTTTGTTCGATACCCAGGTTCACTCCTTCCTTTCCTCTAAAACATCTTCCCCAAAGATGAAATAGGCTGAGGGAAATTATTTCCCACTGGGCCTCTTGTGTGGAGTCACTGTAAAAAAAAAACCAACACTCCAACTTTTTCTGGTAAATTTTCAAACGAAAAATCATAGTGTAATCGAGGAGTAGGCCCGCCATAAGGCCAATGTTGCAAAAATGCAAAAAAAAGTTATAAGCATTTAAAGTTTTTATCTAGTTAATCCCAAATTTATATGAATCCATTTACATTTGGAAATTTTTTCTTTCTTGCGAAGTCTGTATCTCAGTCAGTAATTTAGGTAATCTACATGGGAGTTTTTGATGCCATATTTTAAAAGGAATTTGATTTTATTGCCCTCAATTGTGGTCCTGAGAACTCTGTTGTAACCTCTCTTTCTCATATCATTGGAGGGTATAACGGAGTTATCTGCAGTGTGCTTCTTTACTTACACAATACTAAATTGAATTGACAGCTAATTCTGAATTAATACATACATTATGCTGTAAAAAAAAAGGTACAAATCTATTTGTCCAATTCTGGATATTGTAAAAAAATTGTTTGTTTATTAGGTTACTTCTTTTTGCCTCTTGCACAGATAGGTTTGTCAATCTGTATCATAATATTGCCCTTAATTTATTGTTTAGATTTTTTTTAAACGGTGTGCCTACATAATACTATTTTCAAATTTAATTTATAACTTTTAATGACTAAATTTCTATAACAATGTTAGTAAATATTATTATTATTTATAGAAGATTGATGGTAATTGAGTACACATGTGGAAGAACAACATAACCCAAAAACCGAGTTTTGAGATAATCACTGTTAAAGTTTTTGAAGTGCTTTCTACGTTTTTGGATTTTTTGTTTTCTATAAAAGTTTTATTTGCATACGGTCTTATTAATACAGCCCTTTGAATGAGACAATAGCGTCTTCCACACGTACGCTTTCGACCACGCTCCTAAATCTTTGCTCCAAAACTCCCGCTGATATGCCACATTGGCCGCAACGTTATGATAATTTGGTTAAAAAGTCACTACACTTCCACGGGCGGGCCGATGCATTGATTAACTGACGTTCGCGCGGAAGTGTATGTGTAAAGGAATGTCTCAGAGATCGGAGTGATATGTCGTACGGTTTAAAAGTTTTGACCATAGATATCATAAGACAGACATTTACCAATTTTAAAAGAATTGCCATAATTAGTTATTACCAGAAAATTATAAAAAATGCTTACATATGAACAGAGAAAATATAATTATGAAAAGATGCATGTCAGCACAAGAATGTCTCACAGCCACCTTAAGACATGCAACTGGTTGTTCTTTCGAAGATTTGAAATTTAGTACCAGTATTTCTGCATTAACATTAAGTATACTAATTCTAGAAATGTGCAAAGCAATTTGTGAAGTAGGTGCTTAAAAAGGATAATAATTTTTTTTGCCAAAATAACAAAAAGTTTGATGGAAAAAAAAAGGAAAACCAATTCCTTTACAAATCTCCACAAGCTCGTCATATGTCTAATTTTTTAAGTTTCTATTGGTATAATGGTAAGTATATAATTCTTTACTTTTGATTTTCCATAAACAATCGCTGAAAAACCATTAAAAAATCTTTTTTAAAACCCGGCATGCTCAAACGCTTAGGTGTAAAGGCATAGCACGCCAATTGCTGACAAAACTGACTTTGGAGTGTGCGTCGCTTGCCCCACACGTACGTTTCGGAGCATGTATTGGAACGAAGTGTGATTTGATCTTTGCTCCGAAGCGTACGTGTTGTCCGCTAATATCTTAAGTCATTCTTTCATTTGAAGGGTAAAAATGAATTAAAAATGATTATAATTTCTTCAAATGATTGATAACTTTGTGGCATCAATATTAATTATATAATTGAAAATACACTTTGTATATACCACTTTACTTAAAATATATAAATAAGCGTACATGTTGTCCGATAATATCTTAAGTCATTCTTTCATTTGAAGGGTAAAAATGAGTTAAGGTATGAATTTTCCAAGTGATTATAAAAAATGTGTACTGTGATCGATAAATCAAAGATAAAAAATAAATAAAGCTGGCAGTCCACAATGGAGTGCTGATACCAACCCTGATGTATGGCAGTGAGGCATGGAACTGGCAGAGGAAGGATGAAAGTAGACTGAATGCTGTAGAAATGAGATCTCTGAGATGAATGTGTGGTAAAACCATGTATGATTGTGTGAAAAATGTTGAGATTCGTAAAGAATGCAAGGCTGATGTAAGCGTAGTGAGCAAGATTAAGAAAGGGACGCTTAGATGGTTTGGACATGTAGAGCGAATGAACGAAGAAAGGAGTGTAAGGAGAATATATGACGCGAATGTGAATGGAAGAAGAAGCCGGGGACGACCGAGGAAGACATGGCACGATCAAGTGAATCAAATACTTGAGTCGGGCCATGTCAGAAGTCAGAATAACAGAAGAGAATGTATGAGACGTTGTATGAAAGTGAATGAAGCAAGAAGTGTATGCCAAGATCGAGTTGCGAAGAAACGGTGTGATGGTTAGTTAAAAAATAAATTGAAGAATATATTTTGAATGAACAAAGTACTTTGGTAGATAAATGGCGGCAACAGCGGGAATTGTTCATAGCAAGGAATTCGGATGGAATAAAAACTTGAGAGGCATGTTGATATTCTCGCATGCAGGGGACATCTGTCGATAATGTAGAGTGACTGTTTTTTATGTGGTGATAGCTAAGGTATGCAGTATGCTAAATTATGCATTGGCCGGATAAATAAGCTAATGAACTTTGTCTTTCTTCCACCTATGTCCTCAATTATGGCCGTATTTCGTTGTCCTCTAATGTTTGGATTGGTGCAGGTTAATCAAAGCGGTTAAAATGCACACAAATGGTAATCAAATCATGTCTGGATATTATACTCTGATATATGTCAATGCAGGGAAATTATTACAATCAGTAATAGAAAGATTAAATCTTTCAGTGAATAAAATATCATGCGTATGTATGAATATGAATGAAGCAAGGAGCGTATGCCAAGACAGAGTTGTGTGGTGGTCCATCCTTTCTGCGTAACCCTCTGATGAAACGATGATTAGTTTGCATTATCAATGATTGGTGTTGGGATGGGTATCTACTGAACTACATGAATGGAATGATTTAAATACAAGTTATGAAGAAGAAATATTATTTATTAATAAAAAAAAAAAATTGAGATCTAAATACAAATTACAAAAAAAATTGCATTTATATTAATTTAAGAAAAGTTTCAGTTCTGAATCAAATGATTTAAACACTATACTAAAAATATTTAAATTACAATTAAACTAAAAAAAATCAGTTCAAAATAAACAAATGATTTGTAATTAAAAAAATGTATATAATAAAAATATATTTATAATTAAAAAAAATGTAATAATTAAAAAAAAAAAAACATTTACAATAAATATTTTGTTTAATAAATGTAAATGCAGTTGCAATGGAATTTATGTAAGTTTCCTCAAACTTGCCATCAACATATCCACAAGTGTTCATGTATGAAAAAATCCAAATTAATATACTTTGCTTTGTGACAGATATCGAACCCTAAACATCAAGATTCTAAATCGTCTCCATAGTCCACTACACTAGTTATCATGAAACCATGATTTATGTAATTTTTTTTATCCTGTACACAATTTATTTTATTACCTAACCTAATCCAACAATGGCGCGAATTAAATTACAATTTTTCTACTGGAAATTGTGTTATTGAAAAATTAGGTCACTTAACAGATATTACCGTCGTAAGGGGGGTGATGAAAACTGTGTTGCCTTTCTAACTTATTTAACTAATTAATTATTGTTAATATTCAGGTTTGTTGACCACCACGAAAAGGAAAGGGCTTCTTCAATGATGGCTGCCATGCTCGGAATTGGTATAAGTTGTGGAGCTGCCATCGGGATGCTGCTAGTTAAATCTTTGTAGTCAACTCAGCCCGAAGCAAGGAATCTCAGTTCAAAGGACCTCCCTGAGGTTGCACCAATTTGGTCCTAAAATAGAAGCTGCATACTACATTGTTTAAATGTCTATTTTTGTGATAAGTGTACTCTTTAGGTTAAGTAACAGAATTTTATTAAGAGGCTGAGAAATAAATGGCCCATATTTATAATCTAGTAGAATATAATATATTAAACATACATATTTTTTGATTGCATAATAATCCACATAGATAGGTACATACATATTTACTTATCTATCTTTACATAAAAAGGTACATTAACTTTTTTTGCAATTCAATATAATAATTTATATAATGCATTTTACTGTATATTAAATATATTTTATGTTTGGTTAGTCAGTGAGTACTTAAAAAATATTGATGGCTGAGTTCAAAACTGTATACAATGTACATCTATAATAATAATAAAAAGATTAAATAATATAAGCACTTTCTATTTTATTGATTAAAAACAGTATACATATATGTAATATTTTGGAATTGTTGCAGTATTGAAATGATAATTTAATAGATAGTGTTTGAAGACATTTTTAAGCTGTGATAAGTTAATTAATTCTAATTTATTTTAAACTTCAAACATGAAAAGTTGATTATCTCTGAATTAAACTTTTAAATAGTTTTAAACTCGGCCATTGATATATGGATTTCAAAGGTATAATTTCTTATATAAAGTGTCAAAGAACTCAGAAATACCATTTGCAAACTCGTATTGTTTGTGCTCCGGTAGGAAATGTTAACTCTAAGTTGTATTATTATAATAAATTGTTCTATTTGCTTAGTAGATTTTAATCTGCGTCATGCGGGTATTGCACATTCCTTCAATGTCAGTATTTTGATTTAAATAAATGTCTCGCAAAACTCGTGATTCTAACCGAATTGCTCGTCACTATTGGGGTTCCATCCTTGTGCCACGTTTACCTTGACGTAATCTTAAATATGCTTGTTATTGAACTGATGCTTTGAACAGCCTTGCAGTGCTCACATCTGTTCTGATGAAGGGCACTGCAAAACTGTCTGAAACGTCGGCTCAAAGTGGAGGAAACGCATCAATACTTAACTCAAAAAGCAACCAATACAAGTCTATTTATCGCAAAAATCTTATTTTATCATCACAAGCTGCTTTTGTTTTGTTTAAAGAAGCAAGCGTTTATCTTTTTATCGTTAACACATTGACGGACACTTGCCGGCAAAGAGAGGTTGGTGATATGGACACATGTTGTGTTAGGTATAAGAGGAACAAAAATTTGTGTTTAAAAAAAAAAATAAGTAAGGTGATGAAAATCAGTAATGATTTTTTTTTAACCGCTTATCGCCTTTGGGTTTTGAAACTATCAAGTATAGAAGTATTCATATTGTGTAACAAATAGGCAGGCTACATACTAATAGAATACAAATCTTGACTTCCCTGTTCGCTATGTCGTATCGAGTCCCTAACTAAAATATGTATATGTATTTTGTCATATCACATCTCAAAAACGACATCAATAGACGTTGTGTCTGTGAATGCGTTCATTTAATCAAAACTTACTTATGGTTTCAATAATTTTTATTAACTGGCGTTTTAAGCATATTTTACGTTATTTCGAATTTGTAAAACAACATACATATGTATTAATATTTGGTTATTCTATTTTTGTCAAAGAATGAGATGACTGCCAAATAAATATAAATAAATAATCACCAATTTTAAATATATTTGTTAATAGATCTATGTATCATATAATAATAAGAGTTAATTTCTACAGCACAGTTTTGTGAAGGTTCACCTCAAGTGCGTTCAGATTATATTTAAATTAATATTGTTAGTTTGAGACCAAAGAATTTTTTTCAACCTGAGTTGCTTTCTGTCAACCTGCTGATTTGGTTAGGCAGTGTCATGTTCTGGATGTCGGCCCTGAAAGAAAAAATAAAACATTAATGTATCGAAATTGAAGCACTGATTTTCAAAATGAATGCAAGAGAAAAAAGATCTGATCTAAAAAGGTAGGCCATCAGAGAACATATTTAAAATACATCACAGATTAAATCCTTTTTTAAATTTACTTTTAATTATGAATGGTTTAGCCATAGTTAGGGGTATCCATCAGTGGCTGCTTTACATTTTGTTTGTTTACTTAAGCTTTACATTTTATGTTTACTTGAGCTTTACATTTCATTTGTTTACTCAAGCTTTACATTTTATTTGTTTACTTAAGCTTTACATTTTATTTGTTTACTCAAGCTTTACATTTTATTTGTTTACTTAAGCATAACGTTTAAAATTGTATTTCGAAAATCGTCGAATGCCATCTGTTTTGATTTATGCAAAAAAAAAAAACATTACCAAAATGCATGTTTTATTTTATTTTGAGTATTTCAGGCACAAATATTATAATGTTTTACGGTCACATTATAAAAAAAAAAACATAATTTACCACATTATTATAATTCACATACAAAATCCGAACAAATGTTCACAAGTAGGAGATTTTACATTACAAAACGTTTTTTCTAGGCTTATAAATTGGCTTAAAAATTATCGGTTACTGCAAAGGCCAAGATGTGTTCTACTTGCAGTGTTTAATTAAAGCATTTAAAATATTTATAGGCAATCAAATATTCAAACCGAAATCACATGATTTTTGCATGACTTCACATTACTTAGCATTGGATCGCCTTAAGCTTTACATTTCATTTGTTTACTTAAGCTTTACATTTTATTTGTTTGCTTAAGTTTTATTTTTTTTTTAAATTAGGCTTTACAAAATATTGCAACTTTTTTTAAACTCTACCATGATTTGTATTTTGCCACAAAGCATTATAAATGAGAGCATTCCAAGACTTAAGGTGATAGTTCAAATAAAAGAGCTTTGATTCATAACCTGTATAGAGTTGTGACATATCAATTTTGTAAAGGTCCAAAATGGGGGTTTCAATGTGTTATGGATACTAAATTTGGAGTAAGATTTAAAATACTATATTTCAATGTTGTAACGTAAGATGTTTTGCATAACTCTATAGTATATATAAAATAAATATGAAAGATTATTATGTGTTTAGCTACATATTATGTTTAGAAAATTTTGATTATTGTTGTATCTGTGTATATTATATTATTTTAAGTGCATATTTTAATTAATTTTATTTTAACCCATTGATCACTGTTTTATAAAGGTACAAACCAATTTTTACCAACATAAAATCATTTTTTTTATTTAAATAAGTCAATTTTAGGGACAAGAAAAAAGCTTATTATTAAAATGTAGCAATTTAGCAAATTATAAACAGCACTATATAGACTTGCAGCATGATTTGGTCAGCGATGGACTAATTTGATGCAAATGGAGGTCATTGGGTTAGTACCTGCTTTAGTGAAAATGTAATTTTAATGCCAATGAATTATAATGAATAAATTATCTTGGTTTATCGATGTACTGTAGCTATAAAGAAATTTTTATTTATTCACTTATCATTTTCAGCAATGTAATTTGACAGAGATAGTATGGTCCATTTTTTCTGAGGTTACAATGTTTATTGATTCAATTTATTGGAACAACTTATTGAAGCTTATGAACCAAATCGTAATAATGTAAAAATATGGGAATCAATTCCAGAGGAAATAGCGTTCCAGGGTTCAAGCTGCCGAAATGAGATTTTTGAGAGGTGTTGCAGCAGGAGTCACAAAATAGGATCGAATAAGAAGCTCGATTATCCGCGAGGAGCTAAACATCGAGCCGCTGTCACTCTTCATAGAAAAGTCGCAACGAATATTTGGGCTGCAGAGTTTCTTCTGCAGGGGCGTCATTCATTTTATGTACCCTATACCGGCCGGGTTCAAAACAAATCACCGCGGACTTTTTTATAGAACTGTCTTATTTTCTTGAGCGGGTTGTAGGACTTTCTGATACTATCTTCATAACTGGCGATATCAACATTCATCTAGAGCACCTGCAGTCACCCAACACTGTTAAATTTACTGACCTCTCTTAGAGTGCTTCGGATGCCGTCAGTGGGTCAGCGACCCAACTCACGATGCAGGTGGGACTTTGGATATTTTTGTTTCAAAGTCAAGAGGCCCGTCCCTGATAGCAGATAGTGTGGATGTGGGGTTATCAGATCACCGGCTAATTCGCACTGAGATCGATTTTAATCCACCGAAAATTCCTTACGTAACTATCACATCAAGAGCATGGCGTAGTTTTAACTTTGACGACTTCCTCATAGATCTAAAGGTCTCCCCGCTTTGCACACAAAGCGCTTGGGAAACAGAATCCCCAACCAAACTGGCAGGTGATTACAACACCGCACTCTCAACCCTTTTAAATAAATATGCTCCAACTTCTACAAAAACTCGGCGAGTTCGAAAATCTGATGACTGGTTTGATGAAGAATGTCGAAATTAGAAGAGGGTAATGCGGAAATTGGAGAGGTCCTACAGACAGTCAGAGGGGTTACCTCACGAAACGATTGGATACAGGCTCAAAAAGAGTACACAATCCTAATTCGTTCAAAAAGGTCTGAATATTGGACAAATAGGATTGACTCAGAACGTATAAATCCGCGTCGTCTTTGGAACTCGGTTAAGACAGTTGTTACCGATTTTCGTGCACAAAGTACAATTGACATCGCTCCGGATATCTTTTCCAAGTTTTTTCTCGAAAAAATTGAGTCCATACGCGCCCTAACAATCGCCGCCCCACCCCCATCTTTTACAAAAAACAATGGCGGAACCTTATCTGCCTTCAAATCTACATCCCTCGAAGAAGTAAGGAAGTTAATACTCGCTTCACCGAACAAACAGTGTGCACTCGATCCTATACCGACATGGTTACTAAAGAAGTGTTGCAATGAAATAGCTCCCTTTCTAGTTCAACTCTTTAATAAGTCATTTAACATTGGTGACTTCCCAAAATCAGCTGTCGTAACTCCATTATTAAAAAAATCGCAATTGGACGCTGAAGATCTTTCAAATTACCGACCCGTTTCAAATCTTCCATTTATATCTAAAATCTTAGAAAAATTTACTGCTTCACAGATAATAAGTCACTTGAATTCAAATAAATTGTTAACTAAATATCAATCTGCATACAGAAGGTTCCACTCAACGGAAACTGGATTACTACGCGTTTTGTCAGACATAACTCTTGCCATCGAGTAGGGCAAGCTGGTACTTCTTTCAGTCTTAGACATGAGTGCCGCTTTTGATATGATTGACCACGATTTTCTTATCACACGTTTAGAAGAATCCTTTGGTTTAAACTGTGGCGTTAAGAATTGGCTGACATCATATTTAACCAATCGTTTACAAGCAGTGAAGATGGGGCAAAACCAATCAAAATATGCAACCCTCTCATCTGCTCTTCATCCTTTTCACAAATGATGTAGCTAAAATAATCAAATCCTTTGGTCTTCAATCCCACTGCTATGCTGACGACCAGCAAGTTTATTTTTACTGCTTACCAGAAGAAATAGACAGACTAAAAACTCGCATAGTTGAGTGTCTAGAAGCAATTACTCGCTGGATGACCTCAAACAGATTGAAGCTGAATCCGTCAAAGACTGAGTTTCTCTGGACCGCCACAAGCAGACGTCAGCATATCATTGATAACTCCCCAATAAATATTTCAGGAAGTGACATTACTCCGAAGACGTGTGTTAAATTACTCGGTGTCAATCTGGATGCGGACTTATCCCTTAAAAGTCAAGTAAACAGAACTGTAAGTACAGGGTTTTTTCAATTGAGGCAAATCAAAGATATACGGAGAAACCTGCCAACAGAGGCTACTAAATTGCTTGTCAATTCGTATGTTGTGTCACGTCTAGATTACTGCAACGGAATATATGCAAGTCTCCCCAAATATCAAATTAACAAATTGCAATCAGTATTCAACGCTGCAGTAAGACTTATCACCGGCGTATCTAAATATTCTCACATTTCAGAGCATCTCAAAAATCTCCACTGGCTCAAATGTCCTGAAAGAATCCAGCTCAAGCTCGGCTGGATGGTATTTAAGTCACTTAACGGAATGGCTCCGGCTTATTTCCCAGAACTGTGTATTCCTGAAAATACCAATTCACGGCAGTCCACCCTTAGGTCAGCAGCGTCATCAGCTATCGGGAGGTTGAAGGAACCAAAGCACACCAATAATACTAAGTTTGGTGATTGTGCTTTCGGAGTATCAGGACCTAAAGCCTGGAATGAACTGCCGCATGACTTAAGAATTACCAAAGACTCGAGAGAATTCAGAACAAACTTAAAACTCATCTTTTCAGACAATCGTATCCATAAATTGAAGAAATGCAGCCGTAAATTGCTTAGCTAGGCCAGCCGGTTAGTGTTTACCCAAAGTCATTAAATAGAAAAAGTTTAAAATCACCCATCGGTGCGCAAATGCGTCCACAGCCCGCAACACTGTAAATAACTAAAAGTGTAAAAAAAAAATGTTAATATCTATTATAAGCTTACGCTTTTTAAGATCCAGTCCTAAAAATTATAAATATTTCAATAAATACCAACTCTTCTTGTGCCACTAATCTTCTAATAAATGTAACATCAATAGAAAAGGAGGATAAAATAGCAACTGTAAAACTTTTATCTCTATACTTAAATTTTCTAATAAAACTGTGTTCATCTGAAGCGACCTGCCAGGTAAGTATGTTTTTCTGTATCTGTCTGTACATAATTAGTTAAAGAATAGGAAGTAATATTTGTACAGCGCCCTTGAGGTGATTTTTCACAAAAACGGTGCTATACAAATGATCCAATTATTATTAGCTGAGGTGGCTTGGGCACGTAGTAAGGTCTATTCACATGTACCACACAGTGCAGAACAGTACAGTGCAGGAACGGCACAGATGAGAGTACGTCTGTCAACTGAGCGTTAGCGTCTGTCACATTATTTTATAACCTATATTCCCTGAAAATTCAATCAATTTTTCATAGTCCATCTTCTTGGTTTCAGCAATATCTGCATTTATTGACGCCGATGGCGGTGCCAAGATGGTAGTGCTAATGGTATGCGTTCATACTAACTGCGCAGCCGCAGATGTCACCAGCTGCCACCAGCATCGTCAAAGTATTTTAGCCGAAAATCTCGGCCAGTGCTGGCCCGTCAATGCTCGGATATGTTACGCTTATGTAATGTTTTCATAAATAATGTAAGTAACTAATATTTTCATAAAAGCAATCACTTTGTGGTTTGACATTGTATTAAGTAAATGAAACATGTCGTTATAAACCACGAATATATTTTATTTTCACCAATCTGATGAAGCTTGAGTTAAGCGAAACCAGTTGGTGAAAATAAAATATATTTGTGGTTTATAACGTGTTTCATTTACTTAATAAGTAACTAATGTGATTGTGTCTGCACTGTACTGTTCTGCACAGCGCGGTGCTTGTAGTTATGAATAGACCTTTAAGAATGCCAGAAGGTCGAATTTCATGGAAAATTCTGAGTGCTATTCCAGAGAGGCAACTACAGAGGCTTTGCGAGGAGAGGCTGAGCCTACTATGAACGGATACCATTGACGTAGTGCAGGACAGGAACGCCTGGAGGCACCTTGTCGATGCGACTGGTCCATGACCCGAGTGAAGGGGAAGAAGATGTATGTATGATATTGGTAATTCTTAAATTGAGGTATGATATCGATAAAAATGACAGAAAGTGGTTAGAGTGCTGGTCCCCGTAAGACAGAGGTCCTGGGTTCGATGATTCCCAGATGCAACCGATACTTTTTATTTTCTGCATCTTTTTCTATTTCATTTGAGATTTGTTAATATTATTCTTCAATGATAAATTATTTTAAGTTAACTCAAAAAAAAAAGTGTTATATATACCAATTATTGTAACCAGACAGAGTTATTAACAGAATAATCATACATTCTACGAAATAGACATTCAAACAATAAAAATTAATGCGCATTTGTTACAAAATTTAAAAATTTCGCTACCGATTTACAGAAGTAATTTGATGTTGTTAGGTCGAAAACCGTAGTGAATTATTCAAATTAAGTAACAAAAAATGTACATTGTGAAAGTTAAACTCTTCAAAACAAAATGTATAGAAATTGTTACATAGTAAATGCCCAAGAAACACAAAAAATAAAAATGAAATATGTACATGTAAGTTACAGCTACAAGGTCGATACCAGTTATAAATCCCAGTGTTAAGATAATATTTATATCAGCTACTTACACTATATCCCTTGGAAGACTTTCCAAGTTAAGGTTATACTTCAGCACAGACAGCATGCATAACGTCTTCAGTGAAGGTGAATAATCCAACACGTGTAAATCACTTTTGTCAACAAGATCATTTATATTGTGAGATCGAAGGTCAGGCCTGCAACAAATTAATTAGGGTAATAAATTTGCTGACTTTTAATTCACTTTCATACAGGAAAAATGTCAGGTCTGTGATTTAAATGATAAAGGGCGATTTCACAATTAGTTATTGTGTGAGTATGTTTTGGCAACATCGCTTTTTTCGATTATATCCCGTCTGCTGCTACGTGTCACAAATGTCAAAACACACAACACTGAATATTCCCGCAAAAAGCTTTACATCGTGATCTGAAATCAATGTCGTCCAATAACTCCAAAAAATTTACACCAGCTCTTGGAAATCGTGGTCTATGCATTGCAGCCCTGTCGTGTGCTTCTGCATTTTCAATTATGGCAAAATCCTCAATAAAATCCTAATAAAGTCAGAATGTTTTGATGACACCTTAATCTGATAAATAGCAGCAGATCGTAGGTTCGAGTTTGGGTTAGTAAAATCGGACATTAATTTGGCATGTAGTGTTACAGGGCGATAGTGAAAATATGTTATTCTACGAGTAGTGGTTATGGAGAGATGGTGAAATATCCTTAAGACTTACCCGGTGCCTCCGAATAGATAAATTTTGTCCTTAACGAGAATGCTGCACTGGCGTCTTCTTTGACACGGAACTTTACCAGGCAAAGTAAGGCGAGTCCATGTACAGGATGTAGGATTAAATTTAAATAAATCGTTGAAGTGTTGCTCGCTTTTGCCATTGTAACCTCCAAATATATAAATCTCATCCTTGTACAGCCCTTAAATGAGAAGACATATATTAAACAAATAATACACAACTCATACAATGTACACAAAATAGTTTTAAATTTTATATGTATAAAAGAGTGAATCGGAAAAGTTATACAGTCATCTCAATGATGCTTAAAGATTAGTCAAATGATGTAAATAAACAATATACAGTCGAACTTGGTTATAACGATTACGGCAATAGCGAGATTACATCTATAATCAGCAATTACACAATGATACTTTGATTCAGGCTAATTTTCATACAATTGTTCAATAATTATTATTATTATCGTTGGGTCTGAAAAAAACAATTATTGAAGTAAGTAATAACAGACAGACGGCTCAGCGGTGGGGCGACGGCGGCGGATGGATTCATATTTTTATGGCACTACCTGCGTAAGATTGGCAGTAATCTGATAAAATTCCTATCCATCGGGCACTATGTAAAATTGTCATAAAATTTGCAAGTCATGTGAAAATTGGGCTTTGCTACTTTGTTCCCCTTTTACATCTTCTTTTGTATTACTACTTATCGTCAATTTTGAATTAAATAGAAAAAAAATGTACGAGTCCCTACATCCCAACATGGGGTAAGTTTATGACAGTAATCCATAATGCTTTTTAGCGGAGAGGCCGCTTTACCTAATTATCAAACGTAGCTCGGGGTCTACAAGTGGATTTTTGATTTTTTGAGTGGGGAGGGGGCTGACAGTGAAATTCATATTATCACATTCCTGGGGAATTTTTGATTTTTATGTGGTTCAAACCGATTCTTCAAATTGTGGTATGAATTAACAAAAACTCTATAAAATTGTTTTCAGAATTACGGCAGACATCCTTTTTATATGAAGCTATGCATGCCATAAGAAATTCACCCGCGGGCCGCACGAATTGGGCTGCAGGTTGGGCATCACTGTTTTATGACAACAACAATCGCAGAAGCTAGTGATATGATGGACAATTTAGTGATTTTTTCTTGAAAGCCCCTAAACAGGTGATGGGAGTTATAATACGTTAAGTATTTTGAAGAAGAAATTGAGAAACATGAAAGCGAAATGTTCAAATCAATCAATCATTATAAACTTCATTGATAAAAGTGTATATTTTTGTAATCTGTATGTATATATTTTTTTAAAGCAATATTTTGAAAAGATATATGTTTGCGAATATATTGATCGTAGAGATAGGTAAGTGGATACATACGTTTTTTTAAACATTTTCTGATATAAAGAGTAACGTCTATAAGGAGCAAATTTAGTTGGTCCCCTCATGCTCGTTATAACCAAATTTTAGTGTAAATGTAATATACAACAAACAGTGCTGTGTTAGAACTTACATGCAGAATGGCTACGTCTCCCTTTAGGAACATCTCCTTTGGCTTCTGGCGAATACCATTGGTTTGTTGTAGTATCCAAATAATGCATTCGCGGAGAGTAGACAGCATCATCCATGCCAATAGAGCTACGACCACCAAATACATACATTCTAGTTCCAATTGCAGTTGAAGAATGGAAGTCTCTCGGGGTTGGCGGAATACCGGTAGTTTTTAGGTAACTCCATTTCAATGTCGTTAAATCGAGTGTATGAACTTCAGATGAATACTCCACAGAGAAGTTTTCAAACCCTCCAAAGACGTACATTACATCGTTGATTATGCAGGATGAATGGCCGTCTACCGGGTGCGGAGTTCTACCGGTTGTTTTGGGAACAACCCAATCTTGAGATGAAGTATCGAAATAGCATAGATTTCTGAAAGCAATGCTGTTGTCCCGGCCTCCCCACATATAGACCTGAAATAAATTACAGGAGTTACATTCCAGCTTTATCAAAATTATTATCTTAGAAACGTTTGTAGAGTAAGCTAGCAAGTCATGAGACTTGTTGCTAGTTGATAGGTATTCTAAACAAAATCTCCTTTGACGTAGACAAATAATTTAAAAAAATATATATGTATATATATATAATATTAAGGTATCTAATGATTAATTATGAAGTAATTATTAATGTTAGTGAGTCTGAGCTCAAAACCTAGTTATGGTTAGCTGAACCAAATGGAGATTTAACCTATATTTTGAAAAACAATTTTTGTCAATGCCTACAACATCCATATTTCGTTATGCAGAGATTACCAAATGGAGATTTAAGCTATATTTTGAAAAACAATTATTTTTGTACATGTCTACAATTGTTAATAAATTTTGAATAACAAGCTCCCATTAGACAAACTACAAAAAAGTAGTTTATCGGGACTTTTTGTATTGTATTTTTTTCTTTTGTAAGATGTAAATATTTTTTTTTTATTAACACAATAATAGCAATTACAGGTTGAAATAGATTAGAAAACATTAATTAGTTATTTAATTGAATAAGCAATAAAAAAAAAACATAAATCAATACCCACTAATATTTTGAAAAACATAATATTGTCTATGCCTACAACATGTGTATTTCGCTATGCACAGATTACCAATAATCACAAATTGAAATATATTAGAAAATGTGTATTAATAAGTCAATTTAGCATGGAATATAAACAATTATTGTAAATAATTGATAAATGAATATCCAATGGTGTTAAACAAATATATTTTCGAAAACATAGTAATATTGTCTATACCCACAACAACCATGTTTGTTTGTATACAAAGTACAAAGGCAATAATTAAAGGCCAAAATATACACGAAAATTCAATGTGCAGTAGAATTAGTAGTAAATTATTGAATAAACATATATTATTTAAAAAAAAACATTATAATACTGTCTATGCTTACAACAACAATGTTTATTATGTACACAAGAACAATAATCACAAATTGAAATAGGTTAAAAACATGGATCAGTATTCAATTTACAGTGGAATAAATAATAGGTTTGAATAAATTGTGGCATTTAAGAACAGAATCATCGGCTACAAAGAATTTTGTTATGAAATGGTAGTAAATTCGTGTTTTGCTACATAACCCCGGACCCCAAAAAAAGAAAATTATGACTTGATCGATGTGGAGAGATCAATAAATAAATTCATTGTTTCTTACCTTTTCATGATACGGGACAACCGTGTGTCCATAGCGTTGGTGGGGGCATTCTTTTTCTCCATGGTTGATAAGGGACCATCGAAGTGTTGCAGTGTTCAGAATGTACACTGGTATTGGCAGCTTAATATTTTCAAAATCTTCAGTGGAACAGTATCCTCCGAAGGAATATATTAAATCGCCAACAGAAGCAGCGGCATGATTGACCTTCTTGGGGCCACCCTCCAAGTGAATCGTCCAGGACATTTTAATAAGAAACTAACACACGTTAACAATAAACGATATTACGGTCTGGAACAGTTTTCCAACACAACGCGTATTTGAAAACTGACACGACTTCAAAACATGGTGATTGTTTGGGTGTTACAGCATTCAATTGTAATTAGTGGTAGAGAATTACATATTTTCAATGAATGTACACAAAAAAATTAGGAATGCAGTGCGGTATTCTTAAAATGGGAAAGTTTGAACCGAGAAAAATAATCTAAAAATTATAATTACAGAAAACAATACAATCTTTAAAAGAAAATGGATCTTTACTTGACGAAACAAACGAAAAGAATGAATAATATTTTAGAAATATGACAGGGTCTGACAGTTTCTCCATAGATTAGAAGAATGCTTTTACTCTAACCTTTTAAAGTCACATATGCCCCGAAAACTTTAGAATTTCAGTACCTAACCATCATCATGTGGACGCTATTTTATAGTTATTAGAATGTATTATTATATGCAAATGTTATCAAAATTCTTATTTTGTACAAATGTTTACTTTACGTAAGTAATAAAATACATTTTAATACTTTTTAATTTACCGAGGTCATCATGCACGAAATAAAATTTCTAAATGAAAAAAACCATCTAGAAAATTCATTTCAAAGAACAACAAAGAAAAAATAAGCCATAAAAAATCTTTGAAATTCGGAATTTTATGAAATCCTCCTAAATTCTTAATTAATATACAGAAAATCAAAATACACTGCGGCACTGCATATTTTTAGAAAGTCCCATTTACTAGATTCGACACTTTCGAACGATAATCAATTTAAAAAGAATAATTTAATCTTCCGAATATTTAAAACTTCTTTAGTAATGAGCTTAAAAAAATATATTGTACGTTAGCAAGTGCAAAAACATATTTTTTACAACTTACCCCGAATATTCTGAAATAGTTCATGGCTTTACCGCTCTAGGATCTGGCTTGTTCAATCATCGCTGATGTGTTTACAAAGAAAAAGCCGCTTGCGAGTGGTTCGGTCGTGTAGTCCGTTCGCTGTGGATTTGCCGTTCCCTCTCGAACGATTTGACAGATGTCAATGCACAGTTTCGACGAAATGTGCACAACATTGTGTGAATTTTAAGTGATATTAGTGTTTACTGTAGACCAAACAATATGCTCAAAAAGTGGCACTAGAGGAAATTATTGTATTTCATATAATGTCTCAGTTATAATTGAATTTGTTCAAAATGGTGGTGAAAAGTGTATTTTTTACTGTAGTTATGAGTGCTAAGGAGAGATAATGTTAATAATAGGATGTGATTTCGGAGAAATTGTCAACAGTTACGATTTCACGTATTATTATTTATCAAAAGTGGGATATTAAGTCATAACGATGGTGGAAAACGGGGCCTCCAGTGGCGGGAGCGAGAGCCCAGGGGGGTCTATCGTTCACTCTGGACTCCTGGAAACCCTGGTGCGAGGCTCCTGGTACAGGGTCCACTGCTGCCTGGAAGACGATTACCTCAGCGTGAGTCTCGATGGTAGCTACGATGCATCAACAACTCTCAACGGAACCCTGAATAATAATGTGGAGACACCCAACGGTGACTTTACAGAGGTTCCCGAGTCCATTGCTAACCAGAAGCGATTGGTCCAAGTTATTAAGTCTGATAACAATGGATTAGGCATATCCATCAAGGGGGGTTTTGAGAACAATATGCCCATACTGATATCCAAGATATTCAAAGGGATGGCAGCTGACATGACTGAGCAACTGTATGTTGGGGACGCTATCCTGTCCGTCAATGGGGAAGATCTGAACGATGCTACTCATGAAGAAGCCGTCAAGGCGTTAAAGCGGGCTGGGAAAGTTGTTCAGTTGGAAGGTGAATATAATGATTCTGTATTAAATATGTCTACAAACAATATCCACATTCAAAAGGTGCCTTCTTTGACTATTAAGACTCCTATTTAATATATGTTGTGTTAGTTTTATTTTTGTTAAGTTATTGTTACCCATAAATCTTACTTAAATAGCTTAAATTCCTTTCTGGTAATCATATTTCCACAGTTCCACTAGGTTTAGTTCTTAGTTGCACAATCTATAATTATTACCTAAAATCTTCAATTCATTTGTTTGCAAGACGAGGGATGTCTTTATTGTTTTTCGTTTTGTGGATCCTGGGAATTGAATCTCTAGTAACTAGAATATATTATAACATTCTTATATTATTACCTGATACATTTCTATTTTCTATCTACCTATTTAAGATTAGTTCCTATATTGTTGTCATCAGTAAGTTCCTATATTGTTGTCATTGGTAAGTTCCTATATTGTTGTCATCGGTAAGTTCCTATATTGTTGTCATTGTTAAGTTCCTATATTGTTGTCATTGGTAAGTTCCTATATTGTTGTCATCGGTAAGTTCCTATATTGTTGTCATTGGTAAGTTCCTATATTGTTGTCATTGGTAAGTTCCAGTACGTTTGACTATTGTAATTATTCTTAAATAATATAAATTTTTGAACGTTCAAAGTTGAACAAAATTACAATAATTTCATCTAATAAATATATATACCCAATGTAATATATATTATTATATCTTCCTAATTATTAGTGTACGTAAGTTGTTCTATATGCTCTTTTCCCTGATATTAATCTCTGGAACCTTTCTGAATCCTTTAATCCTATTATTCGGGTCTTCAAGTTGCCCCTCTTGACAATATCTTAGTGCCCTTAGATCCTCCGTATTCTCTATCATACCCTATTAATCCCATGTCTAATCATCCATATTTTTCATTGAATTTTTATTTTCAAATTGTCAAAGCAACCCTTGCTCTCTTTTGCTGTTTCTTAATAAGGGAAAAATTATTTTTTTATCAATTAAATAAAAATATATTATGGTGTTGTTCCAAAACCAGATTTAAGAGTGCAATTTTGTAGTGTTTTATTCCGCTACCTGTATTTTAATATAAAACTTACTTATTTGTGTTGGAATTTAAAGGCCTCTTAACCTTTCTTTCCATTTAAATTATTTAGGCTATGCAGTTTTCTCTTCGCTTTGTCTTAACCCTAGAATGGTAGCGTTCTTCCTTAGTCCATTGGAAACGAGAAGTATATTTTACTCCCATTTTTAATTGTTTATCTTATGAATTGATCTTTCTCGTTTAGGGTAATAAATATTGCTGTCACTCAGAATACACATATTTATTGCTTAAATTTATCAAAAATATGAATAATTTGTTGGTTTATTGAGCCTGAGAAGCGATTAGAAACCTACAGACCTACGAGAAAAAGGCGCAACCTGTTACTATGAAGACAAACGCATTGCTGAGGAAAGAACTCAAGGAAAGAATGTCTTGAAGAAAGCTAGAGTCGAAAAAAAAAAAAGCTATTTAAAAGCTAGATCGGTCGGCACTTCAGGGAAAAATTAATTTGAAGTTGGACAGAATAATTTTTTGTCCTCGCTTCCATTCTAGGGTTAAAAGCTTAATAAAATAGTGGTAGATACTCTTTGATCTCAATATTCAGGTAGGTAGGTACTTCTCAACCTTCCTCTACCCCATATCCTTCCCTCCTCACTTCCTTTAGCCTAACAACATTCCCCAATTTGGGGATGCCATAATCCCACTTGTTTTTTTAAAGCTTTAGAGTAAAATAGTGTTACCTGCTATTTTTAACACTATAATAGCTTCAAGATGTGCATCGGTGATTGCGGTCATTGGCTGAGTTGGCATTGTGTCTGGGTTCCACCCAGGCATCGTGAGTTCAATTCCTCGACTGGCTTCAAGTCCTCCATCATCACAACATAAATAACATCTTCCGTTTACTGTGATGGTTGAAAGAGATTTTCAAATATTGTCAGGTTATTCGTAACACGGAAAGGTTTAACTAAAAAAAAAATTTCTGGCAAAATTTAAATAAATAAAATTTCAAAAAAAAAAAGAATTGGTAACAAGAATTTTAAATTCTGGCATGTTCGGCATGATTTTTATCATTAAAATTCAGCTGAAAATGGAAACAGGACTCGGACCAAATAATACATATAAATGCCCTAACACGCAAGGGGAAGAAACCAAAATAAGAGGAGCGGGGGATGAGCTAGGCGTGCCGCAAATTTAAGTAAACGAGGAAATGACTAAAAAGATTCGGCTTGCTTACAAAAACCAAATGTTTTGTTAGAGTATTTAGTTTGACCCTTTTATAATTTTTTGTAATTTGCTTACCGCAGTCAAAACCACGCGAAACAAACGTGGACGGCAGTAAACCAAAGCTGGTGCCAAATGTGACCTTTGCCTCCAGCCGTCGAAATCGTACTCAGGGCAAGTCTATTAATTCTAATGTCAGTGAAACAGGGGGTTTAAAATATTTGTGACTCTTTTCAATGGTTGTCGAATAATAAAAATAAAAAAAACAGCAATCTGTAAAGGTGCACTAATTTAAGCTTGTTAGGAGTAACTTCGCAACCCACCCTTTGTTTGTATTATGTACTCGTATATCCCAACCATCTATATTATAGATTCTAAAATAATACCTTGTCGAAACAGCCTTTCAGATGTAACTTCAAAGTTTTTCAGTTTATATAATCATATATTTTGTCTTAAGATATCGATCGCATTTTTTTGTTTGTTTATTTTTTATTGATGCTCGTACGAGTCACATCCTGGCGTAAGACAGCTGTCTGTATCATTGAAAATGTTTTTTTTTTCAATATGTCTGGATAACGCAACGTGGGATGTATTTGACAAGGGCGGCCTAGCAGGTGGCTCGCTGTAACTAGTCTCACTTTCATGTCGGGAAATGAAACCTCTTTTTTCTCCATCTAATATCTATCTCTTTATTTTGTGTTTTTTTTTTATTTAATTTAGTTCCTCAACGATTTTTGGCACGCAACTAAAAGAGGATCGGCTATTAAAGAAAATGAACCTCAGCAAAAAAAACTGCTCATCTTTAAGTCGCCTCTAGACGAGTGGGCGGCCCAATACTAAAAAAGCCATGGCATAGAAAGGTTCGACCATCCGGTCATCCTTGCCTAAAGTCAAGCCAACCAACCTCCACACGAGTGGGCGGCCCAATACTAATAAAGCCATGGCGTCGTAAGGTTCGACCATCCGGTCGTCCTTTCCTAAAGTTGGTAGGCTTGACTTTAGGGAAGGATGATCGGATGGTCGAACCTTTCGATGCCATGGCATTTTTAGTATTGGGCCGCTCACTCGTGTGGAAGGCCTATTATCTTTTTATGTATTATTATAATGTCACTATGTTTGCTTGCTTCTCACTGAACTATAATTATTGAAAATGTGGTGTCTTGTCTTAATGAATATTTTAAAGTTCATTATGGAAATGACGTTACGTTTTGAAAATAGTTGCGTTGGCTAGAAACTCAGGAGGAAAAGATTTCATGACGCTAGAACTTATCGTTCGAGAAACTTTGCCGCTTGAAAATTTCTTAGAGATTTTATTATTCAAATGTGTGACGACAACCGATGCAAGGTGCATTATAAAATAATCTCTCTGTAGGAACCTTCAATATGTTAAAAATATCGAATCATATAATGTCGAAATGACATATCCCCAGTAGCGTGTATTCTACACAGGCACATGAGCACTGCTTACCCTAACTTAATCACAATAAACATAGAAATAAATTATAAAAATATTGCCTTCTTAGCCCGCTCTCTGACGGTCCGGTAAGGAACGAACATTTCACTCGCTTCTGCAAACACTACTCAGAAAAGTCAAGTTTGCTAAAGTAAGGTAACGGTTTGCAACGCAGTCCATTGTGGGACTTTTCTGCGCAGTGTCTCCAGTAGCAAGTGAAGAGTTCGTTCCTCACCGGACCGTCAGAGAGCAGCCTTAGTGTCGTAAAAGGCCTTGCCTATCGTTACAAATTACAAATGTAGCAACCAGTGCCATCTTTTGGCACCTCTATTGATTAGTGCAACTTTACTAACGAAATAATGATCATATTATGTTGGCTTTCTTTGCAGTTGTGCGGTCGAAAAAATCTTTAAATTTTATACATCCAGTAATTGGCTTGTAATATGCACATTAGAATATTACACACATTCCATAAATTCATTTAAAATCTAATTACAAAAAGCCGCAAATTAAATTCAACCTAGTAAAATCTTTGAACTTTTTTTTGTGACATTATTTTGCCCTCAACATCTTCGTTTGTTTAACCCTTACCACTCCATTATTTTTTAATATTTGTTGTCAGCTTGATAGGCAGTTACAAAAAGGTAATTTTATAGTAAAACAAAAACGGAAAACAGTCAAAATCTTATTAAAACGTGAATTTAAATGTTTTTTTATCGAATTATCACAAGAAACAACGTCACGTGTCAGGTTTTGCGCGCGAAAATACACCGCGCGCGCAGGTCTTATCTTATCGGCCAGCCGTCAACTGAGTTGTAGCGTACTAATAGTGATGTCGGCTGGCACCCGACAAAGGAGTGGTAAGGGTTAACACTAATATCACTATCGAATTGTTTCACGCACCGAGTTTCAGTGAGATAGGTAAATAAACATTATTGTTTGTAACTAAATAATTAATAATCTTTATTGCGTAGACCAATAGGTACACGTTGTAAACACATTTATTAGAGATATTTACACTCCGATTGTATAAATATGATATATTATGTTTGATGATTTTATGTAAATATGTTGTTTACGTTACTAATAAAAAATAAATTACCAGTAATATGCAACTTAGCCATTCTTAGCAATTACCACGTCCGTGGTAAGTTTTTAAAGACCAATTAAATCACTGTTTTTCCTACTGCGTACTCTGATTAAAAACCCTGCACACGCCACTACATTCCCTAAGGGAATACCCTCGCATTAATAACGATAATGACGCACACGGATGCTGATTTTAATAACTGCTTGAAGCAATTATTGCAATAATGTATTGCAAAGTATTCATTATGTTTATTTACACACTACTCTACTTGTCCGCGAGCAAAATAATAAAAAAATACTAAAGCAAAGTAAAACATAGCATTTCAGTACATTTGATTGAGTTATTTGTTTTGCTCTATGCTCTGAAACATGTTGCTTACTGTCAATTGTGTTTTGATAACAGTTTGTTTTAAACTTTAGTTTGAAGTCACCCATCGATAGACCGTTTTTTATTTTATTTGACGATCAATATTTTATATTGTAAATGTTGACGCAGAAGACACATTCAAAATCAGATTACTGTCTCCTTTTTATAGGTCGCACTTAACTAACAGTGCAGAGTTTTGTATATAATAACTCTATTATTTTTATCAGTAGGGTTAGCTCGTTGTCAGAATAAAAAAAAAATATAGACGGTCTCAACGTAAGGTGTCGAATCTCATTTTGCGAGGTTTACAAGAGAGTGAAAATAAAGAAAAAATGTACTCTCTACGCCGGATGCATCGTGCCGTTTTGATCATTTTCATTTAAAAAGGGGATAATTTAGAGTATAATTCTTAACTTTTTTGGAAGAATAAAAAAAAAAACTAATAAATTGGATAGTTTAAGGCTGGCCGCGCACTAGTCAGCCAAGCTGCCGCAGCCTGGCTGCCTAGTGCGCGGCCGGCTTTGGCAGCCACATACATTTCCATACGTCGAACTCGGCTGCAAGCAGCCATGGCTGCCTATCGCCGTGTTTCGACTGACTCCTGCAACAACGATATCTGGCTGCCTAGTGCATTCGCTTGAATACATTTTCATATAAATTTGAAGATCTATTATTGTCCGCCGCAGCCTGGCTGGCTAGTGCGCTGCCAGCCTTACACAATAAAGGAAAATCGGAATTTTGCATATTCGACAAATTATTCCATTGGGACCGTCGATGTATTACTTCGTATTTCAACGCAAATTGACTCTTCACGCCAATCTACATAATGTGTCAGTTTCCTTTTATATTTGCCCACAGAGAAAACGTTAGCCACACACCTGGCTTTGCTTGGAAATAACAAAATAAACCTATTATATTATATACCTATAGCCGCTGAATAGATAATAGAATATCCACTAGAAATTTCTTCTGATTTAAATGGAAACTGATGTAGCCACTGACTCGGTACCCTTTGGTTCTATCTCCGAGTGAGTCGATGAAAATACAGCGATGTCTCTTTACACTTCCTGAAATCGTATATTCCATTCCATTCCATTTGCTTTTGAATTTGTACTCAGAGAGCGAATTTCTGAATTTGAGATTTAAGGCCAGAATGGTCAGACCTTTGGATCACGAAACACGCCGTATCAATCAATCAATCAAATTATTCCATAATATTTTTAAGTAAATTGACACTATCTCGATTCTGATGTTATTGTACATGCTTCCTTTTCAAAATTTGCCTAAATCGAGCTTATTTGGGTAAATCTATTGACACAAATCTGAATTGGCAATCTCAGATCCATAAAACCATCTCAAAATTAAGATATCTTACGTATATTTTATTTAGACTTAGGGAAGTTCTCAATGTTGACAATTTGAAAATGATTTATTTTTCCCTGCTGCAATCGTTCATCATTTACGATATAATATAATGGGGAGGTACACCTGATGCATTTATTAAGCCTCTACAAATTAATCGAAAATATTATAAAAGTTATATTAAATAAAAATAAAACTTTTTAATTGAAAAATTTTGTTACATAAGTACATATTGAAACAGTCTATAAAATATAAGAAAATATGATAAAAATTAAATATGTAAACAAAAAAATCCCACAAAGGCAAAGCCTGTGTATGGGTACTATAATAGTTTTTTTTATCACATTTCTATGGGTTATGTGAAAGTTTTGATTTTAAACAAAAATTAAGGTAACCGTTTTCTTAATAGAAATAAGTGCTAGCGAAAATAAGAAATATAAAATATGTCATAAAGTAATAATAAGAAACAAACAAAAATAACTTTTCATTAGTTGTGACAGTAAACAGAATTTACATTTATTATCACATATACGTACATGTCGTACATAGGTATAATAAGATTTTAGTGGGCATTTTAAAATCACACACAAGTACGATACTATAATGTATATGTATCGTGCTATTGGTGTAATAAACATTGATAACATAAAATAAGGCATTGAACAGTATAATAGTTTGTTGGTTCCAGCAACATGTGAAAAATTGAATTGAATTTTAAAAGTCTAACATTAAAATTTAAACAAAAGAGGACAAGCTAGAATTCTGCTTAACGGGGAGAGGGACGTCGGAGAGTTATTATTTATTCATTCAAAATAATGATAGTATTATTACGCAATACCGCAATACGATAAACATAATGTTTTTAAATAGAAAAATATTTTTTAAATATTTAAAAAAAACATGTTTTTTTTTTTTTTGAAATGCGGATTATATATCTTTGGTTACGTTTATTTACAAAATGCAACGATAAATGATTAAACATACTTTTCTCCACTTTAAAAATCATGTCTTTAAAAACAAAACGTAACAAAAAAAGAATAAGTAAATGGGCTAATAGCGTGTTTGATTCTCCTCAATCTAATACTAAATTAATTCTAACACATATGAGTATTATTGGTCATCGCATATTCAACCTTTCACTAAAAGAAATTCAAACGACAAATAAAGTTTCACTCCACGTAAAAGAAGTAAAATTATGGCTGAATGATCTACATGCCGAAACATTACTTCTATAAAATCTTTATTATTTATATCTGGTTACTTTAATTATAACTTCAAAATGTACAAATTTATTCTGCTTTCTTATACTATAACTCTAAAATTTTCGTTACATATATACTTTCTTGCAGTTATATTACTTAAATAATTAATATTATAATACTCTCATTACTTAAATTTCTCATATTATCCATGCACAGGCTTATACTATGTGAGTTCCCATTTCTTACAATTATAATTTTTTTAAATAATAAATGTAAAAAATATATGTATGTATATTATGTTAAAAACTGTTAAAAAAATAAAGGAAAAAAAAACCTCAATGTAAATAATGTATCTACTACTCGTTCTCGCCCGATATTTGGATTAAAAATATGGAATAAACTATAACACTGACGTCTTATCTTATTTTGCCTAATTAAAGTAATTTTTCTAAGTTCCATAAATCATGATGAAAACGACTTTCCGAGCTGAAATTCCAAACAGAAAAAAGCTGTAAAATTTTCATGGCGCTAGAGCTCACCGTTTGAGAGTTCTTGTCTCGGACAGGTGTTGTAGATTTGCCAGTTGCTACTTCGTCCCATTTCTCAATCGTGCCACCGAACAATGGACGGCTGTGTAAATTTGTATCGCCCGTGATAAATATTCAACTGTGGCATAATATTTAACCCAAATTTATAACGGGTTTCATTATTGCTGCCATGTATATTAATGTAATGGGTGAGAGAGGGCCGCTTTTACACTGCCTCCTTTTAGCGGAGGCTGGGTAGGAACTGGAAAGGTACTGGGAAGGTACTGGGTAGACGCCGGGTACCGACATCTGAGCACTGAAGGGTCCCATCATAAGGGGATAACATATTCATTCGACGCCGTACCCTATCTCTGCTAATGCTCCTTGCATACCCATTATGCGAGCTTTAAGATCTCGGGCAATTGCCTACAGAGTACAGACCCCCACGCTAGGGATGTAACGAATAATTTCTAGTAGCTGTTTATTCAGAATTTTCGTATTTATTTAGAATTTTCGCTTTTATTTCGTATTTGAATTTTTAGCTACGACTGTTTTTGCGGATATATTATGATCACGAGCACGAAATATACACTCAAAGTAGTACTCTTAATATACGAAAGTAGTGTTTAATAATAATACAGGGTCTGTCGCAAAAGTATCAAGAATTTTTTTTCAGACAATTTATTGCCAATAAACCTACAAACAATTAATATTCTTCAAAAAACGCCCCTTGGGCGTCAATGCACTTTTGGTAGCGTTTCTTCCACTCTTGGAAGGCACCCTGGAAGGCAGAAGACGGAACTCCCCTAAGGAACTGCGTCGAAGTGGTTTTCACCCCATACAACGTCTCTAAATGGCGTCCCTCTAGGCTTCGCTTGTTGCGGGGGAACAAAAAGAAGTCCGGTTGTGCAAAAACAAAAAGAAGTCGGGACTTTACGGCGGTTTCGGCAGTGTCGCCACGCTATGCTTAGCGAGGAACTCCTGGACGGCGAGAGCTGAGTGTGAGGGGGCATTGTCGTGATGCAAAATCCAGATGTTGGCGATCTCCTTTAGAACGCGGCGAATCCTTTCGAGCAACTGTTTAAGGACGGACACTCAGACTGTAACACTTCCCTCACTTTGTGACGCTGTCATCAGTTTTGGAAGTTGACGGTCGTCCAACGCGCACATCGTCGTCAATTGATTCCCGGTCGTTTTGGAATTGTTTGTGCCACTCGTAAACCCTTGCCTGTGACATGGTTTCATCTCCGAAGGCTTCCCTAATCATGGCCAGGGTCTCGAAACCGGTTTTTTCAACCAAAAGCAGAATTTGATCTGAACTCGGCGTATCCCGCTACCCCTTCTAGCGCAGTCAGGAATTCTTTTCTCGATACTTTTGCGACAGACCCTGTATAAAGAAGATTTCAAATCACTGATGTCAGAATGAATAGACTTGCCTTAACGTACCAATTCGACGGTTGTAGGCAAAGGTCGTGTAGCACCCATTTTGGCACCAGCCTAGCTCACTACCGTCCACGTTTGTTTGCGTTATTTTCCGATCTTTATTTGCGATCTATTTGATGACTGCGGTCAGCAAATTGTAAAACATTTATAAAAGAGTCAAACTAAATACTCTAACAAAATATTCAGTTTTCGTAAACAAGACGAACTTATTTACTGTTTTACTTAAATTGACAGCGCACCTAGCCCGCCTCTCCTCCCTCCTTATTTTGGTTTCTTCCCCTTGCGTGTTAGGGCATATCTATGCATTATTTGATCTGTGATTCAAATCTATGGTTCGAAGTCAGAAAGAATAAATACTCGAACGGTATGAAATTAGTACTCTTTTCTGTCTGCATTTTCTTTGTGATTCTACTATTTTCAGCTTGCAACGGATTTTACATCGTGAGCTATGGAGAAAATGTAATAATTGACGCATTAAAACTAATCAAAGGCTAGTTTTTAACAGTCCACGTGCACTCTGATGATTTAATTTATTATATTTCGAATGTTTAATTCAGCTGTATTAATGAATTGATTTATTTAAATTCAAATAACCGTTAAAGAATGTGTAAAACAAAAACAACGTAAATACACGTGTCTGACTTAGTGTTGAAATTCAGTAAATGTTTAACCACTCGCATATTAAAAAAAAAATTGAACTTTGAAAATAAAATTTTAGACCTCTGTTTGCCAGAGTAGATCAACCAAGCCCTGCTGAATTTTTTTTCGCTTAGACTTGATAACCTTACGTTACGCCCACACCAAAACACGCGTTCGCTTTCGCGGATATGGACATTTTTTTATTTGTAACATCCCTAATGTAGTTGTAAACTTACTTACCGTAGTATATATTTGGATGAACGTATTTATATTAGGAGTAAGAGCTTTGTCACCGAGTCTGTAGAAACTACCTGTTTAGAATATACAAAAACGAAAACAGCCTTCGCCCAACGACAGTGAAGCGAAGGAATTATTTCAATAAATGCCTTTCTTCGTAAAATAGATAATTTTTTTTACGGTAACTCCACACAGGAGACCCTGAAGGAAACAATTTCCTTCAAGGCCTATATCATCTTTGGGGATGCTGTGTGGAGGGTCTTTTAGAGGATAGGAGGGAGTGGCTGTTGAACACAGGAACGAGTCGTAAAAGCGACCCGTTGTCATGTGACAAAAGTCGACTGTGTGCAAATGTTGGGCACGCGTTTGGCGTATTTCCCGACTACGCACTGGTGCCTAAAGGATCAATCACGCTAGTTCCATTTTTGGGTGCTGACCGTTAAATCAAAATAATAAAAAAAATACTACCCGGAAGAAATTAAATTAAAAATAAACGTCAGAAAAATTCAACATTATTAAATTTGATTTACATTAAATTTAAAAATATATTAAATGGAGTTCTGCGAATTAAACACACAAACAAATAATATAGAAAAAATAGTCATTTTTCCCGTCCGGCCAACCTGTTAAACATAACATCATAACACATTTGAACCGAAAATAATTTTTGTTCTAAAATCGGTGTTGCCGTAGTAATTTCTAGATTATGTTTGACAGACTCTATATCATTTTTATGTACACTTTCTTAAAATATTAACAACTCTATACGGGAGGCCCTAAGGTTTCCCTCAGGGGTATGTTTTCTTTGGGGGTGATGTGAAGAGGGTATTTTTAGTAAAGGAAATTGTGAACCATCTTGTAGGACGGAGGAAACACAGAATCCAGCAAATTATTCCACCACCGAGTTGATCATTGATTTGCTTTTAAAATTATTTCCAATCGACATGTATCTATTCCACATTCTGTGATTAAATGGTTGATTCAGCATAAGTCACAAGACGGATAATTGGCAAAGCCATTCAGAAATAACAATATATATATTTTTTAAATGTAGGAATAATATTAATAATCGCCAAATCATGTGCATTAGATAAATACATCAAAATAAGTAAATTCCACTTACAGGATTTTAACAGGCACCTTTTCTTGCCGGACGGCTACTCTAACCACTGAGCTATCGTGAAAATTCCAAAATCTTATTTAATCTTCACAATTGCGACAAACATTCAAATTCTTGTCTTAAACATAAAAAAATACATTTTGCTACCCATACACGTGACGTTGTTACAAAGGTACGTGTAGGACGTGTAGGTCCTAGATGTTTATACCAAACACGAAGGGCTTTATACTCGAGCATGTTAGCGACGTACATAAACACTGGGGGGAAACAAGCACCGCCATCACTAAAGATAATGAAAAGTCTCCTAGACATTCTTATAGACAAAGTTACTTACTACATTCGCTCGTACATTGTGTACTTTCCAGGCACTCCTAGTTGACCGCATTTTATCATTACTTTCCCCCCCACCACCCATACCACCCCACTTCCTCTACATGATCTGGAATGTCGAGCCTCATGACAGACTGGGGGTGGGTACTTAACATCCCTGCCATACATATTAAAGATGGCAACAACGTTTCATGAATAATTTGTTTGTGACGACTTGTTTCTAATAATGTTTGGGAGCTTTTAGGTCTGATAGTACAAGAGAAGACTCTTGTAATGTTTGTACATAACAACATATCTATTGGTTATTCATTTTCTAATCATTTATGTGTAGCCAAGCACTATAAAAAATAATAAATCATAATTATACGCGAGCCACATTATAATACTGGCAACATTCAATAGATCAGCTGTGATCTGACAAGCTAAGTAAGTATCGAGGAATTTTGTTCTGATACATTCTGGAAGACGCAGCTCGCTCCCCTCATAAAGTTAAAATTAAATAGATTGTTACAGTGAAATGGATTTAAAGTGATACTTCTTTGATTACAATAAAATCCTATACTATCAACACGACATTGGTGACCCCGACGTGATGTAATGGAGTTATGAATTTATTCTTGCCAGTTCGGTCTTTGTTCTTGAACTTTTTGTTCTATTGTATGGAACCTCAGATACCTAAATACTTGACGTGACGTTTGATAATCATTTCTTAACAAACTGTTATATGGTATATTTAGAATGTAGACGTAAGGTGAGAGCGCTGTTTGTTTTACTGGCATTTCAAGAAGGCGCTCCGAAGAACTAGCGTAATTTTAATTTTTTTATTATTATTTATATTAACGCTCTGATGGGCTTTTATGTGGCATGCTTGATATTTATTGTTATTTTATTTTACTCATCAGAAAAATATATTTTTGCAATTCGTTCTTGTGTTCAACAACTGCTGTTGATTGATATGCCGTATTTTGTGTTTCTTCCCACGTACAAAATGGATCTCTTCATTACTCACTACCCAGGTTCACTAATTAAAAATACCACCCTCACAGCATCCCCAAAGATGATAGCCAAATTCAGAGGCTCTTAATCTTCATAAATATTAGGATCAGTTTTCAACATTTTTTCGCAAATCCAGACTTAAATTATTGCTACACAGTTTTATAAATTAGTTAATATGCCCGGTATTTCAGTTGCCCTTGCTAAAATTTAAGCTTCCTAATTCATCCCCTCAATCCTTGCTAGCCGCAAGTAGTTCCCTTTTCTGTGGCGCTAGTAGTAGTGACACATCTGTTAAATTTGACATTTATGTAAATAATTGTATACATTCGTCTCAATCATTAACCTAAATTTACTACTTTTATCAGTATGGACTTCGATAATTCGTCTAGCGATGGGGATGTCGATGCTCGATGGGATCTCCTATTATATCAAGAGGAATGTTCCGGGCGGGTGGTGTGTTTGTTTTGTGTACAAATCTACAGTTTTATTCCGAACTTGATGAAATTTTTCACACTCGACTTTCGAAACGAGAGGAAGGCCACTGTCTAAAACCACCCCTATCCCCCTTACCTATCCTTTAAAGCAGAATTTTGTTACTTGATAAATTTTTGCACACTCGACGTTCAAAATAAGAGTAAAATTACTGGGTAGGGGTAACATATCATAACCTCAAAACTTTACTCCTAAACATTTATAACCGTGGGCAACGCCGGATACTTTAGCTAGTTAATTGATAAAGGATGATATTCAATCTAAAACAGTCTGGTAAGTTCCAATGTGAGAACATAGTTTGTTTTCAACAGTTAGTTAGTCAGCAAAAGAAATACTATTTACAGTTAGGTTTCTCACATATTGACTTATGTTATTGGTGTGGGGGATTTTTATCAAAAATCAACTCCTAAATTAAACCCGTGTAAAAATAAACGGCGCTTGTTTTTCGTTTTCAAACATCGTGACGACAGTCTGGTTTTGCAAAGAAACACGTTCCTCTATTAAAATCATAGGCAAAACGTGTAATATTGATAATATCTCTGCTTTCGACCTATATACGGATCATGTGCTAAATTCGTCATAAAACCCATAACATTCCCGAGTATACTGAAATACCGACCCATAGATCCGACAAAAGCGACAGATTTAAAAAATATTAAAAGGCCCGTGCCTACCCCGCGCAGTGCACTGCGCGGGGTAGGCACGGGCACTTTTGCTTTTAATTATTATTCTACTGAACCAGCGTTGTTCGCACATACCGAACCTGATAGCGTGCAGCCTTTTACCTTGCCCTTTTAATATTTTTTTAAATCTGCCGCGTTTGTCGGATCTAGCGGGGGGTGGGTAGAACATTTTAATTAAGAGAGAGTCCTTTGAGGTGCCCTCGCCCCCACCCCTCCCCCACCCTCCACCCACTCCACCGCCTGAGCCTTTCACCCGTCATCAAAGGACACGGCATCAGGCATCGTTGATCAGGCTGTGCTCTATCGAATATCGATGATTTGTTGAACTATCGACTGAATTATCCAAGACAGATTTCTCGGCTCGGTGATCGCGCCCACACTGGTTACATGCGATCTTATTAAATATTTATATATCTGATTTCTCTCTCATAATCTAATGGCCAGGGTAGAACTATTTATTAATGCTAGTGTTGCAAGTTCAGCGATTTATCTAAAGCAGCGATGCACAACCTTTTCAGCCGGAGGTCCAATTTATCCATTTCCAATATGATAGCGGGCCGCAGTGGGTAGTGTACCTACAGCTCGGCATGGTTAACTTTGTAGCCGGTGGCGTCGCTAGCGTAGATTTTTAACATACGAATACCGTGCGACTGTTCCAACTGTCCAGAGACAGTAGATATATACATATTATAAATCAAAAAATTAACTCGGTACCTACCCAAAATATTGTATTTCATAATAACTTTATGTTAAATCTTTAGTTACAATATCAAAATTCATTTCAAAAGTTTAACCTTTTTGTATTCAGTAAAAAGGTAACAACAAAATAAAGAAATTATAGAACATAAAAAAATGCACAGCAGGCTAAAAAAAATCCTTCTCGAAGGCCAAACCAATAAATGCTGTCGATTTTTTATTAATCTGAAATTTAAAAAAAACATGCATAAAAATGCTCGTAATTTAGGGTTTTTGAATCAAAATATTGAAAGGCAGATAAGTTTCTCGCGATACCTCCTCATATTTCGACCATGGTACCCGGAATTCCGAACGATTGCTACTAAATAAGAAATATCAAAACTCACTTCCGTTACTTCTATGTTTTCAGAAATAGGATTTGGTTATGAACTCCTATAAAACAGAACCCATTAAAAATATGAATTGTAGGGTTTACAAAGAACCTGCCATTTTTTTCTTTTCTCAGGTTGAAATCGATAAATTAATACTTTTAATTTTATTTAGACCAGTGGGCCTCGGGTTGTTCAAAGACTGATCTATCTGACTGGTTGTTCAATCACTGATCTAAAGAATGTCTAATAAAGAAAATAATAATAGCGTAATGGTGGGAGGTAATTTTTTATCATGACACTGTATGTACACTTGTACAATCGCACTTGATTACACGGTTTAAAATATAATTTAGGGCAACTACTGCACTCGTGCACTATACACCTATTGTTAAGTGACCAACCGTTATGTACATAAAAACATGTATTTACATTATTTTTTAGTGCAAAGTGGTAAGATAACTTTATCCCTTTCTCGCGTAGGAAGCTCTCACACATAGAGTCAAGTGAATCGGTAGTATCGGTATACGATCCATTGATAACGTGTAAAAAATTGACCCGCGGCGCAATCTAAATAAAAATTTAATGGAAGAGTGGTATTAAAATGTGATATATAAATTGTAAACACGAATGTATTTAACCATAAGTAATTTTCATTAATAAAAAAAATCTGATAAATGATGATTATAATTGATAATAAAAGTAAGATTGCGAATGGATACTTAATAGTAATTGAGTTGACCCGGATAAGATGAATTGTTTCATTACTACTTGTAAAGTCACTTAAATTTTGCCGAAGGTGGTATCTATTATCTGTAGAGTAATTCAATCCGATCGGTAGCCTCCAATATTCACGGAAAGTGGATATTATAGGCGATAAACTGTCGAATGCGTTGCAGGAAGTATTGAAAATTCTATCTCACAGTGTTGAATAAGTTGGCCTTTATCGCTCCTCGCGGTGGCCGAGTTTATAATATAATTGATGATTCTGAAGGGGAATATTAGAGTGAATTCGACCCAGAAGATGATTGAAACGAACGGAATATAGCGGAGAGATTTATGCAAGTCACGTAGCCGGCGTATGTGAATTAGGCCGGGCCCTCAATGTATGGAAGTTTTTTTTGTGATATCGTTCTCTTGGTTCTATGAAAAATAGAACGTTAAAGAAAAGTGAAGAAACAGAACACACAAACAAAATCTAAACAAAACTAACCTGACCTAACATAACCCATTATTTTATAATTTATATGAAAGCAAAAAATTGTTTTAAGGCACTTTATTTTATTTATATGTATGCATTATCGACTGGTTTCGCTTGAACTCAACCTTCATCAGGAACGTACACATGTTTATATGTGTTATAATTGCTGTCTTCGATTAACCATTATTTTATCATGTTTTATTTGTCACTTTTCTGATCTTGTGTAAACTGCATTACCTCATTTTTAATGTTCTGATGTAAGAGTAACTCTTGGCCCTTTACGGAGACTTGAATATGGGATAATTAGGGTGATTTTACAAAATATCGCAAACCGGGACTACTTTGTCCCTTGGGGTGTTACTTTGGCCCGCCCGATAAAATGTTTCCGCATAATAATAATAATTCAGCGCCCTTGAGGTGATTTTTTTTACAAAAAACGGCGCTATGATAATTGGATAATTTGTATAGCGCCATTTTGTGAGAAATCGCCTCGAGGGCGCTGTGAGGGCGTAATATGTAAACATAGCAGAGGCAATTGCTACTTTTGTATTTTTTAAATTTTTTTGATTGTATAATATTAATTATATACAGTGGGAACTTATACCCGCTAAGCCACTGCAAGTAGCTTGTCAGCAGGAGTTTATTTCAACAATATAATATAATACGACAATAAATTATAATCATCATAGAAATGTAGGGCAAAATTATTATATTTAGGCGCATGCATGTTGTGATCAATGTACATAAGTTGAAAAAAAAATTAAAAAGAAAAAATAATGGAAAAAGCATTACAGTTTTGTTATTGTTATTTGATTATTGCTACATATAAAAAAAAAGTTTTATTATTATTTTTAATAATAGCTGCATATTATATAGTTAAATCAATACAATTATAATTAATAGATGTATCTACATTACAAATCAATTATGTCGAAAAACTTTAGCCTCTGGTACAGGGTCAAAAGTAATTTAGAAAATTTTAGAATGAGGAACTCCAGTCCATTTTTTAAATGTTTTTTTTATTAATACTGACATTCTAACTTCAATGCTAGTTTTTTTTTTTTTAATGTTCGTTTTCATAGATAAAATAATTCTTAATGTTTCAATTTTTCAAAGCCCACCAAAACGTACAAAATCTATGATGTGTTGGGTGTGACGTCACACGAGTAGTCAGAATTAACGGTTTGATAAGAGGGTAGTGGATTTTGTATGCGTTCGAGGTATATAACTGTTGGTACAAATCTAATAGCCTCAGTATTAATTTATTTACCTGTGGAAAAAAACCAGTAAAGTAATATGCAGGTTACCTAATATTTATTTTATGAATTTTGGATATCTATAATTTATTAAAAATATAAGAAAAATCTATTAAAATGTACGAAAAAATGGCCCTTTAATGACTAGCTTCCAAAAAAATCCGCCAGGGAAGGCGCATGATTAGAGGTGGGTCATTCCACTTAATTTACGAACTTGGTTCCAATTCCGAGTTCAGCCACATGGACTCGATTCCTCGGATTCAGTCCTTTGTTCCTTTCGGTCCGCTTTAAGCTTCTTATAGCACAAGGTTTGCTCATACAGGCATTTTTTGGAAAAAAAACTCGTCGGGCCCCTCGTAAGCTCGTGACGTAGGTTGGGGCCTCGAATCGAATGATCACTATTGACGGCCGTTATAATAAGTAAATAATCATCTCATCTGATAATTTATTACGAGTACAATGCATATTAGACACATAACTTTAGTGCATTACCTACCCGCTATAGGCACGTTCCAAAGTGGTGTAGTACTCAGTGTCGCCCTGGTGAGAGACCACCATTCATAATCGACACGTTGTTTGAAATGGCTTTCAGCCGTGCGTAGTGACCAAATTTGAATAGCCAGGTACTTCCTCTCTTTCCTCTTCCCCATTTTCATTTCCTTCCCCGCAGTAGTCCCACGATACAGTACACCACTATACAAGCAAGAATCTCTTTAAAACGATTCTACTGAATCTATCCTAATTCGAAAAAAAAAACTTCGACGGCCCAGCCTTCTGTGTAGGCGTCAGAGGAGATAAAGAAAACACTTTTCATATTTTTTATTTCATGCTTTTGGAAAATTATGGCCCGCTCGTGGGAATCGCAGCTAAATTAGCATCGCGGTATTAACCGCCGGCAATTAAAAATTAATGCTGTCCATTTATCATTATTATTATTTTTTTATTAAATCTCTTAATTGATGGACTTGTTACGGGCTTGTACCTCAGTTTGCAGGATTAATTTTATAAATACACCATTTTCATTTTAAATGTACATTTATAGATATTCCCCACCCCTGTAATATTGCCTTTATCGTAAATGAAATGTGTAAGGTACTTTGTACAATAATACTCTTTAACTTTCAAATGAATACGATACGATTGTCAAATTTGACGATATCCTCCGGATATCGGTAGGTAAACAGGGTTTTGTGATGATTTTGTCGTCTCTCTTTAATTTAACTGAATTTTTATTTCCCACTAGCTGATGTGTACCCGGTCTTGCTCGTTTTTTTTTTATTTATTTATTTGGAATAAATTATGATCTTGTGATTTCTTGCTTGTCGTTTGGGTGCCATAATTTATTTGACCGCGAAAGTAATGCCTTGTGACGACTATTTTATTAAAAAAAACAATGGAAAACACATGTAATAATGATAATAACAATTGGATGATTTGTACAGCGCCGTTTTTTTTTGAAAAATCACCTCAAGGCGCTGTACGTAAAGTTCTGTATGATAAACTTAAATAAATCTAATTTTCGAATGAATGTTTCTTTATTATTTTTATAAACAATAATTATTAATCTAAAACACTCATCCAAATTGAAAAAACCTTCCGAGCAAAGATAAATGTCGCCGGCAGGACTCGAACCTGCACCCTTCTAATGTCCGGTTAGATGCTCTACCGTTGAGCTACGTCGGCTTATCGCAAACCCGCCAAGTTAATCAATATATACTAGTGTTCCATTCAATAATTACTGTTTTTATTATATTTTCACCTGTAAACAACATAATAATAAAAAAATAATAATTGTTACCCTTTGCGCTATGCACAAAAATCTTGTCTTAAGTTTTTAAGAACTTTAGTTTATCAATTAATGAATGTTTCTTTGTTTAAAGATAGTAATAATCGTCCCATTTTAATTTTAATAATATTATACCCAAACAAACCTTTTGAATATGTAATCTGTGTATAACCAGAGTGGTATATCTATGGGTTAACCTCAATACAACATCGCGGGTTCAATGTTTTCATACTAATTTTAAAACGCCATAGCAACAGTTTTACATATTGGATTTCATTCAAACCACTCTAAACCTTCCCGGCACCGGCAAACTGTGCTATTTTCAGCGAAACCGGTAAAGTAATTTTCGATAAAATAGATTACAGACAGACAAACGTTCATTTTTATATACGGAGATGTTCAAACCGTAAGACATACTACAGATAGCAATAATGTTCCAATTCTTACATTATTATATTATGTTTATACTGTTTCCATATACTTCCTATCTACAATTTCTTTATATACCTATTTTTTTAATATCCTATGTTCTAAATTTAAGATATACTGCTCCACGTAGAAGCCCCATGGGCCTAAAATAATTAAATAAACAAATACATATAAGCCCTTGAAAATAAATTTTAATCCGCCTTCATTTGAATTCAATCAATTAATGTAAGTATTTATTTCCTTAGCACTTATTCTGATCTAATGAGTTTGATTAATAAACCGTATGTCCAATATGTTACTGTCAAATAAATAAAACATGATTGTCAATTTTGGCAATATACCTTGCTAAATCAATAGGTCAATAAGGAATGCTTTTGGCTACTAAATATTTGCAGCTATTAACGGTCAGCACCCTAAAACACGCACTTTGCAGGTTGCTAACTCAAGAAGTACTACGAATGATTTATCTGTTCTATACGTATGACCGATCATTGACTGAGTTTTCGTCGCGTCTGGTTCTCGCCCAGGCGTCGTGAGTTAATTTATTTTTATTTTTTCATCTATATAATCTCAATGTATTAAAAGGGTTATGTATATGTCCTGTCTCACTAGGAGGACCCGTGTTAAGAGCAGGCAAAATTACCAAACTTTTTTTCAGATTCCTCGGTTGGCTAAGTCCTCCATCACGACACAAGCAACATCTTCCGATTACTGTGATGATAATAGGAGATTTTCAAATATTGTCTAGTTATTCGTAACCTAGGAATGTTAGTTTTTCATTTAAAAAAAAAACTTGTAAAATGGATAAGGTTTTGAAAGACGACAATCCTCGAAGTGCAATATTTTTAATTCTTTCTGAAATACGTACTCGAATTTTAGGTAAAACGTTCAAACTGTTTTCAGACTTATTGGGATCTATTTAATAGAATTTGAGGATTACAGTTTCACGATTTTTGTCTTTTGAAACCTTGTACATTTTTCTAACTAATCATATAGAATTTACAGATAAATCATTTGCGGTATTGCTTGAGTCAGCAACCTGCAAAAAGATGTTTAGGGCCATTTTTGAATGCTTATCTCCCTTACCCTTTATTCTGGCTTATTATTGTGGTCTGCCATAATTGTATTATATTAAACGAATTCTTTGATTTTAACCACTAATTTTATTTCTTCTGCGGAAGGATCTAGAATACCCACGGAAAGGGTTGCACTATTAACCATAAAATACCTAACGAAATATCATCCTTTCTTTTTGCAGTGTCGTCAGTAAAACTTTCGTCCCGACGAAGAAGGAAGGGTTCTTCGGAAACCGGTCGACAACGCAAATAAATGTTTGAAACAAAGTATTTGTTTTTAATCAAATTCTTCTTAATTTGCAATTAATTAGTGTGTTTATTTCATCGTCACTTATTTTTTATTCAAATGGTGCCAACAATTCCAAGAAATCCTTTTTTTGGTTTCTGTTAAAAATAAACAGGAGTGTAAGTAAGGTGTTTAATAATACACAGTTGCCATCGAATTAGTATCAATTTTGTAGTTATATTCCGCTTGACAGGTTAGTAAAATAATACGTAAAATAGCGTCTATTAAATACTAGCACATTTTAAAGAGATCAGCTTCAGCTGATCAATCAAGTTCAGCTTTTTTATTTGCAATTAATTTGCGTATACACGTCGTTAGCACTTATTCTGTTCAAATGGTACCATTTCTAAGTGGTTCGTCCAGCTTGGTTACGTGTTGGCGACTGTTGAACTGTTTTATTTAATTCCGAGTTTAATGGCGTTTCCTGATAGCTGCGCGATGGCGACCACATTTCTATTTCTTGAATCGTTAGTGCACATTCACACGTTCCAGTACTTGCTCCAATTACTCGTCCCTTTGCGAGACCTGACCCCTTTGACCCCAACGTTACTCTTCGCCAATTAGTCTTGCGCGCATAACGTAATCTTGCACGGATGTGATGCGGTGGCGTGTACCATATTCTGCATAGCCTTCAGTCTCCCAATTAAATTGAATTGACTTTGAATGTTCTTCCCTCTGATCCGATGAATTCACTCGTAGAGCCGAACTGCTAAGAAGCAAGACGTATTCCATAGATGTGTTTGGGTAATTAATCATCTGCTGTTCATGAGGGGTGTTTGTTAATTAACTGGCAGTCAAGAATGTGATATGGTTTCATTTGAGAATTGTAAATTCATTCCAGTTAATTCTAGTATAATAATGTTTATCTTATCTTAAACATATTACGCAAATTAAAAAGTAACGTGTGCTGAAACAGCAAACAAATCAATGGTTCGATGAGCTTTGGCGTCATGAAGTTTGCTCAGATTTTTTTGTCAGGATTTCAAATGAATTGCAAATATTTTTAGATCCCAGCATCATTTCCACCATGTAGCTTTGAAATATCCATTTGAATATTGTTCTATATTTTTCAATTGTTGAATATATCTCTAAAATGAGTGTTGAAGGCAGGTGGTACCCAAAGCTAGGAAATCATGACAGTATAACAACGTTTTTTGGTTCATGGGCCAATTCTGTCATTTTGTAGGCTAGTTCTAAGCTAACCAAGTCAAACCGCAGAATCAACGACGGCCTTTAAATAATGAAACGAATAAAACTGCCAATAATTGAATTGAATACAAAACGTCACAGAAAAGTGGAATTGTTGCCGAACAGAAAAAATAATTTACCATTTGACAGAATTTTTTATTCGAGTACTTACAGGGCGATGTGACGCTTAAATGCAAGGGGTTAACTTGTCATTTTCCGGTCGCCGTTTTTTCATCCACGTGGAGCTGTCAATAATGATTGAATCCACTTAAAAGCGCCGGAAAAATACCCCCGTTACGTAAAAAAATACACCCCCAGTTGGTCGGTTTGGGACAAGTTTATAATGGCGTTACCTAGAGCTTCGCAGTAAAGCGAATTGTGAGCCGACCCTAAACTATTTGGGGTTTAAGTAAGAGATTGGCATAATCGATATGTTCAATTCCGATCTACTGGAAAAATCTACTAAAATAACAACCCGTTTGAATTAATCGATCGGAGGCAGACGACAATGTCAATTTTAATTTATAAAAGGCTGATAAGTATTTATGATTCAAATTTCGTCATTTGTATTACATATTCTGCATACTGGTGTCATGTGTCATTCACCTACTATCTTATTATTATTTTATTTTTATAAACCTATGTATGTAAGCTTTGTATGGAATGTGTGGGACTGTACTAACCTCCCCACATACCGGAATAAACACTTGTTATTATTATATTTACCGATACTCAAAAAGATTTCACACAGCATCCTCAAAGATGGCAGGTGTGTGGACTTATTATAAACATAAAAGGCCCTTTGTGTGTATATAATCAATTTTCTTGTTTTTATCAAACATGTACTGACTTTTGAATTTTTTTACCAGTGAAATACCTTCGCGAGGTGACTCCCTACTTCCGCGCAGCCAGCATCATCAGCGAGGTGGGCTGGGAGCTGCAGCGCGGCTTCTTGGCGTCCGCGCCGCCGCCCCCTCCCGCCGCAGCCGCCGCTGCCGCCGTGCGCCCGCCCGCGAGGCGTTCTGACACGCGCTACGTGCCCTTGCTGCTGGCTTACGTGGCCAGGGGGCTGCGGCACCCTGACTCAGGTAATACAATATACTTATTATGGGGGGTCTTATTCTTCGCATGGCTAGAGATTTAATGACATAATTAGATTCTTCAACCATTCGATAGAATTACGTTGCGTCGATATGTCCCTGGGAACTGGCAGAGGACACCAAATAAATGGTTCCACATGAAGTATTAATTTACATCCAATATATTTTATATAGATTGGAAGTACCCCAGGGCTCTTATTTAGGTCCACTCCTGTTTTCTTTTTACTTATTAACGATATTTCATAGGTTATTTTGCATTGTATTTCTCTTCTCTTCGCTAGACCTAAGTCCTAAAAATATTAACATAAATACAAACTTTAGAAAACTGCAATCGACTTCAGTCAGACATAGATAGAATAAATTGTTATCTGGAATAAAAATAATAGGATTGAGTTCAATATATCTCAATAATTTACTCCGTGGTTTGAACTTCTCTACACTCACACAATGCACAGTCCTCATCATGCACGCACAGTGGCTCCTAATACAATGTCATTTATTCCAGTCTTTCGGAGAGAGAAAACCCTAGCAACTTTATTGTGGGATTCACAATACATTAGATGCACATTATCTACATGGGATGTGTACCACTGGACTCAGGAGCTGTCGTTACTATGGTTCTTTGACGTATTTAAAGTAGAAATTTAGATTGAAAATTGATAAAAAAAACTCATTATTAAAATCTTCCGTAAAGTAAATCGTCTTCTGAATCCCCTATTCTCCAAGAGCAAGAATTCCCCGAATAAGTAAGTCACCCTGTTGGTACTTAATGATTTTTTTTTTACATGAATACCGCACAGGAGTTCCAACTGCTCCCAACCGTCTAGAGCCAGTGAGACTATGGCATCCCCAATTGGGGAATGTTGTGAGGCTGAAGGTATTGGGGAGAGGAAGGAGGAGGGGAAGAGGAAGGTGGGGAAATACCTGGCTATTCAGATCTGGTCACCAAACACGGCTAAAAGCCATTTCAAGCAACTTTTCAATTCTGAATGGTGGTCTTCCACCAGGGCGATACTGAGAGTATCTTCCACTCTGATTATACTTTTCATTTTAAAGCGCCCATAGGTGACTACCAAAAGAGCACTTTAATAATAATAATAATAATAATATTATTTATTTGAAACACACATTATTTTACAGAAATATTTCAGAAGGCTTTGACTGTCCAACTAGGAGCAAATTCCCCTTTAGGACACTCAAATTGATAAGATTAGTTCATATTAATATACATACACATAAAAGAATATAAAACAATCCATAAAGTAAATTTAAGAAGAAAAAAAATTGTGTTTTTTTTTTAAGTATGTTGCATTTTTTAAATTAGTGTAGAATAATAATGAATTACAAATGAGATGTAAAAGTTTAAAATATAAAGTATGAAAGCTTAAAGAATATAAGTTAAAGGTATGATATGCATTTTTTAGTTTACTGTAGAGAAATAATAAATTACATATGAGATGTAAAAGTGTATAGTGAGAGTAAATGTTTAAAGTATAAGATACTAAAGTATGATATGCATTTTTAAATTAGTGTAGAGTAATAAAGAATTACAATTGAGATGTACAAGTATAAAATATAAGGTATAATAGTTTGAAAAATAAAAGATTAAGTATGATATGCTTTTTTTTTACAATAAATTTAGTGTGTAGTAATAACGAATTACATATGAGATGTAAAAGTTTAAAGTATAGAGTATAAAAGTTTAAAGTACACAAGATTATAAAGTATGATGTGCATTTTTTTTTTGATTTAGTGTATAGTAGTGATGAATTACATAAGAAGGTTTTATTAAAATTGTACATACATATTAATGAGCATATGTTCGCTTTTGACCCTCCCTAAATCGAGAAGCCATACATTGATCAGTTTACGCAGGACGTTTGTACTTTTCATTTTCCATGTATCGGGTATTATGTTGAACAATTTTGGTCCTAAGTATGAAAATTGTCTTTGAGCAAGGGATGTCATGTTTTTTGTTGAAACTATTGGATTACTTCTTGAGTGTCTGGTGTCGTGATAGTGCTCGATAGATGGGTAGTGGTGACGTTGTTTATGTGTGTGTAATACAATTTTCCTGATATACAATTGTCTGTATGTAGCTATTTATGTTTATTAACTTATTGGTATTTTGCAACTTGTCGGCCACTTTCTAAGTAAGTTTTAAGTGTCCTGACTCCAAGTCACGTCTCCGCTTGCAATTTGAGCTCAATAGTAGCACAATGAACTGACCCATTCAACGTCTCACGTTCAAAAACATCCTGTTCCTCCCACGCCTTACTTCTTCTCAAGTGTCTCTTTTCCAATCAGCATACATTAGCACCATTCGCCAACTGCTGCTGACCTGTCAATTCTCCATAAATTAAATTGATCATATCCTCACTTATCCATGCAGTGGCATAATAATAAAAACTAAATTTATGAATCTGAATGATTCATTGTTATGTTGTCTGTAGCTTCAGTATGACATGGTAACCTGGATAATAAACCAACCATTGACTTGTGAATTTATAAGTGCATCCTGAAAATACCCAAGACAGATAGGGTAACTAATTTAGAAAGTTCTTCATTGAAAGGCACATGAGCAAGATTTTCTTAAATAAAGACAAATATTCCCTGGTTAAGAATAACCTGACAATATTTGAAAATCTCCTACTACCATCATAGTAAGCGAGAGATGTTGCTTGTGTCGTAAATGGAGGACTCAGCCAGCCGAGGAATTGAACTCACGACGCCTGGGTGAGACCCAAACGTGATGCCAACTCAGCCACTGACCGGTCGAGATAACTGTAATGTTTAGGTCACATCACGAAGAGTGACAAATACAAGATTACCCAACTGATAATATAGGGAAAGATTGATTAAAGACGTAGTAAAGTAAGACGCTGCACCTCGTGACTCCTAAATATATTAGTTCTAAATTGTTCCGTACTATTGTCTGTATGAAAAAGATTGCCCTGATGATAACCTCTGATAGGATGGGTTCAAAAATATAATTATATAATAATAATAATAATAATATTTCTTTGGAACACATGTTAAATTACATAAATATTTAAGAATGCTTTGACTGTCCAACTAGGAACAAATCCCGTTTTAGGACAGTCAAATTGATAAGTTTAGTTCATATTAATATACATATACATGACATAACATAAAAGAGTCCATATGGTAAATAAAATAAAAAAAAATATATATTTTGTTTTGTTTTTGTTTTTAAAGTATATTCCTTTTTTTATTATTGTAGAGTAATAATGAATTACATACGAGATATAAAAGTATAAAAGTTGAAAGTATGATAAGCATTTTTTTAAATTTAGTGTAGAGTATTAATGAATTACATATAAGATGTAAAAGTTTAAGTATAAAGTATAAAAGTTTAAAGTATGATATGCATTTTTTAATTTACTGTAGGGAAATAATGAATTCATGAAATGTAAAAGTTTAAAACAAATACATGTTATAATTTAACGGTTGGTATTCACTTTGTGGCGTCATTATTAATAAATGAATTTAAAAAAATACACTTAGTATTCACCACTTTATAAATATACATTGATGTCCACATGTTTCGAAAGCGAGGCTTTCATCGCCAGGAATATATGAATACTATAATAGTAGTAATAGCATCGCTTAAAAAAATATACTTGGTATTTTAAAATTAATTTATAAATTTCTCGATCTTGAATATTTGGTGGCGCTGTCAGTTTTTTTCTAGTTCAACGGAAATATTAAAACATTCAGCGTTCATAATTTCCAAACAACTACGTTTTGATTTGTGTTTTTCCCAGTGACTGGTGAACCGCTCGCTTGACTTTGAGTTCGGTTCGCATTTAATCATTTCTAGTCTTCCGCAGTTCTCCCCATTGCGTACAAAAGGATGCCCCTTTTTAAATTATCCATGTCGTGTTGTACTTAATGCCTTTTAATTGTCTTTGGGCTTTGCGATGTTTACATTGCCGAGCTTTAAAGCTCGTTTCAACCGATGTTTCTCGTAATTTCGCAACCAAACGATATTTTGATTGCTCTGAAACTATGTACAGACGTTAAACGGCTTAGTATTTTTAAAAGTAAGTAAAGGTATTAAGCATGATTAAACTACATTTTATCGTATTGTTGTTTCGGAAAGGACCTACTTGAAACTGATTAAAGATAATTTACTTTTTTTCCTTTATCTTAACAATACAGCAGACTGTTTCTAAAAAGAATAAAAAAATCTCGAACCTTGAGAAATTTCCGCTGCTTTTCTGTCTACTATTTTCAGCTAGCAACGCCGTCTTCATCACGAGCTGTATAGTTTTGGCATAAGAATTTACCTGTAAAAATAAAAGGCAATGCGTCGTCATATTGTTTATTCCATATTTTTCAACTGTTGTGATGACTTTTGTTTTCTCTCTTTATGTCTATGTTTATTTATTAATTTTTTTATTTACATTGACATTTACATTAGGTATCAGTATTTCCAAAACATATTAATTTTTTATGAATTGAGGTACATGCAAGTAGAAGTTCACATTATGTTTACCTGGTTGACATTAATTCCTAGCTAGACATATTGACTGTTCTTGTTCTCATATTGAGGAATTAAATATGTGGTTAGTATCAAAATGTCGAGTTGTAAGGTGTTTCATTATTTTAAATTTATTGTTGTATCTCTATTCGGTGGGTTCCGAAATTGTACTTTATGTGAAATATAACAAAAAAGTAATAGAAAACAAAGAAAGTTAAGTAATATTTTTTAACAGGTTCACGGACTCCTTTCTTCCCAGGTTCCACATGAAGCATCAATCGTTTTTCAGCGGTAGAAATGTTAAAAAATATGGAATATGTATTAGGTATGCAGTAATTCAATTCATAGACGAAGCTGAGTGGTAAAATTAGTTGTTAATACATGAGGTGTTATTTGAATTTTTTTAAAATATTTAGGTGCTACCGACCATCAGACTAGGCAGTATGTCTTTCAGAGTGATGAATTGTACCACAGAATTTTTCCAATCAAAGTCAAAACGAGTTTGTCCCTTTTCAATGAATCTATTACCTAATTAATGTGTGTTTGTGACAATGAAGTGATTCATGGGGCGGTCGAGGCACCCGCGCGCGGTGAATCCACCTCGGACCCAATAGGCTTTAGCGTCCCAGGCTTTAGTGTTCTAGGCTTATGTGTTTGACCGCACGCCGCCCGCACGCTGCCCGCACGCTGGCCGGTGGCGTGAAATCCCCCAGGGACAATCTGAAATCCTCTCCGTGTCAATTATTTTTGGATTTGATTTGTCCGGGGCCCTTTTCCCAATCGCCTTTGGGAGCCGCCGGTAATGGGCGCGCGGTCTGTCGCTAGTCGCCGCTCTGATGGCCTTTTATTGAATTTGACAGCCGTTAATGGGTTTTCAAAATAAATTACTTTTGTAGTCTCTGCGCTCGTCAAAACGTATCTTTTGGAATTACGAAACTCGAGTTGGTAAGCAAACGACAGGACGTTGTTTTAATTGGAATTTCCGGGTTCTATGGTACCTTCGCAGATAATTTTCGTTGATTAAAAAAAAAACTGTTATCGTGCAAAATGTTCGGACTGCCCGGAGCCAGTGGAACCATTGTATGTATTCCCATTTGATGTTGTGAGAATAAGGGAAGTGGGGGAAGATAAATAGACAGGGTTGCTTTGGTAAATTTAAATAGGTACCTGGCTATTCAGATATGGTCACTCAGCATAGCTAAAACCATTTCTAGCAACGCACGTTTCAATTAGAAAGGTGGCCTTTCGTCAAGGCAATACTTTAACTATATATTTAAACACTAATAATTTAACTTGTATATTTAAACTCTCCAACATTTCCGATTTTCAAGCCGCGATCTCTGGGTCCAAAGCGAAGTTTACCGCTCTGCCACTGAGTTCGTCTGAATCTAACAACGCTGCTTTGTTATTCCTCCGCATTCAGAATTTCTATGTACATATTACAAACTTCCTTTGAAAACTGTTTTTATGCACTTTATGAAAAGTCATAAGAAACCAACACTGTATTGGCCCGGAAACAAACCTGACCTGAACCCTATCGATAACCTGTGATATAAAGTGGCCATTGAAGTAAATGTACCGCGAATCTTTCGTCAAAGGAAAATCCCAGAGAATAATTTAAAAAGTGTGGTTTGAGAATTTTACAAACATTTTGCTTTTAAAGTTGGTATGATCCATGCAATTACGTATTGAAGCAGTTATTAAGCTTCCGTATTTAGAATTTGTATGTCCAATATATTACAACCATTGAAAACTTGAGTAAAAAAAGGTATTTTTTTAAAGATAATCTCTATTCAGATGTCTAGTTGAAAAAGTAAATATATAAAATTCTCTCGATAGAAAAAAATCGCAAAGTATGCTCCGAAAAATATAAATATCACGCGTGGTTCTGTCATTTAACAAGTTATAAGTATGATTGTCACGCGTTTCTTTAAATGCTACTAAGTCCTTGAGATTTTAGCTCTATTCTAAATTTGCCGTATTTTATAAAATTTGTACATATTTTTTTTACGTTCTAAGCGTTTTTTTATATTAGCGGACTCCCTCTCTCTTTCTTATTAATATATATTTCCCTTTCAAACAATGTTCAGTCCGCTCGTCCTTAACCCAGAAAAACCCTATATTAAGCATTTAATAAAGAAGAACACAAGAAATGCGATGTGGTCATATTTTGTGATGGTGGAGCTAGAACCAAAAGGTAGTAAGTAACACCGGCTTCCATTTAAATGTACGCGTGTTTGTTAATAATGATTGGGGGTACTTGGGAGTCGTCGTGGTTTTCACCCATAACCCCGTTCCTCTCCTCGCAAACGACGCCGTCTAATAATCGTATAAAGGCCTACCTTTGTGAAAGCTCGCTGCGAGTTGGAGCCGGACAGTAAACACCGGGAGTGTATTTTTCCGCCTATCCGTTCCGCATCTCGTGGACATTTGTTCAATGTAGCGGAAACAAAGAAGCGCCGCAATAAATGTCCCCGGGATAGATGCGGGGTTGATTCAGGCTGTGGCCCGACCCGCCCCGCACTCCCGTCACCTTCCCCTTCTCCGCGCACTGTATTAATTTGCAAACTTGTCTACGAAATTGCCGCAGTTTTCCGTCCGGCACTACTGCGTTTTTCTCCGGTTTCAAAGGACGGGAAATAAATGGGCATTTCCTGGCTTGCGATTTTTTTTTCTGCGTGCAATCTGATAAATAATATTTAATCATTGCATAAAATAATATTAACATAACCTAAATGAAACATGAAAACGGAAAAAAATGACGGAAAATAAAAAGATTTCAGTCGAATCTGGGACTCGAACCCAGGACCTTATCTTTCTTAATTTTTTTTGTCGTTTTTTTCCGTTTTCATGTTTCATTTAGGTTATGTTAATATTATTTTCTACAATGATTAAATATTAAAATGAGGTTTTTAAATCTCAATAAAAATAATGAATAATTAAAAATTGATAAATAAAAAAAAAATTCTAAGAAAGGCAATCATTCCCGTGTTACGGATAAGTTGACATTATTTGATAATATATTGCCATCACAGTAAGCGGAAGATGTTGCTTGTGTCTTGATGGGGGACTTAGCCAGCCGAGTAATTGAACTCACGACGCCTGGGTGGGGGATCCAGGCGCGATGCGAACTCATCGACCGACCGGTTTAAAAAATATTTTCATATCGAACATCAACTGTTGATTCTGAATATAGGCATGTATTTTGTTGTATGTGCTTATTCGTACTATTAGTAAAACGATTTTGAAGAATGATAAAAGTATCAACAAATCTAAACGCTCCGGCTTGGCTCCGACGTCATCCTATACTGCCCGGTACGCCTACGCGAAGAGTTTGACGACATTTGACGTAATGTTTTGGAAAATCCCTTAGCGCCCCTTCGTACTTCTAATTGAACCCGTTGTTGCGAGTTTAAAAAAAATAGAAACTTAAGGGGAACGGCAGCGGTGCTTGTTTCACACAAAACTGAATTTTGTACCCAAATACCCATCCAAACGGAGTGATCTATTTTTTTAAAAATTAAAGGTTTAGTAAATAACTAGTACGGATGAGAAGTAGTTTATTTATTTTTATTTTTTAAGTATGTGCCATGAAAAAAAATCAATTTTTTATAATTTTAGAGGCAGCTTAGAAAATTATTTGCGGGTTTATCGTACTTTTTAAAAAATATATCACATTTGCTATGTAAGTATGATTACATAAATAAAAATATAAAAATAAAACATTTTAAAAAAAGGTTTTTTTCCGTTAGATATTTTAAATTCTGTTTGGCAAATTTGTGTTCCACCGTAAATTGGTCATTTTTAATTTAATTTAAAGTACACCATAATGCTTATTTTAATATTTTAAAAATAAAATTAATTTTATAATTTATTATACTTTCAAAGCAGATGGGTTAAAACTTTTTTTTAAATCACCATTATCCTCTAAATAATTGTTAAAGATGCCTCTAAAATCGCGAAAAATCAAATCCTTTAATGGCCGATATAAGGTAAAATAAAATACTTCTCATCATCCGTACTAGATATTTACTAAACCTTTAATTAAAAAAAAATAGATAATTCAGTTTGGATGGGTATTTTGGCCTCCAATCCAAAATTCAGTTTTGTATGAAATAGGCACCGCTGCCGTTCCCCTTAAGACAGTGAATATTGTAAAAAAATATACGAATTAAATTGACTAGAATTCCTCATTGCCGCAGTTTTCCATCCTGTGCTAGTGCGTTTATATCCGAATTGAAAGGAGGGAAATAAATGGGCATTTCCCGGCTTGCGATATTTTCTTTTCTGCGCGTAATTTGGGAGATTTTCACGCAGAATTGGCGATGGTGCTTGCCCTTTATGTTATAAATGGGAACGCTCCGTCAAAGGGTTCCGAGGTTTTGTGTCTCGGGATTGGAGCACCTTCCGCCTTAATATGCCCCTGTCAAGTGCGGATATGTTCTGCTGGCGCCGAATCGTTGAACGTAACGCTCCGAAATTAACGAAATTACACTGAAAGCTTTATTTGTCTTTGATTTATTCATCTATTTACGGAAAATAGTTGGCATTTACACGCTGTTATTGCGAGATATCTACTCAGATTGCTACATAGATTTCGTACTTATAATCGCAGTGTAAATATTACGCGGCGCGTTGGGTCGGAATAATAAAAAAAAACTTGACTTGTTACCACCGCGTAGGTATGGTTAAAACGGCTTTAAACCGGGAATAAATCCGATTTAACTATGCCGAAGAAGGCTAAGGTAGAAAGAAAATATGGTATGCTATATAAAGGAAGAAGGAAAATTGAACCGTTCGAGTAATATATACATATTTTTATTCGTGCTCTGCTGAAAATTCTTAACTACTTCAGGTTTGTATTTTAGAAGGGTTGAGTTAAAGATGTCAATTATATGCACGAAGTTCAAAAAGTTCATAGAACGGACATACAGGCGTTGTTCAACACAGATAGAAGTTATTTTATTTTGTAATACCATCCATTGTTAGCGTCCTGCCAAAAATTTGAAGGCGAAGTGTCTCTCAGTTTAGTTTTGATAGGAGTTTGAATGGGATGTGTTTGGCCTCCTTTATGGAACGGAAAATATCGAAAATTTCGTCCATATTGATTTATATGCACGAAATATATACTCATTTTGTACGGTGACTTCCCACCTGTCCATACCATAGTGACAACATGGTCTGCTAAACTTAAGAAAATGCAGAACATCCATCGAAGATGAATCCCGCGGTGGCAGGCCTTCGACGTTAGTTACTGCAGAAAAGGTTCCTAAAGTGCATGATGTGTTATTGAAGAACCGGCAAATGTATATGCTCAAAATAGCAGAGGATTAAAATATATCGATAGCGGGTAAACATTTTAACTCATAATTTAGGCGTGTCAAAAGTTTTGTACTTGAATTCATTATTACCAAACTAAGTTTAAAGAGCAATCTAAACCGTGGACAGACGAGATAGACGTTAAAGTCTGGTCCATCAGCAGTCCAACATTTGGTTGCAGTTTTTTGTTATGCTCTTGGATTTTTTTCTTCAACTTTATGTGGAAAAGGAAAGAACAATCGACAAAAAAAGTGTAACCTTTTGGGCAAGTAACGAGCTGCCATTGGCAAAAAACAACCCATATTAAATCTGTTGCATTATGACAATGTTCCGGCTCATTCATCGATACAAACATTCACCAAAATCCATTCAAATGTCTTCCGATTGGTTTCCCATACCCCAATTAACCAAACTAGACCATCTTCAATTTTTATCATTACCCGCAATTGAAAAATTCCTCGCTGGAAAGAGATTTCAGACATTTGAAAAACTTATTGTCTTGAAAGATTTCCATTTTGAAGATTTTGGGAAATCGCATTTAAAACTGATATAATGACATACGAACATCACTGAAAGAAATGTATCGGAAAGAAAGGGTCGTATTAATAAATAAAATAAAAAAAAATTATCTTTATAATCAGTTCTACGAACTTTTCGAACTCCCCTCGTAAACCCATATTCCTAGGTTATAATTTATAATTAATGTCTTGGTGGTCGGGAGTGAGCATAAGTATGTTTGTCAGAGAAATTACACAGTGGAATGTGGTAGATGGCCTTGTAAGACGATTTGGTACTTGTTATTTAAATACGAATAACACGAAATTTGGACTAATGAAAATGGTGAAGAGTTATTAATGTAAGGATTTTTGGAATTAAATTTTCTATTCACGCACAATCTTTTTTTCTTTACAGTTAATATTTTACATCGTTCTGTTCTGTTCGTGGGTTCAGTAGGTACCATCACGCTTCTCTATTTGTGTAATAAAATATCTAGCCACCCCCCAATCGATCAAACTAATCGAATCTGTATTATTTAAGCGGATTTGGAAATTATTTAATAAAACATTTCGTAGGTTTCTATTTTGAGCCTCGTTTGAAGGAGAAATGGAAAGGCGAGGCTGACATAATTAAATGTCTCCTTGGGCTTCGGTCAAAGCGAATAGTTTCGCGAACCTTTGTCAGCCGACAGAGCGTTGAAGGTACGTAGGCACCTTCGATACGTGAACAGTTTTTAAAGTTTTATTCCGTCTTTGAGTTGGCCGAAGTGTCAAATTTGATTTTTCCGATAGATTGCCACCGAAACAAATAATTTATTTCGGAAATTTATTATATTTCTTGCTGTTCACCTGAAATTCACAAAATTTTCTTCAAAAAATTCATAATGATCAAATCAATACTGAACAAATAATATTATTGGTTTACCGAGGAGAATTTTTTTATACGATTCAGTGATCAAAGTACTCAACAACATTGTGATATTGAAAAAAAAATGGATTGGATTATTGAATTTCTTCAGATTTTCGTTTCTCTGATGAAAGCTTTTTGAATTTGGACCTTCTGAAAATATCATCAATATTATATATTTGAGTTTTTAAATTTCCGTTTCTTATTACATTACATTACATATTACATTATTGGTATATATTTGTTTATTGGGCCAGTTAATGGATTAATGGCTTAGGTTGTTATTTATAATATCACGTTGATGTAGAAATGTACGCATGGAGTAATGCGTTTCATCTTAATTCGTACGTATTTATCGGTTAATCTATTGTTGATGAGAATTCATAATGTTTAAATTTGATTAAAACCCATTATCGACTCATCAGCTCATACGTTAAGTTTTTTATGTACTTATTTATAGTTATGATTAATGCTTCTTTTTCATCTTGGTGGGTGCATCCAAAAATATTATTACGTTGTTTGTCCGGACGTGTGCGTTTTCTGGCCTTGGCATTTTATCATTAAAATAAGTGGTTTTGAACACTACTATTTCCTCATGCAGAAATCCTGTCGCGACAATGTGTCCAGCACTTAAATCCAATTTAACATATTTTCGAATTGCTGACGACCGCAATTAATTACACTAATTCTATTTATCAACAATTCAAAATATTGTTTATCAACTTTTTATTTAGCAAGTGATCTTTGCCGAGAAAATTGGTTTATCCTTGCGGTAACAGATTACTGCAAGGTAATATATAGTCCCTACCTCCTGGAGTGCTATAGGTTATTTTTACCAAACAACTACCGCCAGTAGCGGCACCACGAACTGATATGCATAACTCATGTAAGAACAGATGCGTTGGCTCAGCACAGCATGACATGGGTATTATGCTGCTAAATAACATCTCCCTTGAAGGCTTCAAGAGACTTGCAAATATGTCTCTTAATTTATGTCTTTCTGATTAACTTTTATGTTAAAATGTATTTTTGTATCTTTGTTACTGTTCATTTATATAGTAAATGGACGCACTCTGTTATAAACAAAAAATATCAATTTTTAATTATTTTTATTGAGATTTAAAAACCTCATTTTAATATTTAATCATTGTAGAAAATAATAATAACAATATTTTCATATTTCATTTGCGTCATGTTAATATTATTTTCTACAATGATTAAAAAAGATCAAATTTATTTTAATTAACTTATTTTATTTATTTTTGGGAAAATTAACAGCAAATCCATAATTTACATATATATAACAATAAAAACAATAAATCATGCCAATTATAAATTTTCTTCTGCTGATGATAAATACTATGAGTAAAGTGTGACAATATACAGTTTTACATCAATTAGCTTAAACTATGTCGGTCGGGGGAGGGGAGGGTGGAGGGGAACATAGGAGTGGGATAAAGGTAAAAAGGAATAGAGTAGATGGAAAGGTGGTTTAAGTTATCTAGTTTGAGAGCGGTCGTGTTATGGATTTTAATTTAATATGACGTATAGTTGAGTTAAAAATATTTTATATTAGCCCCTTATTCCAAAGTGCAAGATAATTTCAGTATTACCCTGGGGAGAAACAACAATTCAGAATCTAAGTGTTAATATTATAAATAGGCTGAACTATGTTTGGTTACCAGTTTTAATTAACCGGGTACTTCCCAACCTTCCTCCCCCCTTTCTCTTATCTTGCCCACTTCCTGCTGTCCCACAACATTCCAAATCAGTATGTCATAGTTTCATTCGCCCTGGGCAGTTGTAACTCTAGTGTGGTATCACATCAACAAATAAATAATGCTTGTTAACCGATTATTAGTAGTCAACGCACGAGTTGTCCACAAAACAACATAAGTACAATTTTTTTTGTAAATGCTTTAGAATGACATGAGCAAACAAAAATACGCGTGACTTGCGGTGTTTACAATGTCAACATGTTAATAAATCTACTAGTCCAGCCAGCAGACATAAAAAGGCCTATGCTTTGAAAAAGGTGGGGTAAAAGATTTTTTGATTTTATATTTGTAAAGCTTGGGACCCTGAAAAAAATTCAAGTTTTCGACCTTGGGTGATCTTCGCGTTAGCCGCCATTTTCGTTGAAAGGTGCCAAAAATGTTTTTTCCAGAATAATTCCCAACGGTTGATCCAACAACAAAATTGTCCAAGACAAACAAAAAGAAGATAAAATTGCTTACATTTTATGCTCAAACATTTTTTTGTAAGTCCTACAGCGCCGGAGAGGTGAACTAAAAAAAACATCGTTAAATTCCACAATTTTGTTATTTTACTTTTATTATTTCGCTTGTGGTGTCACTTTTTGATGGTATTATAATTCTGTTGAAATTGAAATAAATAGTATATTACGGCCGTCGGCCTAACTCCCTCCGAGTGGCTCAATCGCCATTTCGATCTTTGTTCGCGAAACACAATTTTGTTCAACTGTAACAATAATTTCAGGACTGAATCATTCAAACATTCATTGGTACCTAGACTCCACACAGTAGGTAATACATATTCAGATAAAGTAGACATTTTCCCCTGCTCGGAATACAAATACAAGTAGGGCGTAAATAAATAAATAAACAAACACCTTTGGATTAGACCTACTGGAGATACCGCAATTAATTTTTTTAAACCTCCGCTATCGTGCGTTGGTGTGGAAAAGTTCCATAAAATTATTATAATTATATAATTAATAGCCAGAACTAATAAAATAAAATAACAATGATAGGGAATTTAACGATTTTAAATAAAAATATCACCTCTCCGGCGCTGTAACTCGTTATTATGTATGAGTATAAAACTAAAAAGTTAACATGTATGAGTATAAAACTAAAAAGTTAACATGTATGAGTATAAAACTAAAAAGTTAGCAACTGAAATAATTTTGTCCTAAGATCAACCGATGAGAATTTTTTAAAGAAAAATCAATTTTTGGCACCTTTCATCCAAGATGGCGGCTAACGCGAATGTCACCTAAGGGTCTCAACCTTTACAATATGAAATGAAAACAAATCTAATACCCCACCTTTAGCATGTCAAAAAACCCCTGCTGACTCCATATATGTGAAAACAAAAAACCAATGTTTACAAAACTAAAATAAAACATGTGCCAAACAAGGACGTGCCAAATATGGCTCAACTAAATACGACCTAATAAATATTTTGATACCATGGCACGATGGACAGATTATACTAATTACAATCGAAAATGTCAGAACCTGAAATTACACATGGGTGAATTTCACGTATCAGTATTACACTGCCAGAATTACACAATTACAGGAAATTACACTAAATTAATTTACACTTGTTGGAACTGGACCTGTCGAAGAGGCTTTTTTCCAATTTGAAATTTATTTAACTCACTTCAACACTCTAAAATTTAAATCCATTAAAAAAGGTTTTTTTCGTGTGTAATTTCAGTAGGTGTAATTCTCCCCATTTGTAATTCTCTCCGTGTGTAATTTCGATGCTGTGTAATTCTGGCAGTGTAATATTGGTACGTGAAATTCAGGCTTTTGTAATTTCGTCATGTAAAAATTGAAAGACCTGACTTCATTATCTGTTAAAGTGGTGGATACTCTCAGTATTGCCCTGATAAAAGACCACCGTTCAGAATCAAAACGTTGCTTGACATGACTTTAGACGTGCTTGTTGACCAGATCTGAAGAGCCAGGTACTTCTCAATCTACCTCTGCCTCGCCCCCCTTCAGCCTCAATTAGGGAAGTCATAGTCCCACTGGCTCCGGACAGTTGGGACTTCACGCGGTATTCACATAAAAAAGACACTCCCACATAAAATTTTCAAGACCACTAATTACTATAAAAACAGTTATTTATTAGTCATTAATTTAGCAAGCTTGGAATGTCAGAATTTTACTTCGATAAGACTTTAGCAATACATTAATTTTGAAGTCGTTGAATTACCATAATTGAATAATAATTTAATAATAATTTAATTATTTTTGTCAAGCTTTTGACCTTGACCGTTGCATTAAACTTGTCCGACAGATAGTATCCGGCAAGTGGTATCGGTTTCACGGCGTAAAAACTGTCAGTGATTGTAATTATTCGAAGGATGCCTCGTTGGAATGTTCTATGTCCAAATACAGGTTTTGGGACCCGCCACGGACAATGGAACATACCACAACATAACGGATACAAAAAGATATTTGTAATAATTGTTGTCTTTGATTTTGTTTATTCGGCTCTTAATTATTCTAAGGATGCTTTTTTGGAATGTTCTATAGTCTCCGATGAAATTGTTATTTTCCTCATTATATTATTTATATTTGCAAATAATGTACGAGTTTTAATACATAATGTGTGGAGTTCTCCTAGCGGCGGGCGGCACCTAGCGCCGGACACCACCAATATCTATCCAGGTCGAAACCTGACCGGGGTTATATTGTAAACAGGATAACTGCATGCCGTCAAAGTTACCGCAATTAAATGTTATAGATTTGCGTATTTACGTATTTTGATAAGTACTATTTCAATTGCATTGGTATTTCATATTAATGGTGTAGTTTAAAAAATGAAATTATTATTTATTGTGTTGGTACCCGACGAAACACTTTCCTCTAACGCCGGACAATCAAAATATCAATACTTTCGTCTATATTTATTCTAAAGTATAGTATTTTGTTTCTAGATAATAGAAGAAAACTATAAAATACGGTAAAAAAAAGAAAAGCAAACAACTAACAACGAAAACTACACATAAATAGTATAATGTTTTCTGCCTAGAATCCAATGACGAAGATTGCATTCAGTGCTCAAGCTGTCGAGGCTGGGCTTGTGCCGATATCCTTGAGTGTACAGTCGACTATATTTGTGATTGGTATAAATTATTTTAAGAGGAACGGCTGCGTTTCCTGTTTCATACATAACAAAATAACCATCCAAACTGAATGATATATATTTTTTAATTAAAGGTTTAGTAAATATTTAGTACGCACGAGAAGTATTTTATTTATTTTTGTTTTAAATTATGAAGTATATGCCATTAAAAAAAAAAAAAAAAAATTTCATAATTTTAGAGGCAACTTTGAAAATTATTTGCGGGTTTATTGTATTTAAAAAAAATCATATTTGTATGTAAATATGATTACGTAAATAAAAATACAAAAATAAAACACATTTAGCGCATTTGAGGTGATTTTCTCACGAAAACGGCGCTATAAAAATAATCCATTTATTATTATTTAAATTATGTACGGCAAATTTGTGTTCCAACATAAATTGGTCGTTTTTAATTTAATTTAAAGTCCACCATAATACTTACTTTACTACATTTTTTATTTCATTATAGTTTCAAAGCAGACGGGGTAAAACCTTTTTTTTTAATTACCGTTATCCCCCAAATAATTATTAAAGGTGCCTCTAAATTCGCCAAAAATCAATTCCTCTAATGGCCTATATTTCATGATGTAAAACAAAAATAAATAAATTTCTTCTAATCCGTACTAGATATTTACTAGATTTTTTGATGAGTATTTTGGCCTCAAATCCAAAATTAAGTTTTGTATGAAACATGCGGCGCAGCCGTTCCTCTTAAGTTCTAATGCCAACAATGGCTTTTCACCTAACGTAATTCTTATAACCCATTATTGTTTCAATAATTTTTTTACAGCTTTTATAAATATTTTATAATCTTAATAATATAAACACATACCTCTGTTTTAAACCATCTTATTTTTTTTTTATCATTGAAGATTATATTAACGTTCCTCTTAAGGGTGCCCATCGCAAGGGGATATATTTAAACTGTGTCCGGTACTAGGGGTCATTTTATGTTTCTCTAAAATTATAACCCAAAGTTGAATCGTTTTAAAGATATTTGGTTTAAGAAAACTGATTGTTTAAATATTTGTAAAAACACACAAAATGTTTGTACTTCAAGTTTTAAGGTTTTTTTTATTTACATTGTTGCATCTAGAACTACAATGCGTATTTTTTTAATTTCTTTTAGAACAATCTGTATCTCTCAAAAATCAGTTTTGTGTTCCTCCTGAACAATTAAAATTTTTGATACATGAGGGGTATTTTCCCATTGACTACGAAATTCAAATTAAAGAGTAAATAATCTAGTAGTTTTTTTTTTATTTATCATGAGAAAACCGTGTCCGCCACTAGGGGAAATCCCCCCAATCTTTTTTCATTGTGGTCTAGTTTTTGGTAACACCGAATTTCCACTATGTTAGCTACATTTTAACATAATAGTGTGTTTTTTCCGTAATACCCCTTAGTCATCGGTGTGTTATCGTCCAATTTTTTTTCTAATTTTAGTGATTCTTTAGGTTTTAACATTTAATCATATGTTTTCGGTTAGAGAATTTGATGGCCTAGAAATATTGTAGATGATTTAATTAAATACCGCAAGTAGAACATACCTTGGCCTTTCGTTTAACCGGTCATTTTTTTGGTGTGTCTTTTTATAAGCCTAGAAAAAAATAAAGTACAGACATTAAAAAAAATGTTTAAAGCGCAAACTCTCCTACTTACAAACTCATTTTCCGATATTGTCGTATTGTTTGTTCATTGTGGTAAATTAAGTTTTTTAGAATATGATCCTAAAACATTTTAATAATTATGCCTGAGCTTTGCAGAATAGAATAAAACACGCATTTTGGTGATGGTTTTTTTTTTTTGCATAAATCGAAACATGCGGCCGATGTTAAGCGGGATTTTCAACTTGTCGCCACCTGCATAAGGAGCGCGTGATTTCGTTGGAATTTTAGCCGGAGCCATTTATTAGCCATTTTTAAATGTTCGGGTAACCTAGGGACTGCATGTCCAATTACAGATTTTGAATGACGGACGACGGAATTTGGGACGTACCACAACATAACAAATAAAAACAGAATGTGATTGTCTATGAAATTTGTTATTTATACGGTGCTTAATTCTAATCTTAGGCTCGGGCTTAATCCAACGCGTGTAGGCGGACGTATCAAGTGGCCGGCCGATTCATTAATTTCTCCAGGTTTGGATAAGATCTGCCTTTTGCCTCTTTTCTTCGAATACGGCTCCCCTTTGTGTTCCGCTTCAGTGTCTAACTTATCTCTGACATTGTCGTTGCCTAACACCGTATCGTACTATTTCTAAAACTCTTATTCTTTGGGTATTGTCCTGCCGCTGAGAGCTCCGTTGGAACTACCATCTCTCTCTCTTTCTCTCTCCCCCTTTCTTCAATAGAGGAAAGCCACCCATTATATGGTAAGACATGTTCCCAATATGAGATACCCTGTCATTTCTTTTCCCCGCACTTACTTTTTAAGTCTATAACCAAATTTGGAATAAAAATAAACTCCAATGGCCTTTTTGTTTTTCTAGTAAATAAGTTTCATAACATTCCAAAATTTGTTGTATTTTTTTTTAATAATGTTTTTCCGTTTTCTTAAAACGTTTATTGTCAATGTATCTATTATGTAAGCAAGTGGGAAAACATTATTATGTTCTTAAAATATCATTCGTCTCCTTATTTATGAGATATCTCATATTAGGCACATACCGGCATCTCATTTTACGAACCATTTTTTTGGATTGCAATATATAGGTTAGATTGAATTTTCTATTATCTTTAGCTTTATAAGTATTCTGATGAATCTCCTAACTTATAAGTGTATTTATAATAGTGTAGGGAATCCATTCATAATTTTATTTCTTTATTTTAATTTTTTTTACAAAAAGGTTATCTCGTATTAGGTAACCTGCCTCTTATGTGTCGTTAATGAGAAAGAGGTTACAATAGAGCTATCAGCGGTACCTACGGTAACGATTTCGCCGCCTATTATTTTCCCGTTGACCTTTTGTGTTAATGATTAATTTATATTCGATTTTTAATCATGCTTACCTTTAATGACTACCATTGGCAACATAATTCAACCTTTTGTCAGAGCCCTTTACACATCGTTATATTTCGATAATCTGTGGGTGCCGAATACTTAAGCAAGTGTTATTATTTATGATGATGTTTTTATTATTATTTCTTTTCATTTAATAATAATAATAATTAGATTACTTGTATAGCGCCGTTTTGTAAAAAATCACCTCAAGGGCGCTGTACAAATCTTAATTCCTATTCTTTATCTAATTATGCACAAACAGATACAGAAAACATACTTACCTGAAAGGTCGCTTCACATGAACACAGTTTTATTGGAAAATTAAAGTATAGAGATGATATTTTCACAATTGCTATTTTGTCCTCCTTTTCTATTTTTCTATTGATGTTACATTTATTAGAAGATTGGTGGCACAAGAAGAGTTGGCATTTATTTGAAATACTTTTAATTTTTAGGACTGGAAAATGTTTATAAAATGACCTTAAAAAGCGTGAGAAGCTTCTAGTGGATATTACCATTTTTTATTTATTTTTTACACTTTTAGTTATTTACTGTGTTGCGGGCTGTGGACGCATTTGCACACCGATGCTTGAATTTTTTAAACTTTTTCTGTAAGTGACTGAGCACCGACCGGCTAGCCTAGCTATGCAATTTACGGGTGAATTTCTTCAATTTATGGATATGACTGTCTGAAAAGATGAGTTTTAAGTATAGTTCTGAATTCTGTCGAGTCTTTGATAATTCTCAAGTCATGCGGCAGTTCATTTCAGGCTTTAGGTCCTGATACTCCGAAAGCACGATCACCGAACTTAGTATTAGGTATGCGCTTTGGTTCCTGCAACCTCCCGATAGCTGATGACGCTGCTGACCTAATTTGAATTGAATTTGTAGACAATGTTCTTCGTAACGTCTTGTTTTCATTGGCATTTTATAACTAATAGTTGTGCTATTATATTTTGATTTAACCTTTCGATATGTAATTTGTAAACTTGTTTTTGCTTACATAATTTCGATTTGACTATTTATTACTGGCGATTACTAATTTCAATTGAATAAAAATGCCTCTGTTGTGACTGAACCATTCGTTTATGAATACATTATATTTGTCGCCTGCTGGTTTCGCAAAAACGCTTCCCGGTAGTATATGAATGCGTTCATTATGTAACTATCTGGGAGATGGAGACGTTTTATGTGAGTTTGAGGAAAGCAGCAGGTTCGATTGTCACTGTAGCGCAAACATAATATAGACCTGGATTTTTTTCATCGCATATAGCTTGGTTCAGATTGGGTGTAAAAAAGACCCGACATATTTTTTTCGGGACAATGACAGCACTAAAAACGTAGTTATTGTTGTCACAGAAACAATGGCGACATTTTTTAGAGGCTGGGTGGTTTTTTACTCCTGTCCGAATGAGGCAATATATGGGCCTTGCCTGTCGAGTTGTTTTGAAGTTGATGGTTAAGTTCCAATGCTAACATTGGTTTTTGAGCTAACGTAATTCTTATAACACATTTTCGTTTAAGTAATTTTTTTACGGCTTTTATAAATATTTTATAATCTTAATAACATATACGCATACATTTGTTTTAAACCATTTTATTTTATTTTTAATCATTGAAGATTATATTAACAACTCTCAAAATAAAACATGATTATTTTCAACGATAAAAAATGTATTACAATGAGGTTTATAAGTTATTCCAAAATTGAATATTAATCATAGACTTGTAGAAAAAGTCACCAGATGTTCCATATAAATAATAATCGGATAGGTATATCCGAGACACTATATAAAGATCATAAATAAATTCGGGTAGAATCTTGTAGACACGATAAAAAGGTAGCAGCCAAAAATATATGGGAATTAATGGAAGATGATATTAACAGTTCTTAGAAATCTAAGTATGATACCGATAAAAATGACGGAACGGTTTGTGGTAGCCGTAGCTCAAAGGATTAGAGCGCAAGGTCCCGGATAGATCATGAGGTACTCTATACATTATAAGTTTCAATAAGTTATTCCAAAATTGAACACTTTATTTTGATATATTGATCGACTGTTTTCGGAAGTACCCGTCCTTCATCAGGAAAATATTAAATCATTTAATAGTTAGACAATATTAACTCACTTTTAATATTGTCCTAATGATGGAAGGTAATTCCGAAACGGTCGGAAACGAAATGGCAAGCCACAAATTAAATGCTTTTTACGAGTATTTTATAATCTGCTCATTATAAAATAATATCACCTTGAGGCATACACAAAATGCTTAAAAATAATGTAAGTATATCTATTCCCAGCGCTTTTAAGGTGATTTTTTACAGAAAAACGGCGCTATCCAATAATCAAAATATTATTATTCGTTTACCTGTAAACTAGTTGGTTCACTTGCTTAATAATAGAAATCTTATCATTTTAAATTGACGAACTGATTTTGTTCAAAAGGATCTCTCGTAATCACAACCATTGGCATGTCGATCCAGGAAGAAGGGTGTTAAAAAAATTGTTTCTGATCTACCTTTAGACTTGAACTAACCCTTCAATTTTATTCCAGAGGGTCGTACGCTCGAGCTGCATTCGCCCGACGGCGTTCACACGCTGCGTCTCCGCGCGGCCGACGCTGCGGGCGCGGCGCGATGGCACCGGGCGCTCGCCGCCGCGGCGCGTCGTGCCCAGCGTGCCGCAGCCGTTCACGCGCGCCTCGCGCTCACGCCCACACTCGGGGACCTGCGGCACATGGGCTGGCTGGCGAGAAGGCATACTGACTCTCAGGTGAGAATAATATAATTTATCGAAGAAAGCAATCATTTTGTGGCTTGTAATTATAATTTAAATGAGAGATTTTTTTCACATTTAATGTGTACGTTCCTGATGAAGGTTGAGTTCAACCGAAACCGGTCGATAATGCATTAACATAAATAAATTAAGTGGTTTAAAACAAAACAATTCTTTCATTTAAATTAGAATAATATAAAGTTGATGAAATAATAATTTTTATGAAATTTTATGGGAGTGAGAAAATGCATTTTTTTCCGTTTTATTTATATTTTTTTATTTCTTAGAAAGGAAGACAAGCATTCCCGGGTTAGGAACAATCAATTAAATCCGAAAAAAAATGCTTGTGAATGATGGCGGATTTATTTAGCAGAGGTATGAACCCTCGACGCTCGACCCCACTTTATGACGTTTTATTTTAATTCCTTATTTTTTCCCATAGTTTTTATAAAAAAATAGCGTATAAGTAATACTAATAATTTTTTACATGCACCTATAATTATTCAAATATTAATAGTAAGGAATGTGAACCCACGTTGGCGCTGCCCGTGTGTGGGTAAAGTAATTGTATATAAATTCTTAAAATAATATAACACCATGGAAATATATAATGGATATTTTCAAGTTACAGTATATGTAAGCAATATTGTAGTAAAGTGAAATTAGAAAAGAATTAACAAAGAATTGTAGAAATAATGTATCAACATCTAAATCATTCAGCCATTATTTAACTTATTTTACATAGAGCGATATTTTATTAGTCGTTTGAATTTGCTTTGGTAGAAGATTAAATGTGCGAGGACCAATAAAACTGCTGTGCGTTTGCATTAATTTGGTTTTAGTTTGAGGGGTATAAAATAAATTATTTGTCCTTTACTTCTTCTATTTTCGCTCTTTTGGGAATTATTTTTGTTTTTAAAGATATATTTAAGAGTTCGTGGAATAAATAATATAGATTCTCTGTATAATATGTCAGTTGAAAATGTTATTTTTCTAATATATGACTTTAATTATATGTTTTTCATTAATTTGTAAAGGCTTCATAAGTGCATCAAGTGCACCTCCCCATCCTATTATACCGTCAATGATGAATCTCGATATTGGCAAACTGAAAATAAATTATTTACAGTTTGTCAATATAGAGAACTTCCTTAAGTCTATAGAAAATATAAGTAACACATCTTAATTTTGGAATGATTTTATTAATTTGATTGCCAATTCAGATTTGAATCAATAGAAGATATACCCAAATATTTGATATTTTCAACTTTAATGAGTTCGTTCGTACAGAGAGCATCGTACTTGATTGTAATTATTATTAGGTATTCTAATTTTTAGGTTATTGACAGGTTTGTTGTGAATGTTTTTATAAAACGTTAAATAAAAAGTGTTGAAGTAGCAGTGGTACGTAGATTTTACCCACCTTGAAACAAGTGCAATACATTTAATTGTCTTGGGATATGTTCCGGGCCAAGATTTTCCATTTACTATTGGTGTGTCGTTGGCGCAAGAACATTACAAAAATCATTTATATAGATTAAAAATAGAATCGGGCCGAGTTCAGTTCCTTGTGGTACTCCATTTTATCTGTGCTTCTGAACTATAAATATTCCCAATTTTCGTTTTTTATTTTCTATCTTTAAGGTAGTTGGTGAGAATTTTTAGAGTAATTTTTTAAAATTAGTAATTAATTCATATTTTGATGTATTGTGTGAAGTATTTTTTCTGAAAAATCACCACAAGTGCCATGTGGTCGCAAATTGTAATTTACGGTATCGAAAGCTTTTCTTAAATCCAAGAATATAGCTAGACATTGTGTTGCTATCAATATATGTATATATGGTGACATTATTACCAAGGGGACTTTTCTTCTAACTAACTTAGATTCTTCAGGAGTTAAAACCTAATGGTTCCGTTTGGTGTGGATATGAATACATAGTTACGGTGAATAAAACATAATCGTCTTAAATATAATGTTTAATAAAATTACTTGCCTTATTGTCTTCACAGGGGGAAGGAAAAGGAAAGGAAAGGAAAGGAAAGGACAGGAAAGGAAAGGAAAGGAAAGGAAAGGAAAGGAAAGGAAAGGAAAGGAAAGGAAAGGAAAGGAAAGGAAAGGAAAGGAAAGGAAAGGAAAGGAAAGGAAAGGAAAGGAAAGGAAAGGAAAGGAAAGGAAAGGAAAGGAAAGGAAAGGAAATGAAAGGAAAGGAAAGGAAAGGAAAGGAAACGAAAGGAAACGAAACGAAACGAAACGAAAGGAAACGAAACGAAAGGAAACGAAAGGAAAGGAAAGAATATAATGACTATAAAATACTTCACAATCCCATTTTATTTTAGCCGTAATGTCGGTATTTGAGAGCTAATTGTAATTAAAAACCACTTTATCAAATAACTTTGAGCACAATAGTTCTTCACAAATTCGTACAATAAAATAATGTGGTTTGTTATTATTTTATTTGTACAATATCACAGAAACAAATCATGACATACCAACGTGTTAATCATATCAATACTACAAATGTGTTTAAGAATTGGAAACAAAGTGAAATATTTCATCCTTGTGTCTGAATATTCTTTTAATAAGTCTGCCCTGTTTTTATTAATTGCGACTCATAGTTAGTTAATTAGGCACTGAATTATACTGACGGAATGCGATGCGTCATAATGAGTTAGTTCCATATTTAGTCGTGTGAATAGGATGATAAGTGTATTTTGTTACGTGATCGTGTTTTGTGCTGACACAATTAAAAACGAGATTAATTAGGTACATAAATAGTTAGTTTGTGTTGAATGGGGGTTTACTAATTCCTGTAACTTGTCAGATATTATATATAATTTACTATGTAAGTAATGAACTTTTTCCGTTTGTGATAATTGAAACATTTTTCTAACGCCGTTATTAAGATTATTAAATTATGATGAATTAAATAAAATTGATCCCTTAAGAAGAACGGCTGCGCCGCCTGTTTCATACATAACTTAATTTTGGATTTGATGCCAAAATAACCATCCAAACTCAATGTTGTATTTTTTAAATTAAAGGTTTAGTAAATATCTAGTACGCATGAGAAGGATTTTATTTATTTTTGTTTTAAATTATGAAGTATATGCCATGGAAAAAAAATCAATTTTCATAATTTTAAAGGAAACTTAGAAAATTATTTTCGAGTTTATCGTATTTGCTATGTAAATATGATTAATAAAAATAAAACATTTTCAAAAAAATAAACCCTTTTTCGGTTCGATATTTTAAATTATGTACGGTAAATTTGTGTTCCAGCGTAAATTCGTCGTTTTTATTTTTATGGTAAGTCCACCGTAATGCTTATTCTAATATTTTTTTATTTTTTTATTTTATATTTCATTATATTTTCAAAGCAGACGGAGTAAAACGTTTTTTTTACATCACCGTTAGTTAGCCCCCAAATAATTGTTAAAGGTGCCTCTAAAATCGCAAAACAAAAAAAAATCCTTTAATGACCTATATTTCATAATGTAAGACAAAAATAAATAAATTACTTCTAATCCGCACTAGATACTTTTTGTTGAAAAAAAATATCATTAGGTTTAGGTGATATTTTGACCTCAAATCCAAAATTAAGTTTTGTATGAAACAGGCCGCGCAGCCGTTCCTCTTGAAAATAAAAGTTGGTCTCGGAATATTATACCTTCCATTCCAAAATGATATTTATAACTTGTGACATATTTCCCAAGAACTTATAACAAATGATTTATAACTATTACTATCAAGTTGGAACTACTAACCCATCAATCACAGTGGAAGATTATATGAAATGTCGTTGATTAATGAAGGTGAATATTGTGAGCAATATGATATATTATTATATTTGGTATATATATATATATATATATTATATATATATATATATATATATATAGATAACATAATATTATGGTCGATCCCAGCAGAGAGCCCCTACCGCCGCGAGTCTTCGATAGAATAATGCTAAATTCGTCCATAATTATTTTACTTCTCTCACTTACATCTTGCATGAAAGAGAATACAAGTATGTCGAATGTTTTCAATTAAATTACCATATTGACGAAGGTACTTTAGGAATCTTTGATTATTTTAAGAATTGGCGTAATGGGAAATTCTCTGTTGATTGATTCCTATGGGTTGTGTGTATTTATTTATTTAATCTAGCCGAACAGAACAAATTTAATGATTCTATTATGGAAAACCGGCGAATATATAGGATATGTTGATGTCACTACTGTCGCCGTGTTTCAGGTGTTTGAGTGCAGTCGAAATAGTAATTCTTAGTGGCCAGTTCAGGTAGAAGCAGGTACGTTCTTTCTGAATTTCGTTTTATCGATGGTTAGGTATAATTTATTGTTGAACAAATCAAGCTGCAACATGTAATGACTTTCGACGGATCTCTCATGAGTTCTACTTTATACATTTATTGTATACTAATAACCTAGAAGGTCGTTAAATTTATTCATTTACTTTTATTGAAGTTGTAAAATTTGGACAGGATGTATCAAGCGGGTGATAAAATAAAATTGCTTCAGTAAGTCATTTTTAACCAAAGGTGGAGGTAGCTAATTAGCACTTCAAGCTATCGACATATTATACAGATACCTCTGTGGTGGTCGACCATCAGGACAATTTATTATTGGCTTAAATATGTTTTGAAAAAGTGAACAAAAACCGTTACCGTTTATTTCAAATATCCATTTTCCTAAATGACATTAAACGATAAGCCATCGTTTCCACCCACACTTCTGTGTATCTAGATTCTCATAAATCACAATATGCAATAACTTCCCCATTGAAATGCGCTGTGTTAATGACCAATCAGAACAACTAAATAAAATTAACCTATTTAAAAAAAAAAACTTTCATACCTATATATTTTATACGAAATATTTTATAAATATAGGCAAATTATCCAAGTATTATTATTATTATTAAATTAAATATTATGTACCTACCAAAGTAAGAATCGTGGCTCCCTCATCAGGCTTAAGTGAAAACCTACTATTAGTTCATTTTTTACATATTTTTACCGTACATAATAGTTATTGTATTGGTTCTCCAAATAAAATAAAATAATTTCTTCAATCGATTGGTGTTCACTTTGTGGCGTCATTATTAATACATGAATTAAAAAGAAATTACTTAGTATTCACCACTTTATAAATATACATTGATATCTACATGTTTCGAAAGCGATGCTTTCATCGTCAGGAATATATGAATACTAAAAAATAATTTCAAATATAGACAAATGATAAAAATAAGAACACAATAATGTAGGAATAGACAATTTATAAACAAACAAAAATTGATTAGAGTGGGTAAGGAATTAATTAAATTGGAAATTAAAAAAGATATTCTTCTTATTAATATTGATATGAAAATAAATTCAAGAGATAGCTATTTAAAAAAAAAAAGAAATAATCAAATATTTTTTTAAAATAAGGTATGCTTGACCACGAATACCCTTAAATTAAATATTTGAAATGTACCTAATTTATAAGAAATAAAAAAAAAGTTTAAAAAAAAAATAATAAAAAAACAAAACAAAAAATTATTAAAAAAATATCAATTAATTTTTTCAAAAGCGCACAATTTTTTTCTTATATGCTTATGATTAGGATGAATTCAGTACCTACGTGTTATTTGTTTTCGTTTTGTTGTATGGCCACATTCTGCGGAATGACGATCAATCGAATTCAATTATTATGGCTCGATGTTGTTTGTAGGTACCTACCTTTCTTAGAGTTCTAGACCTACACCCACCTTATCCATACGGGCAACGAACGCGTTTTTTTGCAATTATTGCCAACATCGGGTCACGGTGATATTATCTCTTAGGAGCTTGCATTGCAAAAGCACCCTCTTACATACTCGTACATAGGCCGTGTTGGGTGTGTTGCTTTCTTACTTAGAGCCTTTTTATATAATACTGATTTTACTACCCGGATTCGCCCGTGTTTTAACACCTTTTATTGAACAATTACACATAGAAAAACAATATGGCGTCTTGGTTTTTTAACGGTTAAATTAATATTTCAAAGCTTTATAACTCATGATGTAAATCACTTTATGGGCTGAAGATAGTTGCATTAACTTAAATAGAAAAGTTACGCAAATTTCGTGACTCTAGAGCACGCTGTTCGAGTGTTTTTGCTACTTCAAACAAACAAAGATAAAATTTATTTTCGTTCGGTAGCACAATAGCCTGTGAAACTTAATGGTGCCACTTACTGTAGGGAAAATTACTTCCGCTCTGTCAATAGATAGACAACATTATTTTTATTGACAGTTTAAAATCGGACATGTGACTACGTTAAATTTAATTTTTGTTGTCATTGAAATGGCCGATAATTACGGTTGTCAAATAAAGTATTCGTAATCAGTTGTCAAATATGGGTTTCGTGAATTCCGATCGTGAATAATTTTCGGAGTACCACCATAATTACTATTATAACTTTTAAGTTCTGGGTTCCAGATAACAGTATCCGGTAAATTCCTTTCCTGTTAGGGAGTGTATTTCTGGCATGGAATTGTAGAGGGTGGATAACTTTTGTTTGCGGCGTTTGCAAACTCCTTGATAACTTTACCAGTAGTAGGTACCAGTGCTGGACGTTCACGACAATTCGAAAAAAAACGCCTACGGGCGCTATCGTTGGCAATGGTCAACTGTTGGATATAACCGTTGGAAATAATGCCGACGCGAACACTAACAAAAAATATAAATAACGATCGTAATAATATTCTGTTCTACAAATTCTTAATTTTTTAATTAATTTGTGTTTTGTTAACAGATAATATAACTTACCTGCAATATCTATTCCTGTAAATATGGATTTTTCGTAATAAAAAAAAAATAATCAAGCAAAAAAAAATAAATAAAACGGAAACTAAATCAATTTCCATTTGCTATTAAAATTTTAATTTTAATTTTCAATTTATTATATATAGTTTTTTCTTATCTCATTTTTCTCACAAAATTAAAACAAACCCCATCACCGAAAAATAAAAGGTTTCTGTAATACCTAAAATATTAATGTTTTTGATTATTATCCATACCTTAATAGTTACAATAATAAAGAGCCTATTGTAAAAACGCACTGGCCTTGCCGAAATACCATAAATTACAATGCGGGATCAAATTATTCGCTAAAATGAGTTCTTGGCAGTTAAATAGAAACAAAAAATAATAAATACTCTAAAAACTCTCTACTGCTCACTAGTTCGCCCTCATCTTGAATATGCCAGTGTCATTTGGTCTATGCTATTCATATATATCATATTGAATCTGCACAACATCGCTTCTTACGTGGAATTGCATAGAGATTAGGGCGAGAAAGAGGTATGAACTCCTATGTTGAAATTGAATAAACCATAAAGATTTCTACATTAGAAAAGCGTAGGAAAGACTTAGAACTTATTTGCATTTTTTTAAATTATTAATTGTATTATTGACTCACCTTCTTTGTTGCAACTCATTCAGTTCAACATATCTTGCCGTAGACTCGTAAACAATGAATTGCTTTTCCTCAATAAACACTCTACTAATTATGGGTACCATTTTCCACTGTCCAGAATATCGAGATTTGTTAACTCAAGCCAGGACCTTGAAATTTTTGGTACCAGTCTGAATGATTTTTGTACGGCTTTAAGAAATTAGAACTCGAAGATTATCAATTAGAATGTCTAGAATCATGGACTCTACTAAAACTATGTTCAGGTTTTGACTTAAATGTTCTCTCAAATGTATATTTTTGCCCTTTTTTGTCATTTCTTCATTCTTGTATTATTATTTTTTTTTTAAAAGAAAGACAAATATTCCCTGGTTACGAATAACGTAAATGGAGGACTTAGCCAGCCGAGGAATTGAACTCACGGCGCCTGGGTGAGACCCAAACGCGATGCCAACTCAGCCACTGACCGGACTAATGTATGTGCTGTTTTTTTTTCTATACCTCTTCTTTATTTCATTTCGTGTTATGTGTTTTGTGTAATTGGACATTTGTCCGTAATTAAAAAAATACAGTAATATAAAAAAGATATTATCGTCAGATATGCGTTGACGGCATCTAGGTTATTTCCAACGGCTATATTTTGATACAGTACTAGTAGGTACCTGCCCAGCGCCAGACGTTTGGTAAGGTGGGGTGACGTTTCCTAAACGTCGTTCTTTTATTCACGAATTTTCTACGTAGGCTATGGAAAATGGTTTCTGCAAATATATGTTTAAATTGGGATGTTCCTGAGGGTGGGCCATCTATATATGAAAGTTTTTATTGTTGAGATATCGTTCTCTCAGAGTGATTTATAGTTTTTCAATGTGGATACTGGATACTGTTATGTATCTGTCATGTTGGTAGTTGTGAAAACGAAAATTCGATGTTTAGGTTGGTAGCATTGTGGCGGGATGGTCGGCTGGGCTGTCTATCGTATAACTTCAACTTGAGTTTGTATAAGTTCGAGTGTAGACATATTAGATGATACCGCACAAGAGTTCCAACTGTCCGGAGCCAGTGGGACTCATCCCCTATTGGGGTATGTTGTGAAACTGGGGAGGGGAAGGTGATGGAGAAAACGAAGATTGGGAAATACCTGGCACTTCAAATCTGATCAAAACACGGCTTTTGTTATTTCTAGCAACATTTCCATTCTGAATGGTGGTTTTTCATCAGAGCGATATTTACAGTATCTACCATTCATGTACATTTTTCAGCAGTTTGATGACTCTAGTGTGTCAAACGATAGGTTTTACACATACATATTTATGCTAAAATTATCTAATCGCCAACTGCTGTAAAAAATCACACTTAATGTTAATATATTCTAATGTACGCAAATAACTAATACGTTTTAGGTACGTGCTGGTTTTGGAGGATGTTAGATAATATTAAATGTATTTTTTATCGGATATATTTTTTTAACTTGAGGCAATCAGACGAAAAAATCGTATTATTTTGAGACACTCATAAAAGGACGCTCTTCGTAGCTTTCTGTACCACCTTGTACACATACGAGCTCTGGACCAGCTTCTAAAGGAGAATAGTGGAAAGACTTCGAATATAATAACGCATATCGCATGATGTTCGTACTTTCGAGGCACTGCAGTGTCTCCTCTAAGTTCACGGATGGGCGAGTTCCTGAATTTGCAGCCCTAATAAGAAATCGGGTGGCAGGAATGAGGGAAAGGATCAATAACTCCAAAAATGTCCTCATCCTAGAATCCCGTCGGACTTCAGGTTCGACTACCGAAGCAAATTGGAGTAAGATATTGGCCCCGATAATGTTCAATCCCATGAATCAATAACAAAATAGAAGTGCAAATTCGATGTTGTTTCCTTTTTACATTTATTCTTTTATTATTTCCCTTATTCCCTCTTTATTATCATTTTTCCTATACTATTATATTAATACTCTCTCTCTTTCCACACACCCTATTGCACTAACCTCACTACATTTCGGAAGACAATTATTTTTATTATTATTTTGTAGATTTTGAAGCCTCTGATATGTATTTCAATATTAGTTCCGGAATATTTTTTATGTCTATTTTTTCAAATGCGCTTCATGAGACGCCTGACGTAGGAATCCAATTTGAAAAAAAAAACACGAAGGTTCAGCCTAATGTACCTGCATTCCTTTCTTTGCGACTTCAAAATAAAATACATTTTCACCTCCCTGTTTAAGAAAATGCCTACTTGTTCTTCTGGAATCCTAGCATGCCTACGTGACAAATTTTCTCTTAAAAATTTCTCGCTGACAGGTTTTTTTAATAACTGTTACGATGTTGATTTTACGGAGGTGAACGATCCCAGTATTTTGTACGTCGTTACTCTATAGAGATATTCCATACGATAACAAAATATGTTATACCGTATAAAGCTATAAAGAGCATGATGAAGCAATATAAGTCGCTTTCCGACCATTTAAATAGAAGCTAATTATGTACATATTATTTTTCCGTTTAAATACCCTCTCGCATTTCTCACGCACATAAATAACAAGACTCTGTTGAACTAATGAACTAGCTGCGAACCACGTGTTCGCTTTAAACTGTACTTAAAGACTACTTACACACAATACCCATTCTTAATTTACTCGGGGAAAACAAAAAAAAAACACAGCGGAGGTAATTATTTTAAGTACCCAAGTTTAGTTATTTATTTAACGTATGTACGCGAACGTATTATTATAAATTCAATACCTTTACATTATCTATAAGTAATATTTACCATTAATCAGTGGTATGCACAGTGTCTTTAATGATGGTAGGCAGTAGGAAAAATAGCAAATTAATTGATATGAAGAAAACTTTCCACAGATGTGGTAAGATTTCGCCAAGAATGCCAAAGCTGCTGGCTTTAACCGATGTTGGCTGGGATTACCCGCCACATGAAATATCCAAATAACCGTTTCATTTATGCATATTAAATGCCAATTACTGTAAATATAAATTTCCGTATTTTTCCGACCGCACGGTTTCATGAAAGAAAGTCAACATACTGTGATAATTATTTCGTTGGTAAATTTGTACTAATAAGCCAGTAATGTCCGGAGCCAGTGCGACTATTGCATCCCCAATTGGGGAATGTTGTGAGGCTGAAGGTATTGGGGAGGGGAAGGAGAAAGGGAAGAGGAATGTGAGGAAATACCTGGCTATTCAGATCTGGTTACCAAACACGGCTAAAAGCCATTTCAAGCAACGTTTCAATTCTGAATGGTGGTCTTTCACCAGGGCGATACTGAGAGTATCTTCCATGAAACGTGCGCAAATATACAGACCATCTGTATATATTTTTTCTATCTAAGTACTTGTAATGAAACTCTTAAAATGTTACATTTTTTATTACCGATGCGCTTATTAATTACCGATAAGGATAAATATTTGATAATGCCTTCGGAAGGCGAAAGAGCTGTCAATAATAATAATTACCTGCTGTGTAATAATAATTACCTAGCAGAACCTTTTTTTATAAAAAACCGTTTTTTTAAACTAAATAATTAGATTAATTGATAAACTAAAGTTCTTAAAAACTTAAGACAAGATTTGTGTGCATATCGCAAATGGTAACAATTATTATTTTTATAAACAATAATTATTAGCCAGAAACACTCATCCAAATTGAAAAAAACCTTTCCGAGCAAAGATATCGGCGACATTTATCTTTGCTCGGAAAGGTTTTTTTTTTTCAATTTGGATGAGTGTTTCTGGCTAATAATTATTGTTTATAAAAATAATAAATAATTAGAGTTTAGTATTAAAATTTAAAAGATTAACATTATTTTTAAACGTCTTGAATTTCTAAAATTAATGTTGTTATTTTGTTAACACACGTTTGTAAACCATTCAATAAATTGTGCGTTGCAACATATTTTAGGTTATTGTTTATGGCTGTAGTCGTCATCAAAGCAGCTGAGCGTACCTTTTGTCCAGTGGCATAGTAGACTTAAAGTAATCTATCTGTCTTTATGGATTTACCCACGATAAACGTTGATACTTTATTTTTTCCATATGAATTATTTGACATTTACCCGAGTCTGCGGTTAGTTTGCTTTCCCGGAAAATGATTGTTATCATGCCCACTTATTAAATAGATACTCGATTTTATTATTTTCAACAGTAGTAATTTAATGTCAAAGTTCAACAAACTAGGTGACACATTTACAAGGCAATGAATAAAGGCCAATGTTCTACGACAGAACTAATTATTCTGACAAAGGATATTCATGATGCGGTTCATGTAAATCTAGGTACGCCACACTTTGTGGATTTCTTCGTCTAATAATGTTCCCTTTTCGGATTTATTCGCGTGGTCGGGGTATGACTTTGAATACATTAAACTTCTTCGTGGGAGTAATCTTTCTCATTGTATGCACAAGTAGCTGTTGGCAATCGGTATTATGTAGGTCAGATGGTGTTATGATCTACTGACTTGACTTCAGCACCGTCATTATGTTGACAAACGATGATGGGATTTCCAAGTTCTGCCAGTATTCTGATGATCGACGATTTAATTTTTAATCTACGCATAAAAATAGTATAATCTGTTGCAATTTATAGTTTTCTATGTAATAAAAAGGTTAAATATAATATATTTGCACCTAGGATTATATAGTATTAACTTAAATTGATATAATTTTCTACTTTTTATTGGATTATTTTATCTTTCATGTCTTAAAAAACATTTTTAAGACATGAAAAACAATTTATATTATTTTCGCCAAGATTTGGATATCCCCGTGTTATTGTGGTGAACATTCTATTTACAGTTAATTGTATTTGAGGAGTAGGCGCAATATGGGCAATTTTTTAAAAATGTCAAACAAAACTTACGAGTGTTTTAAGGTAATATCAAAATTATGTGAATCTGCTCACATTTGTCAATTTTTTCCTTTTTCTTGCGAAGTCTGTGTCTCGGTCGGCATTGCAGATATACGAGTATACGTGGGAGTTTTTGCTGTCATGTTTTAAAGGTTTAGAAAAAAAGCAATTTGGTTTTATTGCCCGTACTGCAGCCTACCACTCATTCTCTCTTCTATTTTTTTTTATTAAGTTTGGTTCCAACAAGTTCCTTTTGTGAACATACTCGTATCCTCTCTATAAAATGTTGCTAGAAGTAAGACATATTTTCCTTATAATAAATACCTATGCTCTAAACAAAAGTGCATTTAATTACCACCCGTAAAAAATAAGCTACAATAAAAATGCGGTGAGGCCAAAGTGTTATGTTCTGATAACGAAATACAGTAATATAACGCGTAAAGGTCGCACTTAAAATAATATTTGAGTTCGGTTTAACAGGTTCTGTTTAGGCTAAAGGTCTTCAAGCAATATTTACTCATTCTGTTGTAGGTAGCTACTTAATATTGAACATCGATTTGGGCGGTTGTATGGCGTGACGTTTTTAATTAATAAAGATTTTAAACTAATATTATCGTCGTTAACGCTATAATCCTTAGAGTCCTGGCCGGCATTTAGGAAAGGCTTCCACCCGTCTGTGGCAGTCTCCTCCTGTCTCATTCCAGTTCCTTGTGCCTAGTTATAGATTTTCAGGCATCTAGTTTAGACCCTTCGTCGTGCCTGCTTATAGAGATTATTTTATTGTTATTATCATTTTACTGAAATATTTTTTATTGTTTTTTGGCATTTGCAATAAGAAACTCCAGTGAAAAATATAATGGCTTTAAAAATATATGTTCGTATAGACCAGCAAACGCCGATTCTGAATACATAACTTTTATTATATATAATTACCATATACGTATAATTTATAAATCGTTATTTAAAAGTGAATAAAAAAACAACTCATCGAAACACCTTGTTATGTTGGTACCATTGCATTTGGAACATCTGATGTAACGTGCGCATTCCGTTTTTAGATTAGTATGGAAATTTTTATTTTTCGATATAGATTTATTTTTAGGAATGTATTTTTTTAGGTTTGGCGAAATTTAAACTTAATTTTTATGACTTTAAACTCATATTAATAATTGTTTAATATAAAAAAAACTATTATTAATGAAAGAAATTATAGTATACAGGAGCAAACCAATTATCAATTCGGATATTATGACAATATTAATGCTCAATACTATTATTATTCTTTGAATTAAGTTTCTAAAAAGGTACATACTTTTGTTTAGTTATGGTTAACTATGAATATAATATAAAATTATGTACGGTAAAGCTCATCTTTGTTTTGACATCTAACATTCTAACCTCAAAACTGATCAAAACCGACCGGCCATTGATTTGCAGCATTTTGGCGGACTTTGAAAATTTGGAACTTTGAAAATTATTTTTACTATAAAAACTAACTTTAGAAAAAAAAAGAAATATACTAGTATTTAAGTTTGAACTTCATTACTGATTTTTAAAAAATTGACTGGACTTCCTTATTGTGGTTTTTCAGCTACCTAGTACACGACGATTTTGATATATAGTAATTAGTACCTACATGACAAAAAGTAAATTATACTTGGCTTTTAAAGTGAATGACGATATTGCTTTTAAGAACATTTGGTTTTGTGCTTCTAATGGTGCTGGGTAGACAATTGAATTACTTAATGCCATTAAAACTTTTTTGTCTGTAGGCGGTTTTATAGGCTAGGATATTATTATTATTTTTAATATGTGATTGTCTTATGGTTCTAGTAATTATCCCTTCTTCAAACATATGAACATCGTTAAATTGTTGCAATAGAATTTTTTTAGTACAAGTTTTTCATGTTGAGAACGTCTAGCTTCTTAAAAACAAATTCAGTTCTCGTCGTATTAATTTCTGAAATTAAGGCGATGCAATGGGAAGTAATGCAAAATCATGTGTTTTCGGTTTGAGAATTTGATGGCCTAGAAATATCGTAGACGATTTAATTAAATACTGCAAGTAGAACACACCTTGACCTTTCGTATAACCGTTCATTTTTTTGTTGTGTCTTTTTATAAGCCTAGAAAAAAATAAAGTATCAGACATTAAAAAAATGTTTAAAGCGCAAACTCTCCTACTTACGAACCCCTTTTCCGATGTTGTCCTATTGTTCACTGTGGTAAATTAAGTTTTTTAGAATATGATTGTGAAACATTTCAATAATTATGTCTGAGCTTTACAGAATAGAATAAAACAAGCATTTTGGTGATGGTTTTTTTTCCGTAAATCGAAACATGCGGCCGATGTTAGGCGGGACTTTCAACCTTGTCGCCACCTGCATAAGGAGCGAGTGATTTCGTTGGAATTTTAGCCGGTGGATGGCCTTAAAGGCTCCCAGCAAGTGTTAGTGGCACCACCCTAACTGATAATTCCGTATTTTAGAGATGTTTGTATAAGTGCACAGTAAACTTGCCTCAGTTGTTTTTTTTTAAAACTTAATATATGTCTATTTTTGAAGAAATAAATGAGTTTCCTCAGTTTTGTTGTTAGGTTGTGACATGAAGTTTCCATTTGAGGAGATCGTCTAAATGTATGCCAAGCATTTGCGTGCATTGCTTTATGGCGAAAGGGGTAGGCTGTGTCTAGTTTTTCATGTTCGGGTACGAACTGTACATTGAATATTTAAAATCCATGAATCGAGTATGTATGAAAGGGACAACATAACTTATGGAAGCGTATAATGATAAAGCGACAGGTTGTCTCGTCCTTCTTCATACCTCAGCTTCATATATTGTGACATTGTGACAGTGATAATTGTACCAACATACGAGTTTGATTTATTACCACACAAACCCCGATATTATTGGAAACGACACGCCATAGTACCTTGGCGTAGTCATCACAGTTGGCGCAGTCAGTTATCACAGCTATCATCTTTCGCTGATTGATGTGGCCAACTGAATAAATGAACTGTGACGGAAATTTGTCGAAAATTATTTTTTTTAATATTATCTTGTAATGTATTGTAATGGTTGGTTTTTCTTAGAGTAGGCACTGCTTTGCAGGCTTTATGGACTGCACGCCACTGGGTATTTTAAATGTTCAGCTCTCTTTATTGAAGGACATGCTTCTTAGGTCTTCAAGCAATTTGTAGGTACAGCTCGTGGCAGTACATACCAGCGTATACTCCGAAGTAGAGGTAATTTATTATTATTATATATTTATATAAACTGGCAGAGCAGTTTGTCAGTAGTATTTCGTTGTTATCCTATAAGGTTGATAAGTCATCCCGAATGTGTTGGGTATAACATAATTTGTATCAAAATAATGAACAATCAATTGTCAAACATATTTCATTGTACAATCTAATATTAGTTCAGTAAAAGTTTATGCATGTAGTCGCTTTTGGTTTTCATAATTCCGTATCGCTTTTGAGTACCTACCCGCCTTTCAATAGCTTTCAGGCGTAATTGGAATTAACTTGTTAGTGGAATGAGTTATTAAAGTAGACCGCATTGGAACAATCGTGAAACCGGCTATTTTGACAATTTCCTGGTAATGTGTTAATTTCCATTTGTCCCGTGGAGTGACGGTGTGAACTGTCGCGTCCACGTGCCGTACCGTGACGTGACCTGACGTGACGGTGACGGCAGGTGCGGTATTCTTTTATTAAAATTGCTTTAATGGCTTCCCTTTCAATGTTATTCCCGTATTTCAAAATGCTTAGGCGGAACCTACGTGGTGGGCGTAATCACGCTTGAAATCCCCAAGGCCAGGAGCTTGTTTAGTTTTAAATCTGACTAATCAAAACGGAAGTGTGGTCCTGCCACCTAAAGCTCCGTCATAACCTGTTTTCAGTCTTTATGTACAGTGCGTTTTTTTATGAGAACGAGGAAGAGGTTTCAATTTACCCATTTTACCTGTTAATTATTTTTTGTATAATTTTAACATTAAGGCTAAACGAATCGTAATTCGCACTCACAGATGGCGCTAATTCAAATACTTTAGAAAAAATAAAACACTTTAAGCACGTCATGCTTTTACATATTGAAAATAATTGTTTGTTGGCGGGTGTACACTCGGAATATGAAATGGAATAAGAAGGTTTCTTTACGAAACTTATAAAATTACAATATGTTCTTGTAAAACTAACATATACAGTATTTTTATATATTTACATTATTTGTACAATATTAATTTATTCTATTTCGTATTACGTATGTGCACGCCAACAAACAATTCATCTCAATATTTAAAAGCATACAAGTGCTAAAAGTGTTTCATTTTTCTAAGATATTTGAATTAGCGCCATCTGTGAGCGCGTGTCACGTTTCGTTTAACTTTAAGGTATTTTTTTCTAATGCATTTTTGACACGATAATATCTGACTAATCCATAGCCAAAAATAACATAACATCTTCAGAATTAAAAAAAAAATTAAATGGAGTTCTACGAATTAAACACAAAAACAATTAATATCTCCAGCCCCCTAACGGAACAATAAATTCCCTTAGTTCAACTCGTTGATCAAAAATCCCCAGAGTTATACAAGTTTTTGGAGGATTTTTAGCTTGGTGGCTGTTGAAAGATCATGAAACAATTACTTTTTCTCTTGGTATTCTCTCTCTTATCGGAGTTTGACTATCATCTATCAGATCAATCTTCAACCAGGGTCAACTCAGCGGAACTGCCCTCGTACCAATCACATAAGATTAAACGCCTTACTCCAATCTTACGAGGAACGACTCCAATACTTTAATGTTCTTACTTTGCAAAAAAGAAGACAGTCTCAATACTCTTGTACAAAATTATTCACAACAAGCTCGAACACACTCATTGTCTAAGTATTCACATGAAAGTTCCCAATATACGCTATTTAAGTAGTTATAAAACATTTAATAACAATATTGTCTATTTCAATCCAATGTCTCGAATGTGTGGATTAAGCAATGATATACAATGTGACGATGTAGACATTTTTATTCAGCCTCGCATATTTTAAAAAGTTATCTTCTATATCTGTCATGTCATGGAAAATAGTGGTGTTATTAGAAATACTGTAACTTGCTTTAATTCTTTCTGTATCTTATATTATGTTTTACGTGTATTAAACATTATGGTGTTATTAGAAAACACGCTTTATTTTTTTCCATGTCTTTCTGTATCTTATATTATGCTTTATGTTCTGTTTCCCTTATTATTATCTACCATCTCTACCAAGTGATAATTATACTAAAAACTATGCATCCTGTGACCACTTTAAACTGGATTATTAACACTTATGCACTTCCCAATGCTGATTTTATAAATATGATGATGTTAATTATACCAGTGCGTAGTCTGGAAATACGCCAAACGCGCGCACAACATTTGTACACGGTTGACATTTGTCACATGCCGGTTTCTGTGTTTCCTTCCTCCTATAACATGAGTCTCTTCAAGACCCATGTTCACTCCTCTCTTCCACAGCATCCTTAAAGATTACATAGGCCCCGAGTAAATGTTCCTAAACAAAAAATAAATAAGTTAATAAGGCACAGAGTGTGGCACATTCCTCTACCACGACCATCATGAATTTTCCCCTTCATTACCAGTCGGGAAAGCCCGCCTTTTTGGCGCCTCATAACGGGGCCAAATATTGATGTTTTATCTGGTGCAATTTCCAAACTATAAAAATGTGAAATTCCCCCTTTGCTTGGGAACACATCCCTTCGTTCTATCGTCACCGTTCATTGGAGAGTAGCACCTGTACGATTAATTTTGTTTCTAGTCATATTCTCGGAACATGTACTGCACAATGTACGGCGCGATGTACAGGCGGCGATGAAGCCGAGTTTTACGAAATCAGAGCCCATAAAAGTAATTTATGACCAGTAATGATTTCGTTGTTCAAATAACTTTCCATACATTTATCACACGGTGTTTAATAACGCTTGTTCACGTACGTAACGGCATGTGTGTATGATGTATTGTTTAATTAAATTCATACATTTCGCCTTTTTTGGAGAGCTTTATGAAACAATAATGAAGTGGGCGACTGTAGAATTTGAATGAGAATGCTTTAGTTTTTTATTGGTTTGTTCACTAGTCTTTTGTTTGTTCGAATTTAATTATAAATATTTGATTTTATTTTCCAACTTATTAATGCATAGTATTATTTGTGGTTAAGGTTATTAAGTCGGTCTAGATACTCTCAGTATCTTCCTGGTTAGAAACCACTATTTAGAATTGTGGCGTTGCTTGAAAAGGCATTAGCCGTGTTTAATGACCGGATTTGGATAGCCAGGTATTACCCAACCTTCCTCTTTCCTACCTGTTTCCACTCCCCACTCCTTTAAGCGTCACAACATAACTCAAATTGAGGATGCCATAGTCCCACTGGCTACGGACAGTTGTGACTTATGTGCGGTATTCACAATTTAAAAAAAAATCAGATCTGTCGAAATGGGGATCAAGCTTGCATCATTGACATTCCAATTAAACAGAAGAAAGGAATTAAAAACACAACATATTGTAGTAAAATTGTCAAAATTTTAAGGAAAATATATGCGGGATTTTTAATTGTTATCTTCGAACTATTTTAGTTGAACCAACGGTTTAAAAAAAGTAAATACGTAGAACAAAGTTTATAAAACAACCCTTCGTTTTAAGCAGACAATTTTAGGGGCATACACTCGATGTATAATGGGGCATATTGACTTTTCAGAATTAATCAATCATTTTCAATTTTGGCTATAATTTAAAGTGAACACACTACATTTCTGATAGCAGTCATTCAAAATTCAATACAATTATTGTGAACAGGCGTTAACACAGCATGACAAGGGAAGCAAATATTTGATAAGAGTCTGTTTACGGAGGTGGTAATCAATCAATCAGTAAAGGCTTTATCGTGATTTCTGCTCCTGGCAGGTAATTAGTTTAGTAAATAACTCATCAATAAATCTGGGTAATCTGCGATGTCAAAACAGTACTATAATTTTTTAAAGGTTAATTATTATCAAATTTTTATTTTATCTAAATATTTAATCTAATTAGACAGCATTTTTTTGAAACTTAATGTAAAGGAGGGGAAAGACCTTCTTCTCCTTCCCCTCCCCATCAAATTTAATAATGTTATTAAGTTTTGCATGTATTTTTAGTTTTTATTATTGTGACAGCTGTTTCGGCGTTTAAGGCCGTTTTCCAACTGCGGTTAATCCACATTGTGACGACTTTTTATATGATTTTATTTACTCGCACCCCATCCTAATTTGGACGGGTTTTTAAAATTAATGATTTACTATCGGTAGAACCGATTTAGTTTGAAAATAATTAAAATTCTCTGTTCTGTGAGGTTCTTACATCTGTAATGTGTTTCCCCGTATTTAACTGATAATGTTTTCTTAATTGATTTATTTAAACGTGTTATATTGTTTTGATAATACGAACATACTGAGAAGGGGTGAATATATAATTTTCCTTACTTTATTAATTTATGTTATATTAGGATCAAATGGAGTTCTACGAATTAAACACAAAAACAAACAGTGATTTTATTTTATCTGGTCTTGAAACTTAATAATTGAAATTATGTATTATAGTTCTTCACAAAATGTTGTATCCTTTGGAAAAAAAGTTACGTATTTTCAGTTATCATTAATAAGGAATTCCTGTAAAAAATATTATTGTTTAAAAACTATATATTCATGATCAAGAATCGCTGTTTCTTTTCACGCTTTGCAGGCTGTTAATTAAAGAAATACTGCGAATGTAAAACTATAATTCTATTAGGAAAATGTATAAGGTTTCAAAAGACAATTATTCTCAAACTGAAATGTTTTAAATTCTATCTGAAATACTCGTACGTACTGGAATTTCAAGTAAAATGTCCAAAATTACTTTCACCGGTTTTAAAACTGCACCTATTTTCACACATTTTGGGAGGTATTTCATAAAATTTAAAGATTAAAATTTGAGGCTAAGTCTTTTGAAACCTTATACATTTTCCTAACTACCCGTATAGAATATACAGATAAATTATTTGTGATATTGCTTGGGCTATCAAAGAGATGTTTAGGGCCATTTGAGTGCTGGCCCTTAAGCGGCGTCAATGACAATTAAATATTTTCACGAACGCGTAAGTGTACATATAGATACGTCCATAAATGATGTTTATCTGCATATCCCCACAGATGCCATTGTTTCGTGCTCTTCCCTTCGTTATCGCTATACTATGCCGACGATTAAAATTAACTGTCTGTATATTGTCCTTAAGCTCTTTTACAGACATTTGGAATTCAGAAATAGCTTCGAAATTCTACTCCCAAGCTCCAAGCAAAACAAACACTTTTAGTGTGACCTTTTCTGTAATGCTATAAAATGACATTTTAAACAATATCTAATAAAATTAAAACAGAGTAAATACACGAATTTCTGTGTTTTGGGTCCGTTTGAAAATTGGATTTTTAAGGCTTGTAAATTGACTAGTAATTAAATATCAAATTGATAGTGGGTTGGTGCCGAAATAATGGTTACAATATCCAAGGGACTGATTTCTGTTCTTTTAAAGGGATAAGGCATTGTCAATATCGTTAGGGTTAAAGACATTTTGATTAACTGCGATTTCGATTACATATCAATGAAAATACGTTTTTACAGGAGCTTGAGGTTTAATTATCACAGTATTATAACAAAATTATAGGTGCTTCACGCACACTTAAGAGGAACGGCTGCGCTGCCTGTTTCATACATAACTTACTTTTGGATTTGAGGCCAAAATACCCATCTAAACTGAATGATATATATTTTTTAAGTAAAGGTTTAGTAAATATCTAGTGCGTATGAGAAGTATTTTATTTATTTTTGTTTTATTTTAATAATTTAATTTTAGTGGCAGAATATAAAATTATTTGCGGGTTTATCGTATTTTTAAACAAAAATTATCATATTTGCTATGTAAATATAATTACGTAAAAATATAAAAACAAAACAATTAAAAAAAAAAGTTTTTTCGATTCGATATTTTCAATTATGTACGGCAAATTTGTGTTCCAACGTAAATTGGTCGTTTTTAATTTAATTTTAATTTTAAAGTAGACCATAATGCTTTTTTAATTTTTTTTTAATAACCGTTAGCCCCCAAATAATTGTTAAATATGCCTCTAAAATCGCGAAAAACCAATTTCTTTAATGGCGTATATTTCATAATGTAAAGCAAAAATAAATAAAATACTTCTCATACGCACTAGATATTTACTAAATCTTTAATTAAACAAATAGATCATAGGTTTAGGTGAATATTTAGACCTCAAATCAAAATTAAGTTTTGTATGAAACAGGCCGCGCACCCGTTCCTCTTAACACGTGTTGTTTATTATTACTTAATTTACACTTGTAGTTTATTATTACTTACTTTACACTTGTAGTTTATTATTACTTACTTTACACTTGTAGTTTATTATTACTTACTTTACACTTGTAGTATATTATTACTTACTTTATACTTGTAGTTTATTATTACTTACTGTACACTTGTAGTTTATTATTACTTACTTTACACTCGTAGATTATTATTACTTTACACTTAGTTTATTATAGTCTTTAGAATGTAATCACTTTTATCTAACGTTTCGGGATTTTGGCATAGGTACTTTACAAACATCGCTATTTCGTGAATTCAGTATTATGCGACAAATGACTCACTAATAATGTTTAAAGTCAATACTTCGATAATATTGAATTTTTCCTTTGTTGAAACTGCGCAAATATCGATATTTTTAAAGAATGTCATTCGGTGAATGGCAACTGTCATCCGAGAGAACCGGAACCGCATTTAAGCAAAAATTCTTTAAGGATAAGGATAATAATGTCTTATCCTTAAAAATAACCGGAATCAGGCCTCTGATATTGCCACTGAGTTTACATTCTAGTAATATAATAAGTACCAGTCAAGTTATTGATAATTTTTGTTGTTGTACATAATATGTATACGAGTTTTAAAAGGTAATAATGTTAACATAATCTCACATAACCCAACAGTCCAATGCTGATCGCGTTCTGGTATAAAATACATACTTTTGATTTCATGTGATATTTTGATGTGATGATGAATGTTGTAATCCAGTTTCCTATGATCATTAGCAAATAAATTTGTGCTAGAAAATTATTTACTATTGTCATTAAAACTATTTGAAATAATGGCGTTCTGATGCTCATTTATTATCTTTTATTATTTATGTGATCGATTACTTCAATTATGTTACCAAAATATATTTAAATAAAACACTTTGTCATAAACCGCGAATTTATTGTATTTTTACGCCAATCGGTTTCGCTTAGATCAAGCTTCGTCAGGGAAAATATAATAACTAATTTATTATTTTTTAGTTATTAAGCGAAACCGGTTGGCGTAAAAATACAATAAATTTGTGGTTTATAACAAAGCGTTTGTTTTATTTAACATGATGTCAAACCACAAAGTGATTGCTTGAGAAAACAAAAAAACTTTTGTCGTGCTCGTTTACATGGTCTAATTTATGTTAGTTTTGAATGGTGCTCCAGAACTTGATTAAGAACGAAGTACCCTACACATTATATGGAGAAGATCTTGATGAAGTGTGGAATGAATGGAATGGCTTTGATTACGATAGAATAAATTAGAAATTCGTCTGTCTGTCGGCACCAAACCGGTACACGCTATAAAATCCCGTTTAGTTTTTCGCATGGAATCCATCAACACCTTCTTTTATAAAATGCCTAGACATTGACAGCGCTCCTAGCGGCACCTACATGCATATTCTACGTCTTCTTCGAATTCACACATTTGAATTTAGTTTTATTTTTAAAGAATACACGGAATATTTCTTTATTATAACTTTTATAATTAGCTGGTGCGTTAGCAGGGAAACGAACTTGAACATATAACTAGTAATCCACCGTGGCAAAAAATGAAAACGAAGATGAGATCGAGATTGGCGCCATTATGTTTTGAAGTGTACTTAAGAGTCATTATTCCAATACGCGTGAAAACAACTATTCCTTGCAGAACTGTACAATTCGTCTATAATAGTGGTTGTTTTAAGAAATACATGTTTATGCTTGTATTGAAACCGATGTTCATTACACACGGTTGCACGTACGTAGGCGATTGTATGCCAATCAATGTTCATGTAATATCTTTCCGTTGTAACAAATGAATTCACTAATGAATTCGAGGACATGTTTGATGTAAATTGGGTCCTTTACGGCCTGGCAATTTACTGGTACCTACCTACCTACGTACAGGACCTACGTGTATGAAGGCGAACATGCACACAGCCTAGCATTAAGAGGAACACACACGCCAAATTTTGTTTAGGATTTGAAGATAAAATACCTAAACTGATTGAATGATTTTTTTCTAATCACAATGTAGGGCATTTATCTAGGACGTTGGAGTTTTATTTGTGTTTTGTTTATAATGCCGATTTTTTCATGATTTTAGAGGCAACTTTAGCATTTAGTGACGAATAAAAGTTATTTTTGAAAGTGACCGTATCTGCTTTGGTAATACGATGAAATGCAAAATAAAATAGTAAATAAATGTGTCGATAGATTTAGTGAAAGTGGCGAACGAGACCAAACCAACAAAACTGTTTTTTACCATTGTTGCTATTGTATTTTTTTTTATTTCCTGTGGGTATAATATTATTTTTCATACATTGGGAGTTTGTACCCGCTAAGCTACCGCAAGTAGCTTGTCAGCAGGAGTTTAGTTCAACAATATTATATAATATAACGATAAATAAAAATAATCATACAAATAGTTGCGCAATAATAGAACAATATAGACAATGTACGCAAGTTGAATTTTTTTTATTTCCTGTGGGTATAATATTATTTTTCATACATTGGGAGTTTGTACCCGCTAAGCTACCGCAAGTAGCTTGTCAGCAGGAGTTTAGTTCAACAATATTATATAATATAACGATAAATAAAAATAATCATACAAATAGTTGCGCAATAATAGAACAATATAGACAATGTACGCAAGTTGAATTTTTTTAATTTCCTGTGGGTATAATATTATTTTTCATACATTGGGAGTTTGTACCCGCTAAGCTACCGCAAGTAGCTTGTCAGCAGGAGTTTAGTTCAACAATATTATATAATATAACGATAAATAAAAATAATCATACAAATAGTTGCGCAATAATAGAACAATATAGACAATGTACGCAAGTTGAATTTTTTTAAACGAATGAAATAATTAGAACATTTTTGTTGTAGTAATAATAGACTCCAATTACATAATAGCAATTAAATAATGTTATAAAAAATATATCAAGATATCAGTAAGTAGCACACAAGTTTAGAGATTCAAACACATTAATTGGTACGGAATATTGTTTATCCTGATCAGGGGAGTTCTGCTTCTGAAACATGTAGATATTTATATATTAAAAACAGAGGTTTAAACAAAGCAATTCTTATTCATTTATTAATTATGGCGTCACAAAGTGATTACGCATCTTTTGAATAAAAATATTATTCAGTTCAGATAACTATATTTTACTTAAATCCAAAACAATTTTTTCTGTGAAACAGTCACCGTTTGCGTTTCTCTTAGGCACGTCCATTTAATTGACTCGCTCGCCTATTTACATATTTGTTATTGGGGACTTTGCTCGTCCTCGCGTCTATTAATCGCTTTAGTACTAGTCCGGAATTCTGGGAACGAGGATCATGGCATTCGTACCCGCGTGCCCTCTCCCAGTTACGCAGGATAAATCCATATGTAAACTGATTACTGCGGAGAATTATTGTTCTCAATTGGTCGGGTATTATGAACCTACGTGTGGTATTTGGGCCGTGGGCGGAGGTGCAGGCCGCGCGAGAGATTTATATAGAAAGGTGAATGGATGACCCGCGATAATGCCCGCGATGCTCTCGCCACATGTGTGCGCTAATTCGAGTTGAGTATTACGCTAAGCGGAGAAAGCACGACGGAGGTGATGTTAAGTTTTAAGTTGACTGGAATAAGTGGGATTATCCGCAATCCTTATTTAAGTCGATAAAAAAATATAACTTCATTCAACTTTCTTCGCCTAACCCCTCAGATTCCAAATGTCCGAAACAAGGGGAATTGTTGCATCTGTAGAGACTGGGAAGTGGGGGAGGGAAACGAAAAGAAAGGGGAAGGTTTGGAAAGTACCTGGCTATTTGTATTTGGTTAGATACTAGAGATTATTAAAGCCATTTCAGTGATTTTTTTCTTGTGCTTAATTCGTCATCCAGCTATGGACTCCCTCAAATATCTCCAGTTTTACAGATTCTTGGCTTTTCTCATCTATCCAAACTCGACAGTTTTTTTCAACGCTCATTTGATCTTATTATTTTTATATGCGGATTTATTTCCTATTGGAAATTTCTACAAACCAACCCTTAGTGGTAGAATATTATTGCAGCGTGAAAACACAAATTTATTTGTATAATAATACATAAATATTTATAAAATTAATGTCTCTGATAGGAAAGATATAAGGGAGGGAAGGGAAAAGGGGAGAAATTAACCATTATTGCGCTGGCGGAAACACAAAAACTCTTCATTTTAGCCTAGACATGGGATTTGAGGGAGCATTCTGTACGTCAGAGGGAGTTCGTTCCCGAGACGTGATGCTTGTGTGCTGAAAATTAATGAGAGAATGATGTAGCTTGGTGGATGGGAATCGCAAGGGTTCTCTCATCACTTGATCGAGGAGAGAGCCTATGTTCAGATAAATGAAAATCCATTTATTCGCTACGATATACTTCTTTCCATGCTCTTCGTATGGCACTTAGCCTTTTTTGTCACAACAATCTTGGTGAGAGTACATGGGCTCTCCAACAGTCAGTACTCGCAGTATGCATTTTTATTTTCATATGAATTTTTTGATTAAAAAACTTTTGTAACTATCTTCCACTTGTTTATTTTAGACCGGATCGGTTTCACCCTATCACGGGCATCTTCAGACTGGTACAATTAAAACTAAATCTATGGTATATATATATAAAGCATCTATGTCAAGAGTGAGTCCCATTGCTCTTTCTAATATTGTACATTTATGCCAGAGAAGTTTGTTTTATTGCTGACGTAACGGCTTTACAATTGTATTTAAAACTATTTTCCGGTTGGTTTATTGGATTACATTGTATTTATTTACTGAATCTATGGGTTTAAAAAACAATAAATTATATAATATCTATTGTCAGCTTTTATTTAAACAGATGGTTATTTCTGGTTTTGTTTTTTTTTTCTCGTAAAAGGTTTTTTAATCCAAAAATTCGTATTGAAATGGAATTTCACCACAAATTGATAGTTTAAACATTAGAAATAGTTTTTGTTTTCATTATAATTTATTTTTAATTTTTTAATTATGTTAAAAGATATATACATATTTAATAGGCGTGCTCTGAGGTGTTGAAGCGTCATCTCGTTTTTGATAAAATGGCTAATTTTAAAAGTTAAAACTAATAATATTCAATCATTGAAGAAGATAATATTAACACATCCCAAATGAACCACGAAACCGGAAAAACAACAGAAAATAAAAAGATTTCAGTCGCATCATCATCATCATTTCAGACTCTATTCCAGACTTGTAAAATAAGTCAATAGATGTCTCATATGAATAAAAATCGGGTAGGTATATCCGCGACTCTATTCAGATTTGCAATTGAGTTCGGGTAGAATTTTGCGATCATCATAAGGATAGCAGCCAATAATATGAGATTTAAAAATGGAGGATAATATTAACAAGTCTTAATCTTGAAGTATGATATCGGTGTAGATGTTGTAAATTGAACTGGTCGCATTAGCTAAGTTGGTTAAGCGGTTAACCCGGTTTTTTAGAGGTCCTGGGTTCGAGTCCCAGATGCGACTGAAATCTTTTTTTTTTTTTCTGTTGTTTTTTCGGTTTCGTGGTTCATTTGGGATGTGTTAATATTATCTTCTTCAATGATTAAATATTACAATGGGGTTTACAAACTTCGATGAGTTATAAAAAAAAAACTAATAATATTCGATAAAAAAATAAAATTCTTCACTTAAAAATTTCAAACCACCGGTTAGAAAATAACTCATTTGCGGCACACAGATTAATTTTCAGTACATGGCAATATCTGTATTTTAGCTAGAGGCCTGTTTCCGAGGACTTTCTTCCAGGAAATGGTAATTCTGGCTGAATATTTCGTTAGTCCTGGCGCAAGTGACGCCCCAGAGAGCATTCCGATGGTATTCCGGCAATTTTAAAATTAGAATTTGTAAACGCCTTCCATCAGACTTGATTTGTTGACTTCAACTGTTTGCGGACTTAAATGAACTCTAGCACAAGTTCATTTGCGTGGCATTTCGCGAAAATAACCTTATTATTTACCAGATGCCTTATCCTGAGACCAAAACATTTATATGAAATATTACCCGTTTGTGTATTTTTATTTTGTGAGAATGAAATTGTTTGTAATAAGTTGGCATTCCAGATTATTCCGATTTACCTTCCACAAAATATCTCGATTTGGGGTATATTGTAAGGTTGCAGGGAGTGGGCAAGGGAAGGAGATGGTTGGGAAACACCTGGCTAATCACATCTGTTTTCTAAACACGGCTAAAACCATTTCAAGCAACATTTCGATTCGGTATGGTTGTTCCGAAACCGGTCGGCGTATAAAATGGTTAAAACAAAGTTTTGTTGCTTCTTCTTCTATAAATGTAAAACCACTTTGTGGTGTAATATTAAATAAAATGAATAGGAAATATTTGGTTGAAACCACTACTCAATATGTAAATATCAACATGCTTCGGAAGCTAAGCTTCCTTCATCAAGATACACAGTATACTGAGGAAATAACGACAAGAATAGATGAAATACAAACATTTAAAAAATAACAATAAGTGATGAAAGTAGGCAAGTAATTAATAACTTAATGTTAAAAAAATATGTATTGATAATATTAAATTCATATTAGAAATTATTTATTCTGTAAACAAAAAATATTTAAAAATAAAATATAAATAGCAATTATTATTTTTATTAATTTTGATCTAAATATAGATATTCATGATAACATAACATATTGGTATTTTTATATTAAATAGTGGTTTTAAAAAAATCCTTAATTTTTTTTTTATTTTTACATTTAAGAAATAAAATTTATTTGTGCTGTTTCAAACATGCAACCTCTGGATCCGTAGCTGGGGATTTTAAGAGGAACGGCTGCGCGGCCTGTATCATACAAAACTTAATTTTGGATTTGAGGCCAAAATACTCACCTAAACCCAATGATTTTTTTTTAAATCAAAAAGTATAATACATATCTAGTACGGATTAGAAGTAATTTATTTATTTTTGTTTTACATTATAGGCCATTAAAGGAATTGATTTTTCGCGATTTTAGAGGCACCTTTAACAATTATTTGGGGGCTAACGGTGATGTAAATAAATTTTTACCCCGTCTACTTTGAAAATATAATGATAAATAAAATAATATTTTCTTTTTAAATATAAAAAAAACATTATGATGGACTTTAAATTAAATTAAAAACGACCAATTTACGTTGGAACTCAAATTTACCATACATAATTTAAAATATCGAACAGAAAAAAGGTTTTTTTTGAAAATGTTTTGTTTTTGTATTTTTATTTACGTAATCATATTTACATATCGAATATGATAATTAAAAAAAAAACTATAAACCCACAAATAATTGTTGCAACTAAAATTATGATTTTTTTGATGGCCTATATATACTTCATAATTTAAAACAAAAATAAATAAAACACTTCTCATCCATACTATATATTTACTAAACCTTTAATTAAAAAATATATATATGTATATATCATTCGGTTTGGATGGGTATTTTGTCCTCAAATCCAAAATTAAGGTATGTATGAAACAGGCACCGCAGCCGTTCCTCTACCTGTGCCTAGTGCCTAGCCGCGGAGGGCTTCATAATATCATAAGTTTAGTGGGGAATCGATACATTTGAGTTTGCCTACATTATGAATGACTATATTCAGTTCATTTGTAGAAAATATTTGTAATAGTACCTAAAAGTTCTGATAATAACATTATCTCTAAGTCGTAGTAGCCATTACATACCTCCAGATCGCCGTTTTAATTTCACTTTTATGTGGGGGTTAAATCACAGGGGATGACTTTGATAATTGAAATGTAAATACATAACAAAGATTAACCGGTTTTAATGGAGGGTTTAGCAATTTTCATTATACTTAAGAGCTCGAGAGCTTTTGGGCGACGTTGGAGGCTCCGCCATCAATGTTATTATTATCAATGCGTATAGCTTGCGCCCGAGCACCTGTGTGCAAATAATGATCAAAGGCCGGGAGGTGAGTGGGTGCAGATGTCAAGTATTATCAAATAAGCTACAGGTTACAAATGGCTTTTCTGGAATTTTCGCTGATGTCAACGAGGAGAGATATTCATTTTCGATATTGACGTTGAATTCACGATTTTTCATGTTGGTTTTTAGAATTTGATGTTACTGGAATTCCAAAAACTGTGGCTTCTGAAATATTGTATCATCCGATAATTTTTTTCTTCACTTTTTGTGTAATGATTGTAGTGAAGCCAGAATTTGAAATTGGACGCCCGTATTTCCCCCCTACCCCTGTTACCGCACCAAATATCAAATGAATGAATTTTATTTTTATTTATAAATTTTTATACATAATATTTGGTCATTTATATCATCTTGCCCCTGAGGTTATTTTTCACAAAAACGGCGCTATACAAATCATCCAAATATTATTATTATTATTATTATTATTATTATCTCAGATAGTTTCCGTAGCATCTAAAGGCACTGCGGGTTCGATTTATTATTTTAATATTTTTCGTAATGTATGCGTGCTACCGCCTTGTGTGTTGTGTGTTGACAACTATTTTTGAGACTTATGGAACATGTGGCCCGAAACAATAATTGAGATATATATATTTAATTTCACAATATTTTCCGATCAAAACCCTCTTAACATCACAATTTATTTATATATAATAGAATAATTTCGAGAATATATGTATGTTTGTTTCATTATTACGCATTATCTCTGTTCTGGAATGCGTTACGGGGTCGAGTTAAATACAGTAAAATGTAGTTTTTGAACAGTAATAATGTGGTATACTTCAACTTACATCCGAGGTCACCGGACGGAGCAAAAGTTTAAATTTATGTTAAAAAAATGGAACATTTGACTTCAGTTGCAAAACGTTCAAGTTTTGAGCTCGGTGCTAGGAGTTCGAACCCCCGTCCGATGCTATTATGTTTTTTTCTATGATCCAAGTTCCAAATAATATATGTTCATACTTTAATTTTATTAAAAAAAATCATTTTTTGACAACTTATGAATACTTGAAGCAAGTGGATGAGTTCGTGAATTTTTGAGGTATGTTTGCAAGAGATGTAAAGTCTGTTAAGGATATTGAATGAATGAACGTGGTGAAACCGGTAGAGTAGCTGTAGGGGTAAGATAGGTGTAGAAGTAGTTATAAAAGTATGAATTCTTAACATTTATATTATTTCCTCCTTAAAATTACACTCAGTTTGCTAGAATTCACAACCTCAAAACTTTACTCCATACCATTCAAACCCCGAGCAAGGCCGGGTACACGTCACCTACTTATTAATATTGTTTATTATTTTTACGATATTATTTTACTGTATTATAATTACAAAATTAAATGTTTGCTTAAAATTTAGCTTTTCATGACGATATGGCGTTGTTATTATTTCTAAGAAATATGTTTCGTTGGCACTGGGCCTGGATCTCGGCTATGAATGCATTACGAATTTAGATTGCATATTTAAGATTATGGTTCCGCGAACGTTTCTTATTGAATTAAAGTGTTTCGTTCCGCGGCTACCTTACATGCACTGATAATCATTTTTTGCAAGCAGTGCATTTTAATCAATATTTCGAAACGTTCAATAGACGTATTCGTAGGACACAATCTCTTTATGGACAGACTTTATGAAAGTATCGTTATTTCTTAGGCGCATATTTTTCTGCAGGTAAAATACTGCTACGAATGCAGTTAATATATAAGACGTTTAGATAACTTGATGAAAAAGTCAAATTCATATTTTTCTGCTTCAATTTAGGGAGAATACAGTAGTCGCAAATCAAAAATAATATTGGTAGGAAGCTAGGCTTGCGGTCCACAATGGCGTTCTGATTCTAGCCAAGTAGGATGAAAGTAAACTGAATGCTGCACAATTGAAATGTTTGTGGTTTTAATCACATGATCGAGAACTGTAGATCACAGAAATTTATGTTTATTACTATTATTATTTTTTTTTGGCGGAGCATTGAACCTTAATTAGAAAGGGGTGCTTAGAGCTTCGACGGTTGAACATGTAAAGCAGATGGACAGAGAAAGGAGTCTCAGATGGAACAAATCAGGGACGGCTCATGAAAAAAATCAAGGAAATCAAATACTTAAGTCGGATCATGTCAGCAGTTCAAATAATAGAAGAATATGTATAGAACGATGGGTCCAATGATGCAAATGAAGTAGGGAATGTGTGTAACGATAGCAATGGCGTGCAGCCAAAACGCATTCCATGAATTTTGTATGGAATTTTTATGCTAATGTATTTAGTTGTCTCTACAACAATCAGCGGAATATAAATGGCCATTTTCAAATATTCAACGCAGATTCATACCCGAACTGTACACAGTCTTGGTCATAAGACAATGCACGCCACCGAGCGATAGGGTTGTGCGGCGTTTCATCGTCTCTGCCCACCCTTCGATAAAATGGCGTGATGATTACTTTGTCATCGCGCTTCATTTATCTTCTAGTAAATTGAGATGCTAGACGCCCATAAAGACGTCCCCTTGTTCCTCGCTTGTCGGGAATGTCAATTGGGGGGAATTTTCAACCCACATTTTAAAATTCCCTTTACTATCTGCCGTTTATATCTTAGGTTCCCTCAAAAGCCTGAGCGATACTGCAATGTTTTGGGATTTGGCAGGATTACGAGTATGCAGATCCGACATAGTACGGGAATAGTATTTAGAGTATTAAATTGACACGGCGTAAATCTGGGGTGTAGAATTCGAAGTGAAAGTTACTTCTAGTATCACCATTCTGGGAGACCATAATTCAGATTAGAGAGAGCTATCTCTTACTCTTCCCCCCTTCTCCTTTCCTACCTCTTTCCGCCTCACAGCATTCTCCATTTGAAGGTCTTTCTCCCATTGATTCCGGGTGGTGCGGCTCAAATGAGCTATTCACGTAAAAAAATAAATTCATTTAAAAACTTCCCATCGAACATTCACCATGCCCCTTGCAAAAAAATATGCAAATCCTCTAATTAAGTAATTTTATGTAGATTGAATTTTAACGGCTATAATTTATTTTTTAGTTTTTCGGTGTCAAACTTTTTACAATAATTTGAATAATGAGATTCGACCATTACTCGTGTCCTCTCTGAATTACGACAGATTAGGGAATGTCCTCTTCTTAAAACTCCATTGCTCAATAGTTATTTTCTGCACCCAAAAGAATGCCGGCTCGTAAAACGTAAAATTTTACGGGTAAACCAAATACCCCTTGTCTTATTATCTTTTCTTCGTATTCATACGCCCAGGGTCCTAAAAGCCACCTTGTTAAAAGTACTGACGAATATATTTACCCTGCATTGATCGTAGAGTAAACGAGCGAACCGTTTTACTTATTGCCATCCGAATTGACGCTGAACCCGTGGCCCGTTTGGATTTTTCCGGGCGTAGCGCGTCCACAAAACGCGGATAAGCAGTTTTCTTCATTTTTCATGGCTCCCTCTCGTGGTGAAAATGAGTATGGATCGGGTTCGGTTTTTCTATGTTTGTCGTCTTTTTCGGAAACCATAATCAGCACGTTTCGTATTGCATCCGAGCGATTCATTTACCATTTTACATCATTTGTGCGTTAGAATAACAAGTTGTGTTTCACATTTCGTAATTTATCTGTGCCAGATTTTGATTGATAATAGTCAGACATAATCAAGTATGTATGTAGGTAGGTGTAGATATATTGTAGGTTTATCATCTCACGTGCGAGGGTGTGAGCTGAACATTGTACATACATGTTAAAGTTCACGGATCATTCAGTATTTTTTGTATGTTTATTATTTAAGAACATAACATCATAGGTAATTCAAAAGGTTTTTTGTTGTCTATAAAGTAGATTTTCATAGGAATCATGGTTGTTAACCTATTTTTAAACATTTATAAACTCGCTTATAACGAAGTCTGGGGCACATTTTCCGTTCATCTCTTTGTACCAATTATTGTAACTACGTTATTTATAATTTGAATCAAGATTTCAATTCAAGATCGTAATTTCGATTTGCGACGTCGTTCGTCGCGTCAGAAGGGAAAAAATACGTATTTTTTCAAATTGCGCATTAAGTTAGGGACGTTCAGGTATACTTCAATTGCCATTCACTGATTGATTCATTATTTATTGGTTGACCATTGATTGTTTGATCATTTGTTAATTGATTGTTTCGTCATTGATTCATTATTTCATTATTGGTTCAGTGATGATTGATTGAATAATTTTCTATTAATTGTTTGATGATTGGTTCAGTGATCATTGATTGAATAATTTTCGATTAATTGTTTGATGATTGGTTTAGTGATCATTGGTTGAATAATTTTATATTGACTGACCATTAATTGGTAATTGATTGGTCATTAATTTAATGTTTTTCGATTTGTTGACCATTGATTTTTTTTTTCAGAAGAAAGAAAAATTTTCCCGGGTCTACGAATAACCTGACAATATTTGAAAATCTCGTACTACCATCACATTAAATGGAGACGTTGTTTGCGTCGTGAGGGAGGACATAGCCAGCTGAGGAATTGAACTCACGACGCTTGGTTGGAAACCCGACCCGATACCAACTCAGCCACTGACTGGGCTTAATTGATAATTGATTGATTTACATTTGAACTATCGATTTGTATTCAAGTGTTTGATTTATAGTCGATTGTTTGATTAATGGATTTCATCGATTGTTTGATTAATCATTGATTAATTTCATCAATTGATTATTGCTTGATTTCATCATTCACCTATTAGTGGCAGAACTATGATAAATTGCTACTTTCTAAATCGTCATATTTAACTGCCGGATTATATCGCCGTGGAAATCGGTATCTGGCGGATTGATCTACAATACATTGTATCTGTACGCCCAGCTATTGAATTCACCGAAAAAATAAATAAATCTTTCATTTATGTAGGGCCGGATATTATATGTGTATAACAATGAACCTTATTTGATTGCCTCCATTAATAATCCGCTTAGGCAGCATTTGAAAGAATGACGGTACCGTACTGTGAATATTCCGAATTGACGTTCAATAAAGATAATAATGTATTAATATTTCTCCCGAAGATAGAAATTACCTGTTCAGGGAGGTAAGGACTTATTCAATTTGCCCAATCAAATGATTCTTTATTCGGCTAATGTAGGTAATAAGGAGCATTATTGAATGCCATTTTTTATTAAAAAAATGTATTGAAAGCTTAAATCGAAATGGCAATCACCCTGCCTTGGAGGATTATTACCATTATTTGATTTTTATTTCCTGAATTTTCTAAGATGTTTTGTCGGAATTTCTGGATGTGTCGTACAAATCACGAGATTTTACGTACGAGTTTAATCTAACGACGTCTAGTATGAAAGATACGGCGTGAGAGAGCGAGAATAAAGTACAATAGAAGTGTGTGACCGATTGTCCGGTGTCTCTCGTTCATTACCTGTTACCCAAGATACATGCACTGTGTTGCTAGCAGTTTATCAACTATTATTCCGCCATCTTAATTCGTAGTATAATAAATGTTTTAAATACATCACATTGACAATACATAAAAAAGAGCTTTTTTGATACTGTAGCTACCTACCGGCAACCTGAAAACCGCTTATTTAAAAATATTCTGTATGCAGAAAACACAAGAACTGCCCTGAGAAAATCATTCCTTTCTCGTCTCCCGGTCGTGTATCAACTTAACTTATTTCTCCTCGCTTCAATATTTTGTAACTCAATTAATTATAACATTATTATCACTGTAAAAAATATAATACTATTGCCAGTTCAGTGATCAATAATTATAACATTTAAAGAATTTATAATAAATATTCTTCCAACTACCAATAATCTTCGGTGAGTTTACTAATTTAAATACTTTGCACTAGTTCATCACACACCCAAGAATATTATATATGTAGTAACTAATATGAATCTAATATTTCCTATAATACTATGTGAAGCAGGGGGTGAAGTGGTCGATAGCCCGCTGGGTATGACACTCGGCTGGAAATCGGACGGGTCGAGTTTTATACTCGTAGAGGGTACTGCCTAACTCCTTTTTCAGAGAGTGGTGCTCAGTGAAAAAGTGTGTACTATGTTCTATAAATCTTAAAACTTCTACAGAGTAAGGAATATCCCGAGAGACGCAAATAATTATGAATCATTATGGTGAGAGGAATGTGAAAGAATGGGACGAGGGGTGGAGCATCAGGCAATTATTGGCCGAAATGTGCAACCCATGGTTTTTAGACACATACGGTAAAAGTATTTACTTTTATAAGGAAATCTCCAAGTAAAGCAGACGATTCTATTTTTCGTTCCGATCCTTTGTAGGAAACAATTCACACCGTGAATTAAGTAAATATTCAGCCTCGTAGGAAAGTTGCTTGCCTATCAAAAATACGACGTTTTACTCGTGTACCCGTGTAGTTAAATCTTTTTGCAATGATTATTTAATTACCGCATGGATGGAGCAACGTCATTTTGAATATTTATCGATGGAATTTAAGGTCAATGTTATGTGTATGCTTGATGCAATGTATGTGTTTTGTTTTCCTATCTATTTTAACTTAATTTTGATAGCTTATGATACTTATGCCATTTATTACATTACCGCTGGTTCCATCAACATTTTCCGATTCGTCCAAATCGCGGGTTAAAATAATGAATCTCACTATTTTTTAACACGTGGACTTCTACGGTTCCAAATTTGACATCAGCTCGTTTGAAACTTCATGTATTTAACCGCCTTGGTTGGAACCAATCGTGAAAAATGGGACAAAGAATTTGATTTAGCTCATGTCTATTCTTTCGTTGCCCTATGACAGCGGCTCTTTAAAAAAACGGTACCTATAAACATGTCCTCCCAATGATTAATGGCAGATACAAGAGCACACATATTGTTTTTTAATCACGTTTCTGCGAAAACGCCAATGAAATGGAATGAAAAGATATTTTTCTTAAATCTGAAACATACCCTAGGGAATTCTCCTGGAAGCCATATTACGTCGATTACCGGAAAATATTTCGTTATAAATTTCTCGTTATTTCGCTAAAATACGTTACACGGATCGACGAAAATTCTTAAATGAGTTCGTAAATTGATTTCTGACCCCTTAAACGAATTAAAATAGAAGCTAATTTATTTGTTACATCAGTGGTACCCCAAGGATCATATCTGGGACCACTTTTATTTTTTAAGTTTATTAATGACCTTGCCTCTTTGCTTCATTGTATTTTTTTGCTATGCGCGGATGACCTTAAATTATATTATCCTATTAAAACAACTAACGACTGTCTAACGTTATAAATAGACTGCTGGACATTCAAAATTACCACGTAATTCATTCAAAATTACCAAGTTTTGCTTGCAACAGATCTACAATTGAATACGATTAGTCCATCTGTGGTGTAACTTTAGACAAACAAATTTCAATCAGAGATCTGGGAATCACCTTAGATTCTACACTTCCATTTACACACTCAAGAAATAGTGAACAAAGTAAATAAATTACTTGGTTTTATAACTAGAATTACGAAACCATTTAAACATCTTGAGAGCCATACATTATTATTATATAACCCTAGTTCGCAGCAAACTAGAATGTGGTTCCCCGATCTGGTGCCCTCATTATGCAATTACCAAAACTTAGTTGAATCTGTAAGAGCCTTCATTAAGACAATGTCCTATGAAGCAGGAACAAGCAAAACTCTAAATACTCACAATGAAAGATTAAATTACTACAATCTCAACAGGCGTAAAATAACAGACTTGTTATGCTTATACAACGTTTTAAATAACATAATTGATTCAGAACTAATTTCTAAAATAAATCTTATTGTAAACCAAACCTCAAATAAAATATGAAACTATTAAGATATATTTAAAAGCAGTGGTTTGCGCAAAATATGTCTTATTAATTTTGTTAATAATGACACCACGTAGTAATTTTACATTTATTGAAGAAAATAAGGAACATTTAGATTAGAAAAATTCAACAGCAGTATAAGGCATTTTTCAACCCTCTCTCCGCGTGTATCATTTGTATAACCAAAATGGTATGATCAATGAAATTGATATATTCTCCAATATAAAATTTAAACAAATCTTAAATGGCATGTTTAAGTATAATTTTCATTATCCATGATTTGACACTTTTTTCTTCTCTACTTTATAATGTAATATAATTATATTTTTTGTATCCAATGCTCAGCATATGATGAGAACGTATTGTTAATGGATTGATGACTTTACTTTTATTATGATTTCTATGCACTTTTTGTTATCACTCTGTTAAATGTTCTTATAAACAGTAAATAAATTTCTTTAATATATTTGTATATCGTCGGGTCAACGCCAAAGTCGCGGATCTGCAATAGCGTAATTTCGAGGTACTGATGTTTGAGGTACTCGAACTGGTATCAAAATACGATTTATGTTAATTTCCATCAACTTTATGGATTTAATGAATATTAACGGATACGAAGCTGCTTTAGTAAAAATATTCATCGATTTTTTATGCTAGTTTAGAGACTTCACACCTCAATATCTCGAGGTGATGTTTTTGCAGATACGCGACTTTGGCATTGGATCGACGATATGTGTACAAGTATAGACAAATGATAAACATAGAAAATAATTATGTAATGATAATAATCACTTATTGTTAATTTTTGTTTATGCTTGTAATTTGTCTGTTCTTACATTATTATTTTTGTATGTTTATCATTTGTCTATACTTGTCATTATGTTTTAGCATACTGTGCATCCTGATGAGGAAAGCTTCGATTTAGAAACATGTTGATATTTATATATTAAACAGTGGTGTAAACAAAATACTTCTTATTAATTTTATTCATAAATAAATTTGTCACATTTAAAAAAAAACAACTGTTTTTTGGCATCTTTAATCCTTCACAACCTAAAATCTATAAATTAGGCGAATACAGTAGTTTATCAAAGATAATATTTTCCTTAATTAAGTACATGAGTAATTTTCTTAGAGTAAACACCCTTACGAGCATCTTAGTCGGTAATTTTGAATTATAATTGTTAGATTTGAGAGGAAACAAGAAATTGGTTTTGTTTTTAAGATATTTTTAGGTTTCCCAGAAAAATTAAATTACCGTTGTATTTATTATTTTGTTTTTATTTTTCAGACCAGCCTCTCGGCGAGTTCGGAGAGTTCCGAAGAGTCGGACCGCTGGCAACCCGTGTTCGCTGCCATCACGGACACTGAACTCAGGTCGGTACTATCCACACAATATATTCTACCTTCAACTTCCGCCTTCCTGCTATTCTGCCTCCCCGATCCCTGGTGCTCCGAGCGCTGCTCCTCACCGCACCACTCAAACACTGCTCAGTGCTCGCTCATCCGAAATCTCCGCATCGAAAATATCAAGTTCTATCTCGGCGAATGGCTTCGCGAGTTTTTTGCGGGGCGAAAAGTTTCAATGAATATTTCAAAAGTGATTTTTTTAATGATGTATCCGGAGAAGAGGATAGCGGAAAACTTTTGTCTTGTTATAATTATGGACAAAATGATTGATTCCGACGAGGGAAAAAACTTTTTTTTATCGAGCGATGAGATTCTTACGTATTGAAATTATAAGATAATATTATTTTTCGCAGAAGGCGAAGCTTTCTGTTTGAGTTCTAAGAAGTGTAAAATGTATTGTAAGTAAGTCAAACAGTTGTATGGCGGTTTTCTGGCAAGTTATTTTAACTTTGAGAGTTGTTAGTTTACGTAGTAAATTTCCCTCTTGAATATGGTGTAGAACTAGTGTGATATGCTTTGCCAGAGATTTGTCTTTACCAATGTGTGTTCAACTAACGCTCTTTCAGTTCTACGTCCGGACTGTGCATTTGGTACAGGGGGTGCAATTAAAACTTTCCCTCTGAACTTCAGTCGCAGGCTCGTCTTCCTGCCCCGCCCCTGTAGTCAGCCTCCCCGTGTACCGGGCCACCCTTTACCCGCTCCCCACTCCCCACTCCCCCGGCGGGTCTCACCACATAGTTGGTTTAAGTTTTCCGATCACATCCACCGCGACGGATCTGTAAATACCGAGATTAATTGTGTTATCGAAAGAGATTACCCTGACTCTGTTTCACATCTAAAGTTAACGGTTGGAATACAAATAGTGTGATTTACATATAGATGGAAAACTTGAATGAATTACAGTGGGAAAGGCTATGAAAATACTTGCAAAAGTAAAGTCGATTATCGGATGAAATCTACTCGACAAAGTAAAGTATTTTTACGTATATTGAATGATTTATTAGAATCCTCAAAAACAAAGGAAACGCCACCGGTATTAAGACATTAATTTATTACCCAAGGATTTTTAGTGTCTAACGAGCGTTTTTTAAACTTCAATTTCGCGTTTGTATGTGATTAACTACAGTCTTATATTTAATAGTAGACAAAAAATGAGGGCTCTGCGATTGTTTAGAAAAAAATAAATAAAACACTTCAGAATAGAGCAAAAATCTCAAGACTACTTACTTAAGTAGCATTTAAAGAAACGCCCCTTTTTCATATATGTTAAATAACAAAACCACACGTGTTATTTAGATATTTTCGGAGCATCTTTTGGGGTTTTTTTCTTTCGAGGAAATTTCATATAATTACCTTTTCAAGTAGACAGGTAATTGATGAGAAGTGCATTAACTTTCCAATTTTAGAGGGAAGTATGTAATATGTACATAAAAAAAATTGAATACGGAGGCCTTATTCAAATTTTAATAACTGCTTCAATACGTCTTGGCAAAAATTTAAATTGTTTTTCTGGAGTCTTCCTTTGACGAAGGATTCGATATATTTATTTCAATGGCTATTTTATGTCACAGGTTATCGATGGGGTTAGGTTAGGTTTATTTCCGGGCCAATACAGTGTTGGTTTCTTATGACTTTCCATGCATTCCTTGATCTAAAAATAATCTGAATTGTTACATTTTTTATTTATGTTATTTATGAAATACCTATAAGAAAAATAATATTGCACTGTTTCCCCTCTGTGGAACTGTGCAGTCATCTTGGAAAATACACCCAGAGACGCAGAAACAATGCATTTTAAACTATGGGAATAAATGGTGTTCCTTTTTTATTAGTTTCCCCATTCACAGTTGATTTTATAATGCCAACAGTCCCACTTCATAAAAAAGAGAAACACCCCCAGATCATTTGTCCACTATGCATTACATTTGAGACAGACAATTTGTATAAAGTATTTATTTATACCGTTTCCATAGAGCTATGTTGTTTCGTAAATAATTTCCTACACGTTTCTGTAAGTGCGTAAATCTTCACATCATGATCATGATAATATTAGGTATTGACGTTTGAATGTTGTCTGGGGACAATTTTCAGTATTTTCTGTTGAAATATGCTGCGGGGGTGAAATGTAAATGAAAGTCGAGAGCCGGCCACAAGGGTCATTTCAGCGGGGCAGGGATATACCGATGGGGTAGGTGAGGTAGTCGGGGGTAGGTAGCTGACTGCCAGGGTAGGTGACTGGTTGTAGGGGTTGCAGGGTAGGTAGGCACCGCTCGAGAGGTTCTGGACTAGAGGTCGGCATTCGCGGCTCCGATGGATCGATAAGCCGATGACATCTTGGAAGTGGTCCCTTGTATTTTAGAGAACCTCATTATTTGGAATAATAAAAGCCTGCATGAAACATGTCAACGGGATTTCAATGTAAAAATGCGTGCATTGTAACATATTTTTTGTCAATGACAAGTCCTCCTATTGTCAAGTCAAAATACTCTCACGCGTGAATTTTAATTGAAGATGGGTGCGCACATAACCTGTTATTAAGTCTGACGTGCGTCTTAGTCTACAGGTATTTCATTATGGGTTTTGAGGAAGTCTCTTGTATTTTTAAGGGGAGAAATTGGCATTGATCATATGGCCATTTAAAAAAAATTGCTGCCCGTCTAAAAATTTTCCTACTACATCTCCGCTCTATACTCGATTAAAAAATATTTTTTTTCGGTAGAATTAGCCCGGAAAGACGTAAACATGTTTTTATTTAATAAAGTTAGGCACACAAATTACATAATGTTTTATTTCATTAAAAAAAATTGTAGCAGTCCAAAGTTTGTATGCTACAGTTCCAACTTCCGCTCCAAAGCACAGCTTGCGTTTGTTTACAATAAATTTAACTTCAAATGAGCTTCCCAATCATGCCCTAATATGAAATAATTTCGCAGTGTTGCACTCTGCACTATAAATAGTTTGTCTACTGAACTACTGTTTTTTTTGTACGCTTGAGAATAATTCTTTATTTATATATATATATATATATATAAAGATCCCTTCTCGTACTATGTTGATCAGACGCGACGGTACGCCAGGTTTTTGTTGATCCGTTGGAATTTGTTGAACCACCCACATTTGTTGATCAGTTACCAAAGCAGGCATATATACGTTGATCCAAAAAATCAACTTTCGTCATATAGATTTTGCTGTAAGCCACGCCCATTTTTGCATCACATATACATTTTACACTTTTTCTCTTTGTTGATCCGATTTGAATGAACCGATCTAACGAGAAGGGATCTCTATATTCAGTATTTGTTTTACATCGAAAATAGCGTTTCGTCACATTATCATAAAAAAACTTTTTCTTATAGGTTTAAATTTTCTTGTCTTCATTTTAAAAAGTTTATCCCACAAATCTGAACATGTTCACAGCTCGCGTCATTTGTAAATACCTTTTTTTATGCTTACGTCATAAAGCTTTATTTTGGAAGTAATTTAGCTTTAAGTAATTTTAATGTTTTAAACAATAAAAAGTAGTTAATTAGATATTTTCAAGCTTTTTTATTTATTAGCAATAGTATTACATATTTTAAAATTATTATTATTTTTACCGTAAAGCACAGAAAGGTATCATGAATCAATTACAAATCCTCCCACCAAAGAATAGTGCAAGTGCAGTGTTCTGGTTTCAACTCCTAGAACTACTATTTATCCAGTGTCGCGCTGGAAACATTTACCAGCTGTTCCATTTGTTCCCAGAAACAATGGACTGAACAGCAGATATTCGTTTTCCCATTGTAAAGGGATAGCCCACTTTTAAAGCTGTCAACGTAGTTGCTTTGTTCCCCCGGTACTACGGACGGTCTCTCTGTTCCGTGGCCGGGTGACGATTCGTTAGGAAATGATTATCGAATTCAATTTTGTAAAAGCTATGTTATTGTTTTTTTTATTTATTTTTTTAAATTTATCTATTTATTTTAAAGTAAATCAAATCAACTTAATGTTATTATTATGTTCTGTAAGCATTTTAGTTTGTTATCATTTTGACAGCTGTTTCTGCGTTCAAAGCCATTTTCAAGCTGTGGTTAGGCCACATTGAGACGGCTTGATGGCCCTGAACTCCGAAACAGCTGTCACAAAACTAAAAATACTTGCAGAACTCAATAGTAACATTAAAAAATTTGATTTATATTAAATTAAAAAAAATAAATTAAATGGTGTTCTATGAATTAAACACAAAAATTAATAATATCATAAAAATTGGACGCTGAAATAGCTGTCACAATAATACCAAATAAAATGCCTGCAGAACTTAATAACATTACTAAATTTGATAAAAAAAAGATGCAGTTTTACGAATTTAAACACGGTAACCATTATTACTGTTATTGTAATTTATTGGTTTATTCAATCAAGTTGGACATAAAGGAATATCGCATATTTGCCTATGTTTTATATTCATATCCGAAATATCAGATCGCAGAGAAAAATGTCGATTATAGACTTTTAGCCAACGGTTCCAAACCGGTCGTTCGCGAAATAAATTTTTTGTCGATCGTGTCGACTTATTACGATTGTGAACTTTGATAATAATGCCCGATGTATTTCTATAATTCCATAAAACTCTCGTTTTTTTTATCTCCGCCATTGAAAGTCTAGCTCAAACCATCGCAATTTACGAACATATTAAAATTATTTGACTTTTGTAGATATTTCGTCATCTGAGTGTACCCATTCTCATCATTTTGGAGCCAGAGTTTATAAACCAAACTAGTTACTCTAATTGCCATTCTATCAAAGTCATCTGTGCACCTATTTCCATCATTATAAAGGAGCCAGAGTTTGTAAACCAAACTAGTTACTCTAATTGCCATTCTATCAACGTCATCTGTGCACCTATTTCCATCATTATAAAGGAGCCAGAGTTTGTAAACCAAACTAGTTACTCTAATCGCCATTCTATCAAAGTCATCTCTGCACCTATTTCCATCATTATAAAGGAGCCAGAGTTTGTAAACCAAACTACGCTATTTGCCATTCTATGAAAGCCAAGTCGGCCGAGTACTTAATTGTTCTAACAGCAGATTTTAGGTAAATTTTAAAAACTCTCACAACTTCTTGTACAGTTAGGTGTCCAGTGTCCATTTATCTATCTGTATCCTTATTTTCGTCAAAAACAAATCGATTTTTTTTAGATATATTATTAAATTGTAACAATTCCTTTGAAATATACACCTAACCTGATTTTTTAAAACGCTGTGCTGTACATTGGGAGAGTGCTGTTAGAATAATGAAGTACCTACCCAGCTGACGATTTAACAAAATTTAGCCAATTAAAATGAAAAATTGAAAAAAAAAAACACAAAAACTTGTGAGATTCTTATCAGAAACCATGAAAAAGTTTTTTTTTTAAATAATAATTTTATAAATTCCTTTATTTTATTTCATAGTTTTGACAAAAAATACCTAGGCATAATTTAATGTACTTAATAATTTTTTTTAATTCTTTAAATAATAATTGTAAGAAATGTGGGACCCACATAGTATTACTATGTAGAAATGTAGGACCCACATAGTTTTTCTATTTGAAAAAAAAAAAAAATATGCGTCACCTCACAAGAGCGTCCCTGTCTGTACGGATCGCATACAGGGGGAACTATATCGCCACCCGATTGGGCAACGCTGTGAGCCGGGTTAAGGAGGGTGCTCTGGGAAGGGATTTGTTAGTTCGGGCCTTGAAGAAGCTCGAATTAAAGGTGGGAAAAAAGATAGGTGCCGGTAGCTTGTTCCTCATACGAGCCTACTTACATGAAAAAAACGAATCGGCGAAACGACCCGTTATCATGAAGCAAACATCAACTGTGAACGGGTGTTCCGCTCGTGTCCGTCGAGTTTCACGCACGTGCACCGGCACGGGGGGGATCATCGCTGATAGCTCCTTCGAGCAGGCTCCTTTGAAATATCTGTAGAACAGACTCAGCATACCTACATTGCGTCTGTGCATTAGAGATGGAAATCGGTCTTTGTTAACAAGGAACGTTTTAAAATGGCTTTGAACGCCGAAACAGCTGTAACAATAATTAAAATCTAATATACTCGCAAAACATAATAACATTATTTAATATGATTTTTGAAAAAAAAAAAACAACAACGAATTGTCTATCAGATGAACCCCCTTCCTTTTCACAGCACTATTTAAAAGCTCCAGCCCAGAGGTGACTTCCAAATTCAACTGTTGGATGTACTTAAAATTTGTATAGGGTTAGCAGTTGGCCACTATTGAAGAATCTGCTACCCTATACAAGTTGCCCGTTAAGAAAAATTATTAAAAGTAGCTCTCAACTTCAAAATGGTTGAGAATGCTTGCTTTAAGCCAAAGCTAACGATTTTTCCTACATATGTAATGCCCCTTTTTTGCAATAAAGGTTTATTTCTTTCTTTATGAACACAATGTCATGTCGCACATTTTAATTTGTTTTATATTCGTTGGTGAAAGAACGCGTACAAATGTTCGTTATCGATTTCAATTCGTAGTTTTCTAAGTTTCACATTGTTAAGCTCTGTTATTGTAATAACCTTTTTATTTTACTTATGTTGGACACAGTATCATATCGCACATTTGCGTAGATTTCTGATTCGCAGCCGAAAAAAACAGGCGAAAGTGCGCAGATAAATCTCGGTTATTGTTCAAGTCTTAGCGTTCGAATTTTCACGTAAAAGCTTCTTTATCACGATGGTTTATTAATTCAATCGTCGTTGGACACAAAGTTATATCGCACATTTGTGTGGGTTTTATATTTGGAGTTAAAAATTGTTGATGCGTTTATGGCGTTGTAGATTTTTCAAATAAGATCTTCGTCGGTAAAATTTTTATGTCGAACTTGTGCAAACAATATTATCTCATCGCTATAACAGTAGAGCCGGGACGTGGTAATTTGCCGTCTTGGGTATTCAACTACTCGTTCCTAAACGCGCCCTCATGATAATAAAGTTAATTTTATTTCGAATCGCGGGAAGGGGAAAAATAGGGTTTTCTTTGCCTTTTGAAAATTTACGTGGTGCGTTACAATGTTTTAACCCAAATCTTATACTGTCAATGCTATTCGATCTCCTGTTTTTGTTCGTATAATTTTAATTTGGAAGGCAGGTATGGGTACTGCCGCCCATTAACCATTTATTGGAGAACCAACACCACTGCCATAGGTCACCCCAAGTGGTTCGCTACGGCAGAGGACTAAGCAAGGGTGCATGGGTTTATGGGGTGAGGTTTGTCCAAGTCTTGGGGGCGGATGCGTCTACCTACCAACTGCGTGGCGGCCGGATAGGCAGAGGCCGGTATGAGGAGACCCTTTGATCTAGATTCTCGACCCATCGCCTTGCACTGCATTGGGAGGGATGGAGTCATACATCCGTCACTCCTGGACACACTGACCCCAAGATTCCTACCCACCCCATACTCTTTTCCTTTACTTTAAAAAACCCTCCACAAAACATCCCCAAAAATGACACAGGCCCCGAGAGAAATTGTTTTCCGCAGTATCTTCTGTGTGGAGTTAATGTAAAAAAGCCATTTTCCTCTTTTGCCAGTTGATTTTGGCGCCTTTTAGATATTCTAGCTATTTCCCCGGTTGCGTCTAAATATTTATGACTTCTCGTTAATATTGAACGCAGTACTAAAATACATTAACAGCTTATCAGTTAGTACTTAAATGGCGAAACTTAGTGGGGTAGTTAACGTGAACGATAATTCCAACTTTCTTATGCAATGTGATTAAGACGATTGAAAATATTAATTGGATAATTAAAATGAAGCTTTTTTAAAATTATCATCTAAATAACCCATTTAGGAGACTTTTAAGAGAGCATAACATTATTTGTAATTCTTTAAGTTGTTGTCATGAAACTCAAGTCTGGAAAAGGACCCTGCAATATTTCTCGTGTGTGAATCAGTGAAACCGTTACATCGGTACAGAAACAGGTCTAGGCTATATATTCAGAGAAGACGGATGATATGACGATATTGAGCGTCAGAGGAGAATGTTAAACATTCGTGCAAACATGTTCTCACGTCGTTTCCGCAGCGCGGAAGTGAAAACTACCTTATTTCGATAATTCTGAATGAACGTGTTTACCTGTGAGCTGTCTATATAATTTAACAAATAAAGCTGTATATATATATGTACAGCCATTTACGAATGCACTTTAACGAAGCATTTTTAATGTCGTTTGGGCTCCCGCATTATTGCAGCGCTTCGACAATGTTTGCCAAAAGTCACGAACAATATTCAGAACCTAAACCAAAATTTGAAACTAATGATGAGCCTACTGACGCAATTAGATATAATATAAAAACATTTATGTATTTTTATACAAATCTACAGTTTTATTCTCAGCTTAATGAAATTTTGTGCACTTGACCTTCAAAACAAGACTGTCTACATGAGATTTCGATAAACCACCCCCATTCCTCTCCCACCCCTTAAATCAGAATTTCGGCCTTTTTGATGAAATTTTGCACCTTTCAAAATACGAAGAAAATTACTGAGTAGGTGTAGGGGTAGGGTTAACACATCGCAACCTCAAAACTTTACCAAACCATTCATAACCCCGGCTAACGTCGGGTACTTCAGCTAGTTCCCAATATGAACCCCATAAAACGTACCTTCGTACATAAAGATGTATTTTTTTAATGTGAATTCTGCACAAGAGTCCCAACCGCCCGGAGCCAGTGGGACAATGGAATTCCCATTTGGGGTATGCTGTGAAGCTGAATGGAGTGGAGAAAGCAAGGAAATGGTGTATAGGAAGGTTGGGAAGTACCTGACTATTCACACCTGGTCACCAAACACAGTTAAAGACATTTAAATCAAAGTTTCGATTATAAATGGTGGTCTTTAACTAGTTTCTAAGATCAGTGATAGTAATATCTATTTTTTAATTGAAAAATCTCTAACTATTTTCCATTTGTTTATTTTTGACTGCACCGGTTTCACCCTATCACGGGCATCTTCAGACTGGTACAATTAAAACTAAATCCATGGTAAATATAGCATCTATGTCAGTAGTGATCCCCATTTCTCTTTCTAGTATTGTACATTTATGGCTGAGAAATTTGTTCTATTATTGACGGAACGACTTTATAAATTATATTTAAAACTACTTTCGGGTTGGTTTATTACCTTCTGGAAGACGGATTACATTCAGTTTGTTTACTGAATCCATATGTTTTATTGTGTAAGCTTTTATTTAAACAGATGATTATTTCTTGTTTCGTTTTTTCTCGCGATTTCCGTCTTGGTTGCTAAAGTTAGTTTTATATCAGTTTTTGTCCTGTAGTAACATGAACTACGGCTAACCAGGTACATTTTAATGGATTCATGGGTTGATTTGTAAAATATTGAATTATGTTATAATAAGTACATACATATACATATTACAATGTGGTTTATTCAGCTTCAGTGAGTTATTCCAATAAATTCAGTATAAATAAGACATTACAAGGAAACATAACATGGGTATACTATGTAATATTTAATTTCTGAAATTGTTTCTCACTGTGACTAATGCACTGTTTTGTCTCTATAATTTGCATTTTAAAATTAATTAATTGTATTATTGACTCACCTTTTTTATTGCAACTCATTCAGTTCAACATTCCTTGCTGTAGACTCAGAAACAATGGATTGCTTTTCCTCAATCAACACTCTACTAATAATGGGTACCATTCTCCACTATCCAGAATGTCGGGATTGGTTAACTCAAGCCAGGGCCTTGAAATTTTTGGTATCAGCTTTAATGACTTTTGTAGGGCTTTACGAAATTAGAACTCTAAGATTATCATTTACAATATCTAAAATCATGTTCAGGCTTTGACTTGAATATTCCCTCAAATGTATATTTTTGTCCTCTTTTTGTCATTCCTTCATTCTATATTATGTACTTTCTGTTTTATGTATATACTCTTTTTTCTGTAGCTCTTGTTTATTTCATTTCGTATTATGTATTTTGTGTAATTGGACATTGGTCCGTAAATAAATAAATAATTATAAATTATTAGTATCAAGTATATTCTGGAATCGTCTCCCCCGGCACACAATGGTATTGAAGCCGTACCGATACGCCGCTTAGAAGCTGCTGAGTGATATTGATTAATTCATATCAAGTGTCATTGTGTCCTTTACCATTTCGTGTCTCGTCCAAGGGCCGGATTTATGGAGTTGTTTGAATTTCAATTAGAATATCTTGCCCCCAACATGTGCGTCAGCTATTTCCGTCCAATTTTCTTATAATTCTGTTTTATTTTTATATATATATATATTTTTTTAATTTAATTTTATTATTTTATTTAATTTTATTTTTTTAAATTTAGTCAATCTTCTACGTCTTAAATAAACATCACTATGCCTTGCTGCTATACGAGTATGTAATTCAAACTATTTTTTTACTAACCTATTTGAATATTGAGTGAGCTGTGGCGCGCATCGTTCTGTGACTAAAGGTAAGCCGTGTATTAGTGGCGTGCAGTCCATAAAGGCTGAAAAGCTGTTAATAAAATAATGTTACATGAAAACCCCACAAATTTGCCGATTTTATTTGATATCTACATGTTTCGAAAGCGATGCTTTCGTCATCAGGAAATAATAATAATTGTGATGATGATGATGGCGATGACGATGACGATGACGATGACGATGAAGAACAATCAACAAAATATAATAATAAAAACGGCCTTTCTCATGGCCCACAAAATATTCTAAGTTAAGCAATTACAACCGAAAAGACTGCAGCTTACCCCTGGTCATAAAGCAATGGACGCCACTGCTGTGTATAGTTTTTCAAATTTGGGTATGAATTGTGCATTGACTATTTGAAAATGGCCATTTCATTATCACCTCCAGCTGATTGTTGTGGCCAACTAAATAAATGAACGTACAAGTTCCTTATCATACACACTGAAAAATAAATTTTGATCAGATTTTGTGGCCTTTTAAATTTTTTATTTTATTTCTTAATATGGCTTGCCTTTCTTAGAGTAGGCGCAGCTTTTCAGCCTTAATGGACTCTACGCCTCTGTTGACGAGTATACATTTTTTGACATTTTAATGGCTCTATAGATCATGATCGAAATAACGTTACGAGGTGAGTACATTTGCGTTGATCTAAACATCGCATACAGAAAATGATGTGAAAAAATCATTACGCCAGAGCTCACCACTTGAGAGTTTTTAATGAGGCAGACAAGCATACCTTTTTTAATTACAAAGGTTAATAAAGCAATTTTATTAATTAGTAATAAAGTGAATTTATTCACTATGCAAATATCCTAAACATTTTTTTATAGATTTCATAGACCGACACCTCCCGTAAGCTTGATAGGCACGCGTTCATAACATTTTTTGTTGAATTTACAGAAAATGTACCGTTAATACCACTCAAACATGCAAATATTTGAAGCATGCTTCGGTAATTAACTTAAATCAACCTGAAATTGACGTACACTAACAAGACTTGCATTCACGAAATATGTATGTAGTACGGTGCTATGCATTAAAAATTCAAATACGCTACTAAAAAAAATATCTATGTTGTACATCTGCCTTGTTTCACGAGACTTCACTCAACTTTAATTCGAAGATCAAACAAAAATCGCATAGCATCGAAAGTAGAGATTGCAATCCGGATAATCCGGTATTCGAAATATCCGGATGTTTGACAGTGGAATCAGAATTTGGATTTTTCAATATGGAATTCGATTTTTAAAATTAAATAAAAAAGTTATTTGCAACGCAGCATCCTAATAAATAAATGCGTCCACAGGTAAATAGACATGCAATAATATAGACAATGTAATATTATAAGATTAATATTATGTAGACATTTCTAATCTTTATATTTTATTATTATTTTTATATGTATTTTCTTATACTTACTGTAAAATTTACTAAACAGTGTATGTAATTATGTATTTTTTGGTTTATGCCAACCCAATAACCAAATGTTCACATCGTGCACAAACAGAAGATTTAGTACAAAGAAGTGTGCTTATTATTTAGCCAGAAAACTTAAACTTAAGGATGAAAAAATAATATTGAATTTAAGAAAGAGAAATAATATGAGTAAGGAATAGTTAAATATTGTTTTGCCTGAAACTAAATATATATCTATCTAGGTGTACAGGGTGTAACCACACGTATGTACCCGAAAAACTTTAAACCGGTGATTCCTAGGCATATTTGGATCAAAAATGTAAATTTAATTCAGACTTTTTTTTTAGTATGTCGTCGGGTTAAAGTTTGTTGGGTGCGTGCTCTTACACCCTGTACACAGGGAAATAATTTCAAATAAATTCTTGCTTCTATAGTGGTTCACACCGATTGTGGTTCAAATTGGTTCGAAATAGTTACCCGCCCGCAGTTCCCCCTCACCCCGCAGAAGTCTTACGATATAGTACACCACTACACAAGTAAGAATCTTTTTAAAATGATTATATGTACGAATATTATAATGAATATACGAGTATACAATACGACGAATACCATAATTCACCTTAATTAGAGTGTTTGATAAGTGGATCTTTTTGATTTTAATCGGGCATCCTCTTAATATGTTCTAATGCATCAGAAAAAAACATTTTTTTCTTCGTTTTTTATTATTTTTGGTCAATGAAATTTGAATTTTTGAAGGATGAAATCATTTAAAAAATCCGATTTAATTCGATTTTAACTTTCAAGAAAACTGAAAATCCGGATTTTCTGAAACGGCTTCGTATTTGCAATCCCTAATTGAAAGGTATTATGTAAAGATACCTATGTTAAAATGTGAATTATTTGTATTGGAATGCCCCCTCATTCCATATGATGATAGTCGGCTTGATGAAGATGATGCATGTGGATTTTGGACTTCAAATTAATTGAAGGGTCTAGTCTTGGTACCCTGCAATGAGGTGGATAGAAAATAATGAACATGGTTTCATTTTATGTACTTAAATACTTAATGAAGAATTCTATTTCAGTTCGAAATATTTATTTGGTACATTTTTTTATTTATTTGTCATTAAAAATATGTCTGGAAACTTAAGGGTATAAATAAAAGTATGTAATCGTTATTTAATTGTAAATTTCTTCAATAGATGTAAAATAATAATTATTACTTTCTATAATTTGTTAGGTAGCCCCATTGTGGATTACCAACAATTTTTTACACCACACCCCTTATTTTTTTTATTCGGATGTTCATTGTTTATTTATTTATTTCATCAATAGTATTTTATTTCAAAATTTAAAAAAAATGAAAACTTACTGAGGGGCCCCGTTCTAATGTCACATTGTAAATGGTTTTGTGTAGTAATTATAAATTAGGTCAAGTTTTTTTTGTAAGTATGTTAAATGTAAATTTTACATTTAAGCAAGTTCACACGTAACCAATACAAACAAAAATATTACGAGAGGAAAATTATAAAGCAATAAAGGAAAAAAAAAACTCTTAAATCTAGAAGAAAACGTAATATGAGCATTAATCTTTGTTTGGTTGCAAAATTGTATCTATATTCTTCCTTTCCGTGTCCATAATCCATGTCTTAATTTTTTTAATCACTTTTATTGCTCGACTGGAGGATGTTAAATAATTTAATAGAGAAATATTGCAAATTTCTTTGTCCAAACGACGTTTTCGTTTTAGGTTGGTGGAATGTATGTATGTTGTAATGAGGATCTTGTGAATTAGCCCGAGTTTGTACCATATGTGCAAAGCAATTCGAGAAACTATGCAAATGTAGTTTTTCTTCAAGTTAACTTGATTATAATAATTTTGTCGATGTTTTTGGCCATGTAATTCCGTTTCGTTTTGATTGTTTCAGTCTTCTGACATTTGGAATCGTTTTTATTTTATGTTGTTTTGATTCTTACGATGGAAGATTCTTGATTCTTCGAATAAAATGCACGTGAACAATGTGGATAATATTAAGAGGTATAATTCACATGTTAAATTAATTTCGTGACTCATCTTATATGCCCGTGGTATTATAATGCGTATGCCTTTAAAACGCTTGATCTCGCATGAATCTCGCTAAACGAGTCGAGATGAGAAATGAGATTCTGGGATGTCTCGCGTTAACTAAGACGAAGTGTGCGGCCGGGCAGGTGAGGGGTCGCCTTGTCACCTACAGGTGTCTCGACCCTATTTACTCCTTCCACTGCTCCCCCAACCCCCGCAATGATGGAAGAACCGTAAATACCCATATTAGCTTGTCGGTTTCCAGGGAAATTGTTTCGCCGAACAAAATCTTGAGGGTGGGTGCCGTTTTGAGAAAAGTAATCATATTCCACACGAGAGAAATGCTCCGCGTAGAAACTTGGTATTAATCAAATTTTTAAGGTTTCTTTCTCACAGGAAAAATACTAACTATATGCTTACCTATAGATAGATTGCTATGACGCGCTCCGTTCCATAAAACGTTTATCGTTCTATTTATCTAATTTACGTGGCCTTTGTGTCCTCCGTAGTTTAAATTAAAATATGTTATCTTATTTATTTTACTCTGTATTTGTTTTCATTGATATTATATTCTTTTATGGGTTAGAGCTGTTGGCAATAAGACATTCTTATAAGCTAAAACCTTTGCGCGTGTGAACAAAAAAACATTTTTGTAATTTGAATTTTGTGAACCGTCGTAAAACATTCTCCGGTTAGGAGGTGTCACAGTATTATTATCTTTGGAATGAAATACCACTATCTATTTGAAGGTCAACATCGCTGCAGTGCTTCGAGAAGTTCTGCAGCGAATGGTTGCTGACTGCACAGTCAGCCGCACAACATCATATCTTTTTTTAAAATTTACTTGTAAGCTATGTGCTTTAACTTCATCTATTTTTTATAGAAACTGCTGAAAATCAGCTGTACTCCAGGCTCCTGAATGTATAGCTGAGCAGTGACCTTTTTGTCAATTGCAAAAATTATATAATATGTTAAATAGCTTATTAATAAATCAATAAATTATTATCATCATCATCTCCGGGCAGTGGGTATTGTTTCGGTATTGCGGTACTTCGGTATCGCATGAACATTAGTAATTGGTCGCATACACACAGATTGATAAATAGCAAACGACAGAGAGTATGGCGTTTACAGGGATATCTTATTTAACTGCATTATTTGCAATCATATCCACTGCACTATTACGTGATGCATAGATCGGGTCTCAGCGGGGAACTGCATTGTGCGGACTGTACTTGTGATATTGTTGATGCATGTCCAGTGTCCACTTCACCGGTTCCCCGGGGGCACATCTGTTCTCTATAAAGCCTGGCTCGACGCTAATGTTTGGCTGAAACAACTTTACTTCCCAATATCACCATTACCACACCGCAACAATATACACAGGAATACCCATTATAAAACAGCGTCAGACACAAACACTTCAGTTTGCGGCTTACAGATTTTTTTTTGGGTTTTATTTTGTATCAGAAATACAAATGAGTAATGTTTCTGAGCTACGACAATGTCTGTAGATATCTTATCTTATTTTTGCTGCTGTTCTACCGCATCTCTAGTTGCCAAGAGAACTCAGCGTCTCTAATAACTCAGATACTGGCTATTCGTCATTCAGCATTTTACACGATTTTATGAATCTGTTGGGTATAGCGTACACATTAAGGCATTTATTTATATATTTGATTATACGCACATATGGGCTTTTAAATGGATTTTTAGAATAGAATATTACGTGCTATCGAAAATTAGTACTATTTTTATTTAAAAAAAAAAAGTATTACTACAAATTAAAAAGCTTTCCATTTATAATTTTGCTATGTCATGCACTTATACATTATTATACATACATATATATCATAAATATGTTACACTTATATACCAACTATGTATCATGTTCTTTTTTTTCTTAACTTAAAGCCTTTTTTCTTTCTGTAAACAAAATCATTTATATGTTAAAATATGTATAAGCTCGTCGGGGCGTTAATAAATTAATAAATAAATAAATGATAAATTAATATAAGTTTTAAAGCATAAAGTAACGTTAAACAAAAGGATTGACAGTAACATAAAAATAGAAAACTAAAACAATGCTATAATATTTTCCGTGTTTAATATTATCAATATTAGTCGATAGTATCTATAATTGCATGTTTATTATTTTTTTAAGGATTTGCCTACCGTAACCAAAACAAAAAAATTATTTCTCTTCAAATTATGTACCTAATTTACATTTATGTTGCAAAACTAAAAAAATTGCGCCCTTGAGGGGATTTTTCACAAAAACGGCGTTATACAAATCATCCAATTATTATTATTATTATTATTATTACAGCATATAATATTGTACCACATTTAACACATTCACGTGAACACCTCAGCACAGGTTCTCCTTGTGAGATGGTCACGACACATATAAACACTCCATTCACAGTGTCACCTCTTCAAACCTACCTTACACTCCACATTATAAAAAACCACACAAAGCACCTTTTTATACTTAAAAAAAACATTCTGTAAAATGGTACTGTATAAATATAGATATAAATAAATAAACACAAATTATTAAGGCAACATTATCCACGCTACAATAATCAATTTTAGGATTCATCGAAGTGCTAGTATAGATGACGCTTTATTTTATAAATGGAGTTATCAAATATATCAAAAATACGTCCAAACTTGTTGGCCAGATCAAGCATCCTATTGGTTAGTGAGTGTGACTGATAGTTGGTTGCGTACGTGTTGCAGAAAAATGTTACAATTTGTGTTGTGTTCCTCGTTGGTATGTGGAATTTAATAGTGGCGACGATTGCTGGGCTGTCAATTACATATGTGGTTAATGACCAGTGGCGTGCAGCGATCTATGACCAAAGGTATGCTTTTTGTAATTTTTCATGTTCGGGTATGAATTGTGCATTAAATGCTTGAAAATAGTCATTTTATTTTCTTACTAAAAAGTGCACATTTGTAATATGCAAACAATTTATCAATGTATGATTTATAATTGAGACAAAAAATGTTAAATTTACGGAAAAAATTTTTTGATCATAAATTCTTTTGTATTCTCTATTGTTTATTTTTTCTGAAGGTATGCATAGCTTTTCAGCCATTATGGACTGCATTCTATTGTTAATGACTAAATAATACAACTAGGTCTGATATTACTAAGCATTGCAGTGTAATAATAATAATAATAATCGGATGATTTTTATAGCGCCGCTTTTGTGAAAAATCACCTCAAGGGCGCTGTACAAATCTTACTTCCTATTCTTACATTATTCCTATATTAAATCTATGACTTTTTTTTGGACACTATCATTACACATTATTTATAGACCATATAAAGAGATGCAGTTAGATTATCAAAATTAAATACGGCTTGGTCTAAGTTTTCATACATGTCTAATTAAAAAAAAAAAAAAAGAAGCTAACTGTATTGATTCCTTACGATATATTGCAAGACGCTAATACAAATAATAGGAGTTATGTGAAGTTGGGCGGCGGGTGAGAACGGGGGCCGGAGGTACTGATCCTTTCTTCCAATCTTCTTTGTCTTTGTTGGTGACGGGACGCTTGGTGTTGGTCTGCACGTACACCATGCGCTTGTCAGCCGGCTTCAGGATCCGGAAGGAGCACTTCAGCGTGTCGTCCACTGACATCATTGCTCCTGCATTATCGAATTCCCCGCAGTACCAGTTGCTTCTTGGCAAAGAACTCATACCCGTCCTCTACCACCTGATGCACCCGGCAGATCAGGTCGTGCTTTTTGAGGAACTTGGCCACTATCTCAATGACGAAGGTAAAGGCTCGTTCTCGCCTCAGCTGGCGGTGTCCTTGTTGGGGTCCCAGCAGCCCACTTCCCGGTTGTATACAATATTTTTTACAACCACCGTAGCCCGAATCGCCGTTTCTATTAACTGTTGGCACTTCACTAGTACATGTGGTGACGACCGACCGCCAGATGTGACCGATGCCGATGCGTTAATTCGGAAGAACGAAGCAGATTTCAACTCAAAATATTTTAAATATTTGGGTTTTTGTTATAAACTTGATTTAAGCTCGAAACGACAGCACTAAAATTATGTAATTTTTATAAATGTAACCTAAAAATTATTGCGGTTATTTTATGCTATTTTTACACCGGGAAAATTAATAACTTCCCAATATTTCCAAATCAGGAGCGACTATAAAACGCAGCCGGCAGCCACGGGGGCGCCTAGACTTTATGACACTTGCTTATATCATGTATATGTATAGAGAGTTTCGGACACATGAGTTTTTTGCGTACCTAAGAGCTCTATGGATCAGCTAACAATTAAAATTTTTTTTTTTTATATGATTACCGCACAAGAGTCCCAACTGGTCCCAACTGCTCCCAACCGTCTGGAGCCAGTGAGACTATGGCATCCCCAATTAAGGAAATTTGTGAGGCTGAAGGTATTGCGAGGGGTAGAAGAAGGGGAAGAGGAAGGTGGGGAAATACCTGGCTATTCAGATCTGGTCACCAAACACTAAAAGCCATTTCAAGCAACGTTTCAATTCTGAATGGTGGTCTTTCACCAGGGCGATACTGAGAGTATCTTCCACTCTGAATAATATTCATGGATCATGAAATTTCCACCGCAACCAATTGGCGCGTAATCTTTAAACCTACAATTAAAAAAGTAGGGATATAATCGATGCTTTTAAAATGTTGTGGCAGCGGCGAATTCTTTGGAAAGCCCATAGTATAATTCCTACAAGAGTTCAATATATAGGCTTTCCTACCCTCCGCCTCCCAATAATCCTTCCATTCTTTGGTACATCACAAGGGTCTGAAGAGAGTGGAATGTCCAATGACTTAAAAAATTAAGGTTTTGAAGGGGGATAGAGGGTTTAAATGTCATTGTTCAGCATCCTCCACATGTCGACAATCCTCCCTACATCGGGTAGATAGTACCTTGACTTTCTCACGATCACGTAATCATTTACACTATCAAAAGGTCGGGCCGATCCTGGGAAGAATGTCGGCGGAATAACACCGGACAGGGATAAGCTTGCGCGGTGTATCGGAAGTTATTGTTGAGGTGTCACCTCCAGGCGAAGGGAAAACGGACAAAATCACGGGGAATAAGTGCTTTAGGAAACGCACAGTTTTCCTCTATGTTATTAAATTGAGTAACTACTCACACCTTCGTTATTCTTATAACAGATTTTCTATTATTCTTTTTTAAAATGAAAATGGGTACATTGAATGCGGTGTTTTAATATTTCTGTCAATAATTAAGCTTTTCTATTCAACGGTGTATTTAAAATTAGTTACTTTTATTGAAAGGATGACATTATGGGTGGAAATATGTACGACTTTACTTGTAGTAGATTTTTTTATACTAGGTACTGACTTCATTGGGCTCTGTCAAATACGGAATAGGAGTTAGATAGTCTGCAAAACAAGTAATTTATTATTAAATATTCGTCAAAAGCATTTAATTTGGGGCTTTTCATAATTATAATATATTTCTGTCATTATTTTGTATCATAGGTTAGTTTCATATATTCCCGACGAAGGAAGGCTACTTCCGAAACCGGTCGATCATTATATTAAATTGAAGTGGTTTTAAACAAATTTATGTGTTTGTATTGTAATTTATAATTAACTGAACAGCTCTACGAGAGTTGCATCTATCACATGTACCTTAGATGGTGCTAAAGAGCTGTAATCCTTATTCCAAAAGCATCCCGAATCCTGGCATCGGAAAACCTCTTACAACCGGGTGGAAGAATTGGCCGGCACTTTTATATTGGCTCGGGTGGAGAGCACAGACTAGCGAACATCCCCACGGCAAAGTTCATCTCAAGTATCTGGGAGGACTCCAAACTTTTGCAGGTTTTTAGGAAGGGCCGACTACAATATCTTACCCAATTGAACGGAGGTTGCGCGCTGAAGTTGAACTTTGTTCTTCAGGTTGAAGAACTTTTATTTCGAGCAGTTTCAAAGTCCATGCTGAGTTCACCGTGTGCATTTTTGAAATATAGAGCTCTGGAGCGGGCGGACGGCGGATAGTTACCAACCGAACTAAATGACGTCTCATAGTTGTTTCTGATCATGATTTTTATCATTATGTGAAATTGCATGCATTCGTATTTATTTACCCTGAAATAAGTACGGTATAAAGATAGAAAATCCAACGATAAACTACTTTGATTTAAATTTTCTCGTAGAATAAGGTGATCAATATTAATATTTGATTTGTGTGTATCGCGAAATCTAAAGTGCTACTTTGAAATAAATGATGTGTGATATTGGCAGAAATGCTTTTTATGTGCTTTCGCGAAGACGACCTTTCGCCATTAAAACGAGCGGCGCACTTTATGGAACATTTTGATGTTTCGCACCGTCTTATGATTAATACGAAACGTAAAATTGTCTGTGATACGTATTTTTTTCTCAGAAACAATGCTCTCACGGTTCATTTATTACTCCCAGCCAGTTATCGGGACTCGCCAGACACGATCGTAATGTTTTATTTGGGCTTTAGGCCCGTATTCACATTTCACTTACATTAAAGCGTCGGATTTTTCGCCCTGCCAATTTTCCCTTTCACGCGCGAGCTCGAGTGAGCCCAAAACGAATCGAGTGTTTTTCCGTATGACAATTTCTAGTATAAGCGTATTCAATCTACAAGGTGATTTTCTGGAATTCTACTTTCGTTCAGCGGAGGAGATTCGGGTAGTCGCTGGCAGTAGCTCGGTGAAAGAAATTGAGCTGAAATGTCTCTACATTGAGGGCGATATACGGGCGCTATAAGGCGTGTAAGGTTGGGGGTGGGGGGTGGGAACAAATGGGGTGTTAAAGGGGAGCAGCGCCAGGAGCGGGCTTTTTGTCCTCGTCTCTCCTGTCACACACACTCCGCCGGGCGCTACACATCTCCCACGGACTCCGACACTTTGGGGAATTGAATCGGGAAATCAATTGCTTTATAATAACGCGATTAAGAGACGTGTTGGAGAAAAAAAGGGTAGCGAAATTATTTTCCTCACGCCAAAGGAACTTCCGTACGGAGCTGTAGGGATCTGTCTCAGGTGAAAATATTAAATCAGTTATTCATTTCTTTCAGATTCGTTAGATGCTAGATACTTGTCAGTCGAATGACTTCAGAGTCATTTCTATTTGTTATGTCTGCTTCTTTTTATTGTTTAAACGGAACAACACCTTCAAATAGAATACTGAGTTGCCGGTAACAGACAGTATTTTAAGATTACTCAATAAACTATGGTGGCAGTTTAAAAAAAAAACAAAAATAGTAAAGTATCTACTTACATCGTACAACACGCAAACGTTTAGTACAAATAATGATCCATATGTGCGAAAAAAGGTTTTTTCGGTTTCACATATTTTCTATTCAAGACACCTCATTTTCTAAATCTCCAATTTATTTAGTGTACCTTTGTATCGTATTTTTTTAATAATAATAATATTTTGATGCTTTGCATAGCGCCGTGTTTGCGAAATATCACCACGAAAGCGCTGTACAAATATTTTTTTCCTACAACTAACTATAGATAATCTGTTATAACAACTTATAACTTAAGACTAATATATTGCATCCACCAGCTCCTCGGCCAATAACATGAAACTATATGCACAATGTATCACTGATGAGTGTGATGCTGTGTAAAGATGTACATATTATTTATATTGTCCTGCAGGCAGATAATATACAGAACCATACGCACCCAGGTAGGTTACTTTAGATTAACACTGTTTATTAGATGATTTTATATACAGTTTTTCACGCAGACGACATAATATCGGAAACATTGCGCATTGCATGTTATTGGAGATTCTATTCTTTTAATCTTTGCATAGGTTTTAATCTTCCTAAATATGATTTGTCGTTCAATAAGAAGCAGATATACTCGTAGGTGAAAACCTTCTGATAGGTGTAATTAATCCAACAAGATGAAGTATAATTAGGTTATCTAAGCAATACATGGAAGGTACTCTAGGGTATGAAAGTCTAAAAGGATAAGTTTTTAGTTTGGACCGAAATTATGTTGGTCTTGTTATGATACTCCGAAAGCGCGATCTCTAAACTTAGATGGCCGATGATGTTGCTGATCTAAGAATTGACCAGTGTTTTCCGGAACGCATAGTTCAGAGATGTAAGGTGGGACCATTTCATTGATTGATTTAAACACCATCAAGCATAATTTGTATTCGATTCTTTCAGGGCACTTGAGCCGGTGGGTTACAAAGTTATTCTGAAATGTGCGATTGTTTAGAGACTCCGGTGATAAGTCCTGCCGTAGCGTTAAACACGGATTCAAGTTTGTAAGTTTGATATTTAGGATGACTGGCATAAATGCAGTTACAGTAATCGGACGTGAGACTACATAGGAGTTGGTCAGTAGATTTGTTGTTTGTGCAGCTGTATGAAGGTTTTTTCGTATTTACTTATGTTGTATTAGGCGATAAAATCCCGTGCTTACATTCCTTTTTAACGAAACCTTCGAATCTAAATTAACACCAGACTGTTGTTTTTGGAATTATGTCGCTGCCGGACACAAATGGATGAATTGTCTATGAAATGTTTGGCGTTTGTTCGTGGCCGCCTACAGAAACTCAGTCTTGGGTTCAGCTTCAGCTTGTTTGAAGACATCCACCGAGTTATTTCTTCTAGACATTCAGCTGTCCGAATTTTGAGACTGCTGTTTTAATTTGGAGTACAGTAATTATATATAAAAAAAAAATCTGTGTGATGTATTCTGACTTTAAATGATAATTTGAAAAATCTCAATACTTTTAACTTAATTGTTGAACTTAATGACTATTGCTTAGATTGCTCATTTGCACTACACGATCGATATTATATATAACTAGATAAAAGCATCTTACATATCATGTTCTTAAGTATTCATTGAACAATTCCACTTATCGGCGTCTCGGTTTTATGCATCTCGGGTGATGCAACTGAGAAATGCAATCTCTCTGCGGAGGATCGGGAATGTCAGCTCAAGTAAATTGAAAGTATAAGACAAATAGACCAATCACCCCTAAGAGCATTGTCTATAATCGACTTCGATCTGTCTGGCGGCGGTTGGGGGGGGAGACCGCTTTAAAAAAGCTTCAGGTCTCTGAGCTTTTTACGTTTTATTTGTGCGAAGTAGAATTTTTTTACCAACCATAAACGGTGGGGTATGTTTTAAAGCGTAGTCCAGATACTAAATTCGGACATCGCGCGTTTGGAGTGTACGGCCCTAAAGTTTGGAATAAACTTCCGCCTGAAAAAAGATGGATGAAGAGCTCAACATGATTCAGAGCGAAACTCAAAACTCTTTACAAAATCATTATTTCAGAGTTAGTTTTTGGTACAAACGTTTTGTATTATTACATTTTATTTGTCTTTTTAAAATTGTCATAATTTTTACGGTTTTTCACAAATCTGTAACTTTTCACAGCCCGCCACATCTGTACCTAATTTACAAATGTCAGTTTTGGTACTTTCAATCTTTGTAAAAACTAGTATTTTTAAGGTAGGTGCTCTCTGATTTAAAATTATTTTATTGCTTTGTACTGTGCCCTTGAGGTGAGATTTAGTATTATATTTAGTTTTGCTGAAGCATACGCCATGCATTGTTATTTTCCAGTTAAATAATTTGAACCCTTATGAATTTTTTTCATATAATTAAGCATTTTCTTATTAGTGGCATCATTTTCAATTAAATACTTAAGAGTTATTTTTATAAGCCACTGTTTAATAAATACATATCAACATGTTTTGAAACCAATGGTTCCTTCGTCAGGATACAAAGTATACAAAAAAATAATAGTGACAAGCATTATAAGAACAAATTATAAAAAATAGACAAAAAATTAACAATAAAATATGAGATGAGAAATGTAAGTAATTAAGTGTAAATGTTTAAAATATTTATATTAAATAGTTATATTTACGCATATTAGAAAATAAACAAACTAAACAAAAAACCTCGCTCTAAATCTGCGGAAAAAAATCGTAGAGTTAAGTACTTACGAGTATCTCGCCGTCAGGCCAACGCCCGAGCGGCGCGTTATAATAGAGTTTTTGCCCGCGGGGGTCGACTTGCGGGTAATTGTCTACCCACGGTATGCACTATCGCAGTTTAACCACTGAGTCCAACCCTCAAATGTCTAGACTGGACTTTAAACTCCGGGGACCGATGTGCTGAATAATTGCGTTGGGTGCTGGTTGACTATGATTTTTTTCTAATTCGTATTAATTTTTAATATACATCTCGAGGCTATACTGGCAGAACACTTGAAATATGTTCAGAGATAATCAAACTTTAAGCGAAGTGAACAAAACAATCATTTCGTTATAAACCACGAATTTATTATATTTTAACGCCAACCGGTTTCACTTAGACCAAACTACGTCAGGGCAATTATAATAATTAAAGAATAATACAGAGTTATCTGTTATATATTATATAGGGTAAGAAAACAATCAAAATACTTGTATATTAGAATAATTATATAATATTATGTACAAATGTAATGTATTTTCCTCTAAAGTGTCTCTGTCTTGTATAAATATGATATATGCAACATTTGATCATTTAAAAAAAAGTCTGTCTTTTATATGTCCTCATTATGTCTCCATTACACTGTTTTATTTCCCATTTATTTGTAATATGTATGTAGTGTTGTCTCCCTCATATACATAATACCTCTCAATTTTCGCCTCCCTCTAATATTAACCTTTTTTTGTAGTTACTGTCTCACTCTATTGTTTTCTGTTCCTACATATAAACGATAACCTTGTATTATTATTTGGTTATTTTAATTGCCATGACGAAGCTTGGTCTACGCGAAACCGGTTGGCGTTTAAATATGATGAATTCGGTTTTTATGACAGAGGGATTGTTTTATTTAATATAATGGCAAACCACAAAGTGATTGCTTCTTATGAAAACATAGTATTACAGTTGGAATGCTACATGCTTTTTAATCTATCAACCAACCCAAATTCTCAAGAGTTTAAACAAAAACCTTTTCCGCAAGGTGTGATTGCAAATTAATATACTGATGTATGTTAACAAAACATTAAAATACATTATTAATTGTCTTCTATAGGTGAAGCGGTAGTGAAACGAAAGAAGGGGAATGACGTTGGGTGGAAATGAAGCCTTATGGTGGTTGGAATAGAAATAGCATTTTTTGCCTTGAATGTGGCATCTGAGAGATTTACGTACATCAGAGGCAGCTTGTTCCAGAAACGTGATTCTTCAACCGCGAAAGAATGAATGAATGATACGCTGCTTACAAAACATCATGACAGTCATAAGGCACACGTTCACAACGCCCGATTCTTGCAAGATAATTTTCTCAAGTCTTTTAATCAGGTCATACTTCTCTGACAAAGTTTTAATAGTTTAGTCTGGGAAGCCAAGCTTTACCTTAAAGCTTTCTATAAAATCAACCATAAAGTTAAATCCCATCACGTGCCAAGTCAAGGATAGTAGAACTCGACAGCTATTAAATACTTCAATCGGAGGTTAGCCAGGAAGTAGGAAGTACTCCGGCGTTTTCCGCTGCGAGGCGTTATTGCACGGGAAATGGACTGAATGCATTACGGAACTGGAATTTTAGAGCTCATTTTCGTGGCACTTTACCATAAAATATCTCTGTATCTGATACATCGTTGTTTGGCGCTTAAATGGTTAGTGTTGCTCGCAGCTCGATTGTACGCTGCGGGTTTTTATACCGAACTCAAAGAAAAAACCTCGCAAGTTCTCGTATGTGCCGTTACATTATTTTGTATGGTGGTACTCGATTTCAAGCAAGTCATTATTGTGTTCACTCGTTTCACGTTAAATCAACAAACGTGAACGTATTCTACAATTGTTTAAAACGGTAACAATATTCATGTTTTAATGCAAATCAAAAATCCTCCAGCTTTTCCATTATACATTTAAAGTGTCTCAAATAACGGAATAATTAATTTAATATTTTAGTCCGGTGTTAGGCTTGTTATATTCCCCCAGCATTAATATTCACTTAAATGTTCATCAATTGGTTTTTGGTTTGAAAATGTATTGAGTTTTCCACGTACTGTTTGTTTGCATATTCATGAAATAAAATTAGCACGGATGATTAAACGATTGAACGCCCGTTTTAAGTGATCTTAAAATTCCTTTGTTTGGGATTGGGACCTTCAATCCCTGTTTAATAAAATCGTTAATGTTTGCGACAATAGATAAACGCGGACCCAATTTCCGTTATGGCAATTGATTTCCTCTACTGTTACAGCTCTGTGTTTTCGTTCCTCTTAATACCCTCTGTTTAATTGGCAAAAGTGTTTCAAAGCCTTTGGAATGAATTTCAGTATTCGTTTTCACACGTCGAATACGTACCATTTTATTAGCAATGATTATTTTGAAAGAACGACCCGTATTTGTTCGCTTGCGTACTTTAATTAATTTATATAAAATGTAATTGTTAGCCCACTGAAATTACCGGCAATTTCGAATGCTTTTATTTAAATGACAATTTTCTTTCCTTTGAACGGTGTTCAATGTTCATGCCTCCTTATTATTATATTTATTGCATTGTGAAGGAAAGGGCCCTCTACAATATTCCGGTGAAATAACTATAATTGTTTTATATTTAGTTTGTTTGCCTAGCTTTGTTTTTATGCCGCTCCCCGTATCCGCAGTTACTGGTACCATGGCGCTAGTGTAGTATTGTCGGTCCTTTTGGGTTCGGATTATGTTCCCCCTATAACGCGGCTTCGGCATCCATTGTCGGCTGTTTGTCCGCCATTAGGGTTCGATTATTGTCGTCTGCCGGCTGTAAAATAGATTTAGGGCACTTAAGAATCAATGATCTGCTTACTTTTCAGACTTCTGACATCCTAACTTTCGAAAATCTTTTTGTGTTAGCGAATTAAAGTTAGGCAGGGTTTTTTTTATGGAGGCATGTTTTGTGAACAATATTAACTAATAAGTTGACAAGTAGACTTTTATTTGAAACCTCTTTGTTGTATCTTCCGCCAAATGACTTACTGGCGTATCTGCTTTTTTGTAATTTTTCCGTAGAGCAAATAGAAAATTTTCAAAATTTTCGATCGCTTATAAGGGTCTGTTACTAATTATCCTTTATTTGACATTGTGAACTCCTTAAAAGATTTGTTAAATTATTTTAAATTTTGTTTACGCTTAGATGAGAATTTGAGTTTATTTCAACAAACAAGTACAGTGAATAATTTCTTTGATTTCAGTTTAGTTAATGTTAATATTTCTTTTAAAATTTAGAATGCCTCTTGTTACCATTGAATTTGACATACTGATTATCATTTCTTTCACAATAAAGGTGATTTTCTGTTTCTATTCGAATTATTGACCTCAACTGGTACAAATATTTCACCAGCGCCAGTGGCTTGAATAGCTGTGAATATAGCACTATGGGTAGACACTCCCCTTGACTGTCTGATTGTGTTGCAAAACTCGTTGGCTTATCCATCGATATTTGAGTCATTGTTGACAAAACAATCGCATTGTAGCTTGTAGCCAGTGTGCTGTCTTTATTTTGCCCGGCACAGCCATTCGCCGAAAGTGACTGAGATTGTTTTGGCCTCGTTTGCCACCACCTTCACCCAATGTGTAATAGTAACATTTGAAAAGACTTAATTTTGTGTTGTTGCCCTGCTTATTTCCTTTCGCGAAACTTGTTTATTCGTATTTTCTTTAAACAAAAAAATCATTGACCAATGTATCGGCTGTTTTCCGTGAAATATACAATGTAATAAATTTAAAGTTGTAGAAGTTCCGACTGATTTTGAGTTACAAAAAAAATGCTAACAAATTTTTGATATCACTAGAAGAGAAAAAATAAACTTTTTGGACACCGATTTTTTAATTTATTTATTACTGTTATTTTAATTTTTTTATTAGCGACTGTATAAACATGTTAAATATAAAACAAGGTGCAAGTATAAAAAAATATTTATTAGTTACAGAAAAAATATTTTATAGTAAGAACACTATGACTGTCCAGCTGGGAAGTTCCCTTTTTAGGACAGTCAAATTGACAAGCTTAATTTATCTTACATAATATGTATATATAAGAAAAATTAAAGAATATAACCTATAGTACAAATTGAAAATAATAAATTGTAATAAATTTAATTATTTCTAGCTTTAACTGTCAATTCATGGTGGAATTTAATTTTGCCGGTCTGACGATGCCCGTGAGAGGGTGAAACCGGTCCGGTCGAAAATAAATAAGTGGAAAAAAGTTACAAAGGTTTTTTTAATAAAAAAAAGAATTCATTGTAATAAATTTAGTTACCCGGTGCATGGGAGTTGATTCCAGAATTGTGATTAGCAATCACAGAGCTGATAAAATTCGTCAAAATGTAAGAAGTAAATAATACCAGAATGCAGCAATAATGGCAATTACAAACAGCGCAATAAATTTTATTATAATAATACGTATTTCGAAAGTTGATAAAAAAATTCTGGAGGATGTATGAATGTTAATTTATTAAAAAAAAATAACTATTAGTCAGCATGTGTTCGCTTTTTATTCTCCCCAAATCAAGAAGCCAATCATTGACCCATTTACGGTGTGCAATATAATTTTTCTTACATTAAAACTCGTATCTCTTCAAATAATACGTCACTGTGGTTCCTAAAAGTTTTTTTTAAGGATGACTTTTAGTAGTGATTTTTGTGATTTTGCTAGCGTATCCAATATTGTCAAAGGGTTCTTTATGTTGATATTAACCAAATCTTGTAGGGGAGAATTCTCATGAAAGGGACAAATTGTGTAGGGACATTCATCCTCAAGCTCAAAATACTTATATGAAAAAAATACACGACACTAGCGCAATGGAATATACCGGATTCGACTAGGAACCTCGGTTCCATGTCTGCAGCGTAGCGAGTTAGAAGAAAGCCTTTGAAGCATGAAGTAAACATTACGGCAAACTTAAAATTTTATTTAATATTAAAGTTATAATAAGTGCAGCGATAAATATGTATCATCAATCATCATTTGAGTCATCTTAGATGATTGTAAAGTAAGTTACACCAATTTGTTTTAATATAAAGTAAAAAATCATTCGTTTCCTTGAAAGGGATACGTGCATTGATTGTGAAAAGGACGTTCATTACGAGGGCAATGTGTCCCATTCATTGCTAATTTAAAAACAAAAATGACTTTAAGAAGAACTCCTACTCCTTCATATTAAATGCGTTCTGATGAGGTGTGTATTTTTTTGGACAAAATGTCAAAAAGAAGGAAAACCATAGCACAAATCGAAACTTCGGTCGATGAAGTCGTCATAAAAAATATCGTATGAGATCGGTTGTATAACCATAAGGAATAGCCAGTTGATAGGTATTCCTAGTATCACAAGAATCGAACTCGAACCGATTGCTAACATGAGTAGTTGCATGTTCATCGCCAGCACCTAAAGGTTCTATGGTTGTATCGGATATATATATTTTTTTAAAAGAAAGAAAAATATTCCCTCGTTACGAATAACCTGACTCTCCTACTACCATGACACGTAAATGGAGGACTTAGCCAGCCGAGGAATTGAACTCACGACGCCTGGGTGAGACCCAAACGCGATGCCAACTCAGCCACTGACCGGTCTAAATATTATTTTCTTGGATATTGTTAGACCTTATCCGGCAGCAAAACCGGTAGCCCAGTAATAAAATTAAGTAACAAATGTACATAGTCGATAAAACTCTTAACAATGTCTAGAAATTGTTATATAGTTAAAGGCCAAGAAATACAAAAGATTAGAAAAGAATAATCTAATCGTGACATGTACATGTCGTATTATGTCTAACTACACCTACTAACCAATATTATTTTAGTTCAATCAATAAATCGTACTACGTATCTAATATGCTTTTTTATGAACGTCCCATTCGAGGTATACCAATGTCACAAACACCTTGCTATGAAATGGACAGATAACTTTTTTTTTAAATCGATTTTTACAGCACTTATCCTAAGAAATCTAAAAAGATAGTAATGTATATTTACCATATAGCATAAATGTGTCATAAAGAAAAAAAACTTGACTGTTTTCAAATTTACTTTTGATGGAAGAGTTATGAAAGCTAAAATAAAAATGTCCCTTTCATGGTAATTCTCCTCTGCCTGTTTATCTATTATTGTGCTTTTTTACTTTCCATTATTTTTAAAACATTTTTTACTGTTCTTACATACCGATTCAACCCTACGTCGCAATCAACATTTTTGCGGAAATCTGAAACTAATTTATCTGTATCTCACTTTACTTTTTTATAACTTCTCAAATAACAAAGTGATTGATACGCTTGTTAGACATATCGATACGATACCCGATATCCGATACCCCTCCCACGTACAGACGTATGTCGCACGAGGAATGGTGTTATGATTGGAAAACAATTGGAAACAACCGGTAGAATTGTGATTACATTAGTTTTCTTTGATACTCGACTTTTTCTCTCTATAAAACGAAATAAAATCGATTCAATGATGTTCACATTATATTTATATTCATGACTCTTTGAACAACGCCAATTTGTACTGATTTTTGGAATGGCTTTTATTATCATTCCTCGAATGAACAGTTCATTTTGTAAGTTACATTTTATTTGAATCGATCCCTTATCATCAGAAGCTTCTGTGGTGGTATTGTGTGCCGTAATGTTAAGTTAAAGCTCAGGTAATATACCTCTAATGGTTCCGCCGCGGAGCTTATCACGTAGAATAGAGCGAAGTGTCTTTTATCTTCAAAATACTGGAATCATAAAAAGTGTTTTTGGAACGTGCCGTGTTTTAATGACTGAGAGTTCATTTTGCCGCTGAAGTTTGCCCTCGACAGGATTGCTTCACACGATGGAAGCCATTAACATACAACTGCGAAGCGGCGAGCAGGATTAAACCGTTTACGGGGTGCATTGTTGTCGGGATTGAAGATTTTATTCTTTATTTGAATCGTAGTCTGTATGTGTTTACGTCTTAATGGAAAATCGATGAGTCCAAAACGCGAAGAGCGTAATGGTGTACTGAGGGAGTACTGTCACTGCCACTGCCACCTCCCAGCTAGCAGCTAGCAGCCAGCAGCCAGCAGCCAGCAGCCAGCAGCCACCACCCCTGGCTATAACTAACTGCCGAGTGTCGAGCGTTACTTTTTCGGTAATTTAGCTAATGCTGTTTCTGGCGGGGCCAAAGTGTGCCGGAATGAGGGATAATTGACTTAAATTGGTCGAGCAGGAGCTGCCTTGGTCCATTCATTAACGACATGCAAATAGCGTCTCGGAAGGTACTTCAACCCTTTGTCCTCCGCCGAGTACAGCGCACGTCAACTACAGATTTACTTTATATTAATGCTCGTTGATTTATTGCGCGAATCTTCCCCGTTTTAATCAACTTGTGCATTTTTTGCTCGTTCAGGCCGAATGAGCGCTGTGCTCGCTTATTAAAGCCCCAGTGGAGTCGTTTTTCTTATTGTACAGTCGTTATGCGTAAACAACTTAAAACTGAAATATTTGATTTCTGCTGTATACGTAATTTAGAAGGCTCCTCACCTGCAATTTTTTTGTAAAGTCGTCTAAAGTGCACAAATATTATTGAGATTTTCACAGGCTTCTGTCATGAGGCTAACTGTTTTTTGTTTGTTTATTATTTCGTATATTTGGCAATATTCAAGTACGCCGAGAGTTCACAATGGAGTGCTGATACCAACCTTGATGCATTGCAGTGAGGCATGGAACTGGTAGAGGAAGGATGAAAGTAGACTGAATGTAAACGTAGTGAGCAAGATTAAGAAAGGGACGCTTAGATGGTTGGGGCATGTAGAGCGAATGAACGAAGAGGGGAGTGTAAGGAGAATATATGACGCGAATGTGAATGGAAGAAGAAGCCGGGGACGCCCGAGGAAGACATGGCACGATCAAGTGAATCAAATACTCGAGTCAATTAAATAAGTCGGAATAATGGAAGAGAATGTATGAGGCGTTGTATGAATGTCAATGAAGCAAGAAGTGTATGCCAAGATCGAGTTGTTTGGCTGTCCGTCCTCTCTGCCTACCCCTGTGGGGAAACGGCGTGATGGTTAGTTAGTTAGTTAGTTAGATGAGAACTCATAATAAGGAACTCTAATCCAGTGAGTGATGTTCTAACTTAAATACCAGTATATATATATATCTATATATAACCTTGGTAATGATTAAGGCACTGTTGCCAACTCGTACAGATCTATTCCATCGGAGCCCAGATAAATGGTGTTAAGAGGAACGGCTGCGCTGCCAGTTTCATACATAACTTAATTTTGTATCTGAAATACTCACCTAAACCTAATGATCTTTTTTGTTATCAAAAAGTATAGTAAATATCTAGTACGGATGAGTAGTAATTTATTTATTTTTGTTTTACATTATGAAATATAGGCCATTAAAGGAATTGTTTTTTCGCGATTTTAAAGGATTTTAAATCTTTAACAATTATTTGGGGGCTAACGGTGACGTAAAAAAAAGTTTTACCCCGTCTGCTTTGAAAATATAAAAAATAAAAAAATTAAAATAAGCATTATGATGAACTTTTAATTAAATTAATATATACGACCGATTAACTTAATAATTAATTAGTCCCAGCTGCTACCGTTATCCTTTTCTTTTCTGCGTATTTTCCGTTTCATGTTTCATTTTGAGATTTGTTAATATTTTCTTCAATGTTTATAAAGTTAATATATGCCTTAACGAAAACACTGTTGTACTGAAACCGGTTGGCATGTGAATATAAATGACTTGTCATACAAAATATACTGAGTTATATATTTCATTGTAAAAACATTGTTAGCAAACATGAATGGATACGTAATACGTTCATGAAAGGGAAATTACGGCAGAGCGGATATAGATAACGTAATAATTTATCTTGCTTATTAAATAACTCCATACTGCTAACAGTAATGCCCTGTTAGTACATAGTTCCACGTCGCGACGTAACGTACGGGATATTATAAATTACGATAATTGCGTAATTTTCCACATTGAACCTGAATTAACATCAGCGATTTATCAACGGTTTATTATTCCTGCACGAATAATAAATTAATGATTGACAACAGGGCTGCCAGCGGATTTATGTGTTCGCCAAATCTAACCCTAGTCGGGTAATTAGCGGCGGGGAATACAACAAACGTGTACTTGGCAATACTGTATTAACTACAGCTACATACCCCCGGCCCTAGCCCTGGAACATACATAATCCCACGTTTAGCGAGTAACTAATTAATAATATCAGTAACCACTGAAGGAATAAACCGATAGAACTGTTTTGTGACCTGTCAGGCGTGCCCGAAATTAGGTGAATTTTCCTTCACAGTACAGTACAGTTTTAAATAAGCGTTTCTCAACCTTTTTTTTGTCATGCCTGACTTCAACGCTTCAAAAATTTACATGCCCCATTAGCCGAAGATTTTTCTTTTAGCAGCAATTGGTATTTTTTTTTAACTTTATCTGAGTGAAAAAATATCTTTAAATGAAAGTTGGACGTTTGCAAGGGGAATCTCACCAAGTCTTTCATTAATTACGAGTAATATATACTAATATAAGCACACACATAATAAAAATAAACGGATTACTTATATAGCGCCGTTTTCGTGAAAAAATCATTACGAGGGCGCTTAAAAACTTAATTTATCTACGTGCATCTAATAACGTTAAATTTATCACTAATGGCTTACAACTAAGATTTATAACTAGTGACTTACAACTAAGATTATAACTAGTGACTTACAACTGAGATTTATAACTAGTGACTTACAACTAAGATTTATAACTAGCGACTTACAACTAAGATTTATAACTAGTGACTTACAACTGAGACTTATAACTAGTGACTTATAACTAATGACATAAATATTTATGACCAAGAGGGGGGGGGGGGTGTCTTTAAACAATATTGCTCTATGGCTTGAAATTAAAGACTTTTAACTCACATATTTACATTTAAAAATACATAGATGATTTAACGATTGTTGCCCGTGATAACTTAATATTAAAAACAATGGGACGGGTTTATGTTTAATCCTCTGTATACAAAATGTTCATTCATATAAAAATTAGAACACAAAGTAATATTAAACAACAGTGGGACGACCAAATAACTTTAAACTTAATGCGCGTCGTGTTGACATTTGCGCTAGTGTTGCCATCTTTTTTTCTCGTAAAGCCAGGGTTAAATAGCAAGAACAAAAATTTCGACTATTGCGGGTCGGGAGCTTCAAAATATCTAAAAAAACCCCTTTACTTTGATAGATTCGCCTATCTTAACGAACGGATTGCAATCTTTGGAGCATAGACGTCAGGTTGTCAATGCTGTCCTTGTTCTACCGGTATTTCAATGGAAGGTGCTCAGAGGCATTGAACGAAATTATTTCCCTTAGGGCCTCCTGTGTGGAGTAACTGTAAAATAAAAAAATGCCTTTCTAGGAAGTTTCTGTTCAGTGTCAGTAACGTATTCTCAGCCTCGATCTGGCCTGTGCTCATTAAAAGCCAACCGTAAAGAGTTTGTATTAAAAAAAAATGGATTGTTTTAGAGACAGTTTTGATAATTACATTTGTTTATTTTGTCTACCTAATTAATTAAACACATAAATAACCTACATTTACTACCTTATTGAACGCAGAGCGGTAAACTCCTTGGTACTGGACCGCGGTCAAATAGCCAGGTACTTTCCAAAATTTCTATTTTCTCGTTCCCTTCCCGCATTCCCCCAAATTGGGTATTTTCACAAGTTTTTTATTTTCGAAAAAATTAAGAAACCATTGTGATGACGATGGCATTTTTATTTTATTTTTATGTTTATGAACAAATTTTCTACAACAATTTAAAATGCGCCATTCTTGATTTGCCGACAAAACGTCTAAAACTGTAAAATACGTCATTCTTATTTTAAGTGCACACAATGAATTTATTATAGAATAAAAGCATGTAGATATGTGTATATTAATAAAGTGGTGAATACAAAATACATTTTAATTAATTTATTAATATTCACGCCACTAAGTGTTTTAAGCCACTCTTTACTAAAATATGTAATTTTTATTATTTTTTATTTTATTTTAATTTAATTTAAAAACTTTAAACTTTCTTAAAAAATTAAGCGTTCAGCTTCACTAATCCCACAATTTTAACTAACTAACCATCATGCCATTTCCCCGCAGGGGTAGGCAGAGAGGACGGACCGCCAAACAACTCGATCTTGGCATACACTTCTTGCTTCATTCACATTCATGCATCGTCTCATACATTCTCTTCTATTATTCCGACTTCTGACATGGCCCGACTCAAGTATTTGATTCACTTGATCGTGCCTTGCATTCTTTACGAATTTCAATATTTTTCACACGATCATAGATGGTTTTACCACACATTCGTCTCGGAGATCTGATTTCTACGGCATTCAGTTTACTTTCATCCTTCCTCTGCCAATTCCATGCCTCACTGCCATACATCAGGGTTGGTATCAGCACTCCTTTGTGGACTGCTAGCTTCGCTTCTTTGGACAACTTTTTGTTAGCGCCAACCCTTTCACCCTTCTTTCAATAACCCTATCAGTCTTTCCAGCTCTCGTAAACATACTTCCCACCACAATTTTAATTTATAATATTCCGTGATTTATAAATTCTCGGGTCTCCGCTAGTTTATGTCTAAAATGATGTACAATGTGACCTAAAACCACCTAAAACCACCTACATCACAATAATCACAATTTTTCAACTTTGTGATCTAGGTGGTTTTGCCTTAGCACCGTTCACTCCACTAAGTACAATTTTTTTTATTGTAAAGAAAACCTTTGAATAAATAAATCTTCCACTCTTGAACAAAGTTCTGTGACTTCTGGGTTCAGAGCTAGGGAGCTTACGACGATGCCAAGGAGATCGTCCTTCTCACAAACTTAATACTGTCGATGATCAATGGTATTACTAATTATTTGTTTTGCGTATTGAGGCTAAGGGATCGATAGGTTTTTATACCGAGAATAATACAATCGTCGACGACATTTCTGAACATGATAGCACGCCATCTAGTTATCAATAAAATCTTTTTTTTTTTTATAACTTGTTTGTTTATATTTTAGGTTGTACAATCAACCAATATGTGGGAAATAGTCAAGCCTTGAAACGTATTGCTCGGCTTTTCGATTTAATCCAATTTGCAAACATAGGGTTTGTAAATTTTTCGTGTTTTATGTGTTCCTGCCTGATTTATTTTGTTGAAGGTTTTTATGAAATAATAACCTCGTTTTTCGGCCTCAAGCTGAATTTATTTTGAAATGTATAAGAAATATGTTTTTCAAATTGGCAATCAAGCAGTAATAGTCGGCCTCCATGGTTGAGGGGTAAGGCTCTCGACTACGAATCCGATGGTCGCGGGTTCAAATCCCGGCGTGCGCAAGTAAATTTTATTCAATTAATTTGTGACGTTTCACAATTAAATCATTTAAAAATAATATATAGTATATTTGTGTACGTTCCAGAGTGGAAGATACTCTCAGTATCGCCCTGGTGAAAAACCACCATTCAGAATTGAAAAGTTGCTTGAAATGGCTTTTAACCGTGTTTGGTGACCAGATCTGAATAGCCAGGTATTTCCTCTGCCCTTATCCATCCCCTCCCCAATATCTTCAGCCTCACAACATTCCCCAATTGGGGATGCCATAGTCTCACTGGCTCCAGACGGTTGGGAGCAGTTGGGACTTTTGTGCGGTATTCATATAAAAAATATAGGAACCGGAGGGTTAAAGAGGTAATGGTAGGTAAAGAGGATAACAATAAAAAAACAAACAATTGTTTTGAAACATAAATATTGTTACAGTCATTATGAATGTTATAGAAACAATGACGGTTGTTAGGTTAAATTCGATACACGATCATGCTAATGTCACTATTGAATGCAAATCCAAGACACCTCCGCGGTGAAAATGTATTGTTACTGCTGTTCAACAGTAATAATTTTAAAACCTGGATAGAGAAATGAAAGGCGTGCGAGTTTGTATTAAGATATGTACTTGAAACAATTGCCACTTAAAAGTTTAATTTAAACTTCACATTCATTCACCAACATCGAGCACACACGCTTCACTTGCGTAATTATTACAAATGCGTTTTAAAAACATGCTTCTACTTTTATACTTACTGTGCTACACTGGTTACACTTGGTGCGACTTCTATAAAATTACCCTCAGCTTATTTTATTTTATTTGGAATACCAACAGTTTACAGCAATAATTACGTACGGCAAATATATTTAAAAAATGAACCAATGATAGGTTTTCACTTAAGTATTTAAATTATTCAATTAAAAAAAAAAAAAAGAAAAGTTACATGGTTAGCCTATCAGCTTAGGGTGATGGGAGGGAGGGGAAGGGAAATGATCTAGTCTCTGTAGAGTAATATCTATTGTGTGAATGTTATTTTTTGATTTTTGGTTTGAAATTATAAGGGGCTGAGTTGAATAACTCGACTCGCTGTATGAAGTGTTAAAAATGTGTGAAGCGCGTTGAATAAAGGTTATTTTGAGTTATTGTTGCATTGTGGTAGGTTTAGTGTGTGGTTCTGTCTGGTTTGTCTACTATATTTTGGGTATTACGTTTGATGTTTCCCGAAGTACGGTCCTTATTTATTTTTAATATCTTTCGTTTTATATTTAATTACTAAATTTATTAATCTTGAGTAAGCTCACATCATTGTGTGTTCTAATAAATATACGAACATAAATATGTAACAGACGTTGACGCTGGAAAACATATATTAAATAGTTTTTTAAATTTAAGGATTTTCAATTACATACTAAACATTAATAATTGTGGCAGACATATTTTATATTTCTTTTTTTAAATTAAACATTTGTTTTTTCTGTCGCACTAATTTCTTTTGGAATTTTATTTTATAGTTAAACGGCCTGGTACATGATTTTTGTGTTCATGATTTTTCCTCGTTGCCAATCTAATGCGTCCTGCATGCGTCCGCGCGTCTCGTTATTGTAATTTATTTTTCTTTTGATTTCCTTAGATTGATATGTATGATTCCCCATGTTAATTTTACGTATAAAATTTGTACATTAATTGTGTGGGTGTTAAGAGATGTACCTGACGTACTTTAACCAGTAATTCCTTACCTTATTTGGAATATAAAATGTAAATGAAATTTTGGTCTCCGGCGACATTTTTTGTTATATTTTTTCATTTGTATTACTTATTATATGTCATATCACACAGATGTTACGTACATAGTGGAAAATACTTTTAGTATCGCCCTGGTGAGAGATTATCGAAAAAAAACTTCTATGTTAGGTAACCTGATCTGAAAAGTTAGATATTTCTCAACCTTCTTATTCTCATTTGTTATCACTACATTGGGTACACGTATACCCCACACGCAAAATTCACCCCGAAAAGCTCAATTTTCGCGAAATTCATTAAGCATCTTATTCCACAACAAGTTTAAACATGAATAAAGCCAACTTAGACCTACGAAACGCAAATTTTAATTTGAATATATTTTTTCACAGATTATACGAAGTGGCCCCCTGGTCCGTCGAAGCCTGGGGTTCGCCTGCCGAGGCCCTGCCTCTCGCCGCGCTGCGCCTCGTGGGTTGGGCGCGCGCCACCAGTGCCGCCGCCCCGGGCAGCGCCGCGGCGCCCGCCTCGGCCAGCGCCGGTGGCTCGCTGTCCGCGGGCGCCACCTCGGGCGGCGCGCTCGTACTTACCGTGCGCTGCGGAACAGCGCGCGGTGTCGTGCAGCGTGCGCTCCGGGCAGAGACGCACCGCGACCTGGCCGCGTGGGCGGGCGCGCTCGTCAGCGGGGCGCACGAGGCGGTCATGCAGCAGAAGGAGTTCGTGTTCAGTGAGTATTGATTTATTACTAATTGTTGAAATGGCCATGAAACAGTTTATTTGATAAATACACTATGAAAAATCCACGACAAAGACTGGAAGATATCAATATTATCAAATCAGGAAAAAAAGAAACTCGTATTATTCGACAAAATATGTAATAGATTAATTGTTTCAGATTTATACGACCAGTTAAATACATAAGTACTCAATTTTTTTTATTTATTAAAAAACCTTTATAACTTTATCCACTTATTTATATTCGACCGAGGGCAATAAACCATCCCGGTAGTTTTTAAAAACATAATAAACAGTACCGTCAGCAATAAAATAGATTTCAAATTATAAAAACAATATTAGAAAGCAGGGAACTCACTCCCGCCATCCATGCTATATATACCATAGGTTTAGTATATTGTACCAGTCTGAGGATGCCCGTGATAGGGTGAAACCGGTACGATCGAAAATAAATAAGTGGAAAAAAATTACAAATGTATTTTAATCTCATTTTAATATGATATTCCACCATGAATTCACAGTTTCAAAATTAAAAATAACATAAGTACTCGTATATTAAGCTATTAAAGCATTTAATACCCTTACTCACGCTGCAAAAAAATAGAAGAGAAAAACAATTGAAAAATAATAAAAGCACCGGTGGAACAGAATGAGGGCCATATCATTATTATGTTTGTTTTATTGGTTCTATAACAATTCGGGACAGTGGTAAATCTGCACACTATTGAAAAGCGATATAAAGTAATTAAAAGTACGAAAAACATAAAATACAATAAAAACGGAACCCCAAATAAACCACATATTCATGACACTAGATATAACCAAAATGACATAAAAAATATTATGCGACAATATATTTTGCGACAAAATTCCACGACGTCCTTACCCCAGATATAAAACCAATATAAGTTTAGTGAGTACAAGTCAAGAATAAAAGTCTGGTTGATAGAGGTCAATGAAACGACATTAAAACCCCCATTAAAAACGGCATAGAAGACTCACCTATTTACTTGACATCAAAATAAATAAATTTATTTAGTCTCTGCACAGGACTCCATAGTGAGGAGGAAACCACAAAAAGATCGAATACTTAATTAACAAAAAATAATAATTAATATATGTACCATTTCGTCTTCGACTTTATTCTGTAAACATTTTTGTACTTGCACCTTATTTATATTTTACATGTTTATTTATACAGTCGCTAATAATTTTATTTATTTTAAAATCCATCATTTTTCATGACTTTATATCACTTTTCAAGTGTGCCGAAATGTTCGGTTACCGTTTCATCTTGTTGCTACATATTAAAAAAAATCGTGTAGTTTTCTGTAACAATTCTTATAAAAATGCAAAACAAACGCCAAGGAGTGGTATAACTTTGTATAATATTCTTGCTAGTGACAAAAATAAATTGTTACTTGGATATTTGATCAATTTATTATTATAATTCTTTTTTCCGAAGCTTCCTAATCTTGACAAAACGATAAATCCGTATTTAGATCGTGGCCTGTCATATTTATATCAAATAACCCTTTCTTCGTCACGATGAATGTTAAATTAACAATGCTACCAAAACCTGTTGACAAAATATTTATTTAATTTCATCTGAACTGAATATTGACTGCGCAATGGAAAGAATTGCCGTCACGACTGGGCCACAAGAAAACAAGTGGCTTAGAGATAATTTCCACGTCACGCGGCCAGATCACGTAGCTAGAAAATAATATAAAGAGTGCAATACTGTGCTTAGCCAGAGACCAGCCGATAAAATGCTTTTAGGAAGACCATAGCTGAATTGAAGACCTAAAAAATAGCAGGGGACTGAAATGATATGCCCAAAATAGATCTGGAGGCCTATTGTTGGTTAAATATAATATTTTCTGGTACCTACTGGCTACTGCGTAGAATACAAGAATATATGAAGAAAAATATCAAGAATTCCTCGTAGATTTCAAGTGAGGTCTTGTAAGGAGTTGCGTTTCATGTCGTAGGAGAATAATTTATATGGGTCTGCAAATTGCCTCGAATCTTCCGAGGAGAATTATGTGAAAATAATTCTGACCTTATTAACGAATTTTTCGTGGGAATATTTTGGACTTTTATTATGAAACTGAATCTTGTCTCTTGAGCTGAGCTTAAAAATAGGAAGACATTGCGTATGTAATAAATTCATGACGTAATTTTGTGGGTGGAAGAAAAATCGAGTGAGCAAAAAAATAAATTTAATGTTACATAAATACTATCTTCGTACAAATCCTCGTACATGTATTCCAAGTAACAATTAGCTGAATCAAAATATGAAATGATATTGACGAAAGACATGTTTGCAAGCGCAGCATGTTGAGTGTACTCATTTCATTGGAGTTTATTTTTACTCGTCCCCTTTTTACTTTTTCTTGCAGAATTACTTATGCAATAATTTTATTTGATATTTTCTGTTATTTTAACAACTTTTGCTTAAATGGCCTGCGACACATTGTAACCTTGTAACCTCTTTGTTTATTTTTTTTCTCCATTACTCATCGCACCTTACTATACACCGAAGGAGTAGAGACGCCTCTTAGATGCGGCCACAACTCTCCAGGATTGTAACTGATGATGATATTCATACACTTCTTATACATTTGTTTGTTGCGGTGACCGGATAATTCAAAACGCGTTGAATCGGCACACTTTTAAAAACTAGTATAAAGTCATTAAAAGTACGAAAAAGAAAACTATCCCGAAAACTTAATTTAACCCAACCTGACTAACCATTTTTTTTGTTAAATGAAGTAAAACTTAAATTAGGTTTTCAGGGTAGTTTTTTTTTAAACTTTTAATGACACTATATTTATTTGTCTATTCATACGTGTGTTGAATTGTCATAAAACCGTTTGTTTTACTAATTTAATTTTGTAAATGATTTCATATTTATTACTGATCTATTGTCTTTGTACAGGGTGTTCCCACCTGGGGCGGCCCGCTCAGCTGTGGCTGCACTACGAGGGCGGTGCAGCGCTGCGTGCGGGCGGCCGCGTCCTGTGGCGCGCTCCCTTCCACCGCCTCAAGTCCTCGGCAGACGACGGGGAGAGGCTGTTATGGCTGGACTTTGGCGGGGACGAGGGAGAAATTGTAAGATCAACCTGTATTTTATCTGATACCTATCTACGGCAATCTAACCTAGCTTAACTTAACCTCATCTAATTTAACGTAACAACGTGACATAACGTAACGTAACTTAACTTACAATAACCTATGTCAGCTTAACCTCAACTAATCCTCCGCCATCTCTACAGTGCAGTTAATTAAACTACTTCAAGACCCGTATGTAGAGACTAGTAAGGTACGTGATATTAACCAACCTAACCTAATATGACTTAACCTAACATAACCTGATTATATAATTCTCTACCATCGCTATAGTGCAGTTGATTCAGGTATTTCGAAGCCCGAAGGTAGACACGTGAAACTACCTTTTTCTTGAGTTTCGTAACTTTTACGAGATTATCGCGAATGCAGTATTTTTTATGTATAAAATCATATTCATCTACATCATTTTAAAGAATTATCGTAGTAGTACCTACCTACAATAAATTTGTATTTTATTTATTTAATTCGCTACTGCTTTGTAAATGTTATTTTGCTTTCAATATTTCACCCAGACCATAACTGTGACCATAATTTGTATAACATATTTTTTTATTTTTAATGAGAATTCTTTGTGTTTACTAAAATGCAGTATTTTCCTTAACTAGGTTACCATTCTATAACTTCTATCTGTCGATATTTTATTAATACATAATACAATGCTTGATTCAATACTTAACACAATATTTAATACTATACTTAATATAGTAGTTAATACAATACTTAATATAGTACTTAATACAATACTTAATACAATGATTACTACAATACACAATACAATACTTAATACAATGCTTACAACAAAACTTAATACAATACTCAATACAACATTTAATACAATACTTAATACAATACTTAATACAATACTTAATACATACTTAATACACAATTAATACAATACTTAATATAATACCAAGAAAACCAATTAATTTCTGTGTATGGTGAATTTTTAGAAGTGCTTTATTAAGTCAAGCCTGATACGTGCTTTGGTGATACGTGCTTTGGTGATATGTGCTTTGGAGAACGTGTTTCAGGATACATTATTCACCCAAGTAGTCTGTAACCAGAATAGGAGGACTAAGAAAATACCTTAGGATTCAATTCACGGAATTGCAAACCAGGACACTAGCTCAATACGCTTTCACGTAACGAGTAACGATGCAGCCAGTGCGCCAGTGGCGTGCAGTCCATAAAGGCTGACAACCTGTGCCTACTGTAATATAATTATAACGTATTGTAAAACTATGTGATAAATGTATCAACATGTAAAAGCATTCTAGGCGTGAATAAATAAATAAATTATAAATTATTATAAATTGTATTAACAACGAAGGACAAGTAGTAATTGATTAATTATTCGTAAGAAAGATGAAGTCGGAATTGAGGAATAACAATAACAAATTGACTTCACTGCTTACAAGAACATAAGTATGCAATTTGTGCGGATGACCAAAAAATGGTGAACGGCTTAAGAAAAATGAGTGTACAAATGATTTAAAAGTTAAAACGTAGTTTTTGTTGCTTTTCAGTTGCAAACCTTTTTTATATTTTATTTTATATGAGAGCACCGCACGAGAGTTCCAACTGCTTCCAACAGTCTCGAGCCCGTGAAACTATGGCAACCCCACTTGGGGTATGTTGTTAGACTAAAGGAGGGGAGGGAGATCTGGCCACCGAACACAGATAAAGCCATTTCAAGCAACGTTTCAATTCTGAATGGTGGTCTTTCACCAGGGCGATACTGAAAGTATCTACCACTCTGAACGTCCCACAAATATACTAAATATTATTTTAGTTTAATAATTTGCAAAATAACCTAAATTAATCCCACCACCTCCGGGTGCCGAGGATCGTAACCAACCAACCACGGAGGTCGTCAAAATCTACCCTGGTTCAAAGGTAATGTAAAATAATATCTTCCTCGAGATAGCATTTTTAGCTTTATTAATGGGGTACATCGCGTAAGTCTCTCACAAAAATGAACCCTTTGTATGACGATATTACATATAAAATGCACAATTAAATTCATCCAAAGTTGAAAAACTACACCGGCTTACCGTTGGTAATAGAGAAGTGCACGCCACTGTAGTGCGCAGACTGCAGTCAAGGATTTGTCGGCCGGATGGCGTGTGTGCAGAAGCTTTCAATGGCGTACGGAACTCAGCGTAATAGCATGGGATTAATAGTGATTCCAATTCATCGTTCCCGTGTAATTTGACAGGGCATAATAGATGCAAAGCAACGATACGTTTTCCACTGATTCTGCTGATTGGAGGCGCATTCGGTGCGATCAAAGAACCGTGTGTTGCAGTGGCTTCCTTTTCAGCGTAGAACTCTGCTCGGAGATGATGTTAAAGTGATTCAGGACTAAGAACTCGCCAAGAATTTTCCCACTATTAAGGTACTGGTTTTATTAGCTGTTGCAATTTCATTTGCCTTTCGATAAATTGCAAACCGCCTTTTTTGTATTGGAAAAATTGGACCAAACAGTTTGGCGTCTTGTCTTTATTTTTTATAGCTAAATAGATATTTCAAAGATCCGTAGCTCATGATTTAAATATAAAGTTGAAGACGGAAAAGCCGTGCCATTTTCATGAAGCTACTTTTTTGGTTTCGGAAATAAGCGAACCTATTTTTGCTTGGTAATAACGATTTAAATAATAATTATTAATGATATCAAATTACGGTTCAATCGCTGATTCCGCTGTATTGTATTCTTTATTTCTGATGCATGCGACTTAATCTCCAAAAGTTTACCAGCATCATTTTTTTTCATCATCCAAATTACCTATGTAATTATGAAAAACTTAATAGGACACCAATAAAAAAAATTGTGATATTACCAATGGCGGTTCGTGGCTTATCTCATTGGGAGTTCAATCGGAAATTAAAATAAAAACGGAAAAAAAAACCTTTAAAAAATGCTGTGTTGCTCTTTTCAATATTATATATATTTTTCACTAGATTTTAAAGAATTTCATTTTATTATCACTGCGCTAGAAATTAGCAAACTAGCAACAAAATTAGACGATTCATTAAAACGTCCGTGGCAAATGAATAATATAATGTCGTAGGTTACGAAAAAAATGTTTTAAATACGAAAATCACGATTTGCGTAAGAAACTTTGCTGTTCGTTTTTTTTTAAATGTAAAACAGTGTAATCTTTAGTAATTAACTTATTATAACAACTTACAACACACAGAAAGAAATCGGTTTATTCTTGCAAAATACTATTCGGTACAAATGTGTTAACAAATTTTCGTATAGCTCCACACACGGTCGCCTTGTAGATTCCGAAGGTTTGCACGCTCGGCACGGCTTCCCGTCGAAGCGCCACGAGAATGACAATGCATGAACTATTTCTTAGGACAGAAAGCCCTTCAGATGCTGAATTCTTAACTTGAATATGGAATTCATTTCGGACTAGCTCTCAGGCAGTATTATTACCTATTTGGACGGTGGATTTTTCAGCACCCAATTAGAATGGCGCGCTGTTTAAAGTGTTCTGAAATTATGATACAAGTTTTTATTTTATTTTATGGGAGTCCACTGCACAAACGCACTTTAGAGAAAACCGACACTGGATATTACCAATAAAAAAAATTCTTTTACAGCCTTTGTCTTTACCACTTAACGTTTACAAGCGTAGGCTTGAAGCAGCATTCCCAGTTCCCAGCATTACTCGTATTATTAACGACACAGCGCGAGATACGTAATATATTTTAAAGTCGTGTTCTCGGGATTCTCGACATTATTTTCTTTCACATGTAATTTAATATTTCCTGGATGGAGTTTCTCTTTTGATTTATTATTCAGGCTTCGAGTCATTCTCGAATCCACAAACATTAATTAATATTACATACGAAAATCCTCCAAGTACCTTCTTACGTTTTCCGAGTCATAAATATTTTAATATCGCGTTAACTGTAGCGGCGTGATACCCCGTAGCGTCTCGCCTAGGAAGCGTGAAATGTTTTCCCGATTTATTATATATTTGTATGTATATATTGTATATGTGTTAGGTACTGCAAAAGCCCGACAATTCGGCAAATCGGTTTTATCTGTAAATCCTGGTATTTTCGGATACCCTTCTGTATAAATACGAATTGTATGCATATACAAACTTTTTGGGGTTTTTACCATTTATTATTATTACCTCAAAATAACCGACTTTTATCTAACCTAACGTAACCAACCCAACCCCTTAACCTAAAGTAACCTGAATATCTTCACCAAACTTAACAAAACACTTTTATTTCGTACTTTTACATGAGCACTTTGGTAAATGAGGATATATCCATAAAGCCTGTATGGGTACGGCCGAGATAGTTGTGTAAAAGTAAGAAAAGTTAACAAACTTTGCAGACTTACCGCTTTACTGCTTTACTATGATAAATAACCACAAAATTACCCAACCTAACATAAATTAAAGTGACCTAACCCATTTAATTACTTTCATTGGTAAATCTTAGGTTTAACCCGTAAATCCTAGCATTTACCGAAATTACTGTGAAAGTCCGAAATTAAAATGTTTACAAACATTTTTAGAACCTAACTAAGTGCTTCAATTTCGGACTTTCACACATGCATTTCGCTAAACCCCTAAAACCTAAGATTTACCAATTTTCGTAGTTTTACAGTAACGTACATAATAATATACATAGAGAGTGTTCCTATCGCTTCTCTTGGTAAAGTAATTCACGTCCTTTCGGCGACGCCTTACCTCCTCACACCCCTCTCCTTCTTACCTGTGGAAAATTACTCGTATTGTTACCCAGCGCCTTCAGATCTTCAGACCGCCATTTGTCGCGTTCAATTATCGCCGTCTGATGGCAGACTTGCGAACGAGAATAGCTTGGCTGGCTCGGGCTCGGCTGGCTGGCTTGAATGGCTGGTTCGGGTGTATCTGCGCTTGTAACGCCGAGCTTGGCTCAATCCAGTTTATTTGCCGCGAAGGCGCTAAACTTTGCCATTCCATTATCAAGCATTATCATCATTTGCTTAGGCAGAGTGCTGCGTTATTTAGCTCCGCCTAGTACCTAGGTATAGACGCTGGCGTTGTGCTGACTCGTTTTCTCCAAAGTGTTTTGGATTTTACGCCCAATCTCGGCGTTGATGTCTTCACAAAGGATTGCGCCATTGTGAAGATTCTATTAAATTTATATTGCGCTGATATTTATTTGTTTACCCTCACATCTTTGCTGCAGAGCGATTACACGATTGAGCAATCGTTAGTTATTTGTTCATTTATGAATCTTATTTGTTTCGTAGTGTCGGAATTCCGGAATTCGCTACAAATGTTATCTTTAGAATTCCATTAGTTCGGTACCAATCAATTAAAATAGTTAAATTACCAAAGCAAAGCTCGGGGCCTCGTTCGGTGTTATTCATATAATGTTTTTCCAAAGTGGGACATACTAAATGGTAATTAAAGTATACAATAACCGAATAACCTGTTATGTTTATATTTTATTTGTTTCGTAGTGTCGGAATTCCGGAATTCGCTACAAATGTTATCTTTAGAATTCCATTAGTTCGGTACCAATCAATTAAAATAGTTAAATTACCAAAGCAAAGCTCGGGGCCTCGTTCGGTGTTATTCATATAATGTTTTTCCAAAGTGGGACATACTAAATGGTAATTAAAGTATACAATAACCGAATAACCTGTTATGTTTATATTTTATTTGTTTCGTAGTGTCGGAATTCCGGAATTCGCTACAAATGTTATCTTTAGAATTCCATTAGTTCGGTACCAATCAATTAAAATAGTTAAATTACCAAAGCAAAGCTCGGTGCATCGTTCGGTGTTATTCATATAATGTTTTTCCAAAGTGGGACATACTAAATGGTAATTAAAGTATACAATAACCGAATAACCTGTTATGTTTTTATTTAATTTGTTTCGTAGTGTCGGAATTCCGGAATTCGCTACAAATGTTATATTTAGAATTCCATTAGTTCGGTACCAATCAATTAAAATAGTTAAATTACCAAAGCAAAGCTCGGGGCCTCGTTCGGTGTTATTCATATAATGTTTTTCCAAAGTGGGACATACTAAATGGTAATTAAAGTATACGATAACCGAATAACCTGTTATGTTTTTATTTTATTTGTTTCGTAGTGTCGGAATTCCGGAATTCGCTACAAATGTTATCTTTAGAATTCCATTAGTTCGGTACCAATCAATTAAAATAGTTAAATTACCAAAGCAAAGCTCGGGGCCTCGTTCGGTGTTATTCATATAATGTTTTTACAAAGTGGGACATACTCAATGGTAATTAAAGTATACAATAACCGAATAACCTGTTATGTTTTTAACAATAAAAATCATCCAATGCGTTTTTTATTGTTAAAAACATTTTAATGCTTCACTTTATCGGCTTACCTCTTTTGTGACTTTAAAAGAAAACATACCACAATCTTCAACATTAGCAGATGTACCGTAAAAACATTTTAATGCTTCACTTTATCGGCTTACCTCTTTTGTGACTTTAAAAGAAAACATACCACAATCTTCAACATTAGCAGATGTACCGTAAAAACATTTTAATGCTTCACTTTATCGGCTTACCTCTTTTGTGACTTTAAAAGAAAACATACCACAATCTTCGACATTAGCAGATGTACCGTAAAAACATTTTAAAAAGAATCTTGCACGTGTAGTGGTCTACTGTATCGTGGGTAATTATTTAAACCACTCTCGTTGTGCACAAATACATTAAAACGTTCGCTTTTTAAAATGATTTTCCCGTACCTACGGTTTGAATTAACCCCCTCTTTCGGGGTTATGTCATGTTTTAATTAATGTTTTTTACCCGATGTGTTTTTTTGCTATATACTCTTTCCGTCTTACTTATAAAGAATCCTTATTGCGCCTTTATAGCGTTGGTATAGCTACCCAAGTAATAGGGCCCTGCAGAATTCGTCTTAAAATTGTTTTTCATAATAATATTTATGCCGAGAATAGCTTTACCAATGGTTTATGGGTTATGATGTTTTTAGACTGGCATCACTTTGATACAAACCTCAAAAATGCGACCAATTGCGCAGGTGGCGTCGTGTAACTTAATAGTCCTTTAGATGTCATAATACTATTATTTTGAATATTTTGTCACCCCGCGTCGCGTACAGTGCGGAACGGTGAAAACGTGATGTTATGATATATACCCCTTCCTATTGATTCACTATTCGAGAGAAGAGAATTCGCGAGCCCGTGTATGATAATATTATAATAACCCGCGTCTAGTAATTCTAATTATTGGAAGCTGGTTTGGTTGTCGGTTTTTACCGATTTATTTCACAGGTATTTAAACAGTTTCTTATGGTACCAAGAACTCGCAGATCCGTTGATACTTTTCTACTCCGTTTAATGACCCATCCCACCTGTTTCTACGTTCATCCAAATTCTGGCCGTACTAAATCGATTATGCGTCTCATATTTGATTTGGTAAATCGACTTAAAATTTCTCTCTGATAGTACTGCAAATGAATATTACCATTTGTTTTTACATTTTCCTTGCACACAGTGGATTTAACAGATCGATATTTGAAAAACCTCGCGAAAAAAACGTCAACAAAATTCGCTATATCGATGCTATACTGGGGGGCCAGTCGGTATAAATCTGACAGCTACTAGCCGATTTACGATATACCCCTGTTATTAGTAACGTTCTTCACTATTCCGACCTTATGCACCCGTATAATATTTACACCCCGATTATGAGTAAGACGGTTTTAATTGGCTGTTATAAATAAGGAATTCCTATAAGCTAAACAAAGTTTTTTGTACAATTGAGAGTTTTAAAAATTTGTAATTAATTTAATCAATGACGCCTTAATAAGTGACTCCCAACTTATCTCCCCAAATACATCTGCTCAATTTAAAACAATAAAAGGCGTAATAAGTCGGTACTGGGCGGGCTTATAAATTTAATAAGAACCTTTTTTGATCCTCGGAGAGTTGCGATAACACTGCTGCTGAGTGTCCATACAGTTTTTTCTATGTAGATCCAGAGCGGGCGCTTTATTCTCCCCCCTTAATATTATCTCCGCTTTAATCCCATTATAAATAGGCTATTGTCTTCCTTCCTTTAGTTTGTCTATTTATCAAGAGAGCGCACGGGAACTTTAATACACACAACGTTACTTCAGTGGCACGGATTTATTTTAACGTGGTATGTAATATATTATTTATATGCGCTTACTCTGCCTACACTGCCTGTGTTTTGTTTAGATTATCCCTGGAGTTTAGACAAGGCATCGTGGGATGGGCATTTTACTTGAAATAACAAATAATAATTGAATATTTTTTAAAGCAGGGTTTTGTGAATAATCAGTATAAACATCCTCTGGGTCCTTTGTAATGAATTCAATTAAACAGAGACCCAAATAAACCTTTATTTTACAAAATTAATATAAATATTTAATTATACCAAATATTTCCTCAAAAACATTGAAAACTTATACCTACTGAATTGCAAATACCAACTCAATTATTATAGAAAAAATATTCATTCAATGTAGCTGTTTAATGATTGTGAATATTATATGGAATATGACACATTTTATTATATGAATTTATTCTTCTCAGTGTCAATTCTTGGCAGCTTTCACACTTCAGAAACTGGCAGTTTTCTTGGTCTTAACTCCTCCCTGTCGGCGCTGTCAACTGATTTATTATTCCTCTGTAAATATACTAAACACGGAGTTCATAATTTAGGTGTTCCTCAGCAATACATTTATGTATTTAATCAAATAATTAACATATATCGTGGGCATACAACGAAAAGTGGCCTTGTCCGTTGGCAGACTAATACTGAAGTCCTTTGCATAGACACCAACTCAGAGCTTCGCAAGTCAGAATATTTTTTACGTGTATGAAACAAAATATACTATACCAGACGTGAATATCAAGTTTGTAATACCCTCCGTTTGCGTAACATCAAACCGGTACAAAACTCAGTAGAGACGCGACTAGATACAAAATCTCTACTGGGTTCGTGCATCTTCGATGGAGGAACGACTTAGATACAATCCTCTATATCGAACTCGTACGAAGTACCTGTCGGGCCCACACAGACGGCCCGACCACAACTCGATGGAGACGCGACTTAGATACAACTCTCTATCGAGTTCGTGCGGCTTCGATGGAGATGCGACTTAGATACGACTCTCTATCAAGCTATGTCTGCACAATGTTAAATTTGTGCAACGCCCGATTTCATATTTCATTTCATATGGCTCTCGATAAGCGGGGTTCCGGGCATGGAGAAGAAGAGAACGGTAAAAAGTGCACGTCATCGTCTTCGTTTTTCTACGCCCCTGAATGTCGTTTTCGTGCCGAGCCGCTACTGGCCACTAACGGGACATTTCTCCGACCCCCGCCACTTCTACGGTCGCTCCCGGCAACGGTCCCGAAAGCTAAGCGAGCCCCCATTGGTTGGGCCCTTGCGATCCACAAAAAACTTGTCAAAAATTATTGTTCTATCAAAATTATCTGTTTTTGTAAGCGATTTCCGCGGCTGCGGTGACTGATCTAAATAAACGATCTTTTCTGATCTGTTCATTAGCACCCGCGGAATCGAATAACCTTACTCAATTTATGTTTTTACAATGCATTTTTCTGTAATTCGGCGGCAAAGTATCAACTGTCCTACTTTGACCGCCACGACATTTTTTGTAATAATTTTGGCTTCTTTAATAAAAAATAGGTGAAGATTGCAATAGGCTCAATTCAAGCAGGAAATCGAGGTTCACATCCCAATTTTTTGATTAAGTCGATCCAAGATTGACAGAATCTACGGCAGCTCGCGAAAAATTCACGAGTTCAAACTGCCCGATACGCCGGCTCCTCTCAGCACGGTATCGCACCGGAGTACTTAAGCAACGGTTGCAATTCTAAAAAAGTAGAGTATTCTCACGGATTCAACACCTCTTCTGCCTACTTCGCCTGCATCTTCACCCGGCCTGAAAACCGATCAAGACTTTTTCTACACCTTCACCACCTTCTTGCAAGAAATCGTTTGCCTTTTTCAAGGCATTTCCCCCCCATCAAGGCATACACCTTCCCCCTTCCTTCCTAACCTGCTCTGAAGCGTCGAAGTGGCCAGTATCATCTTCTTCTTCTAAACGTGCGGCAAGAGTTTACAGATCTTGTCCCGTACATATACTTTAATTCAAAAATATATATTAAAACTTACGAAACCATAAGCCTGAATGCATGCAAAAATCTTCTATTCTCAATCTGCTTTAAACGAGGATTTTGAACTGGCCACTGTTGGTTGTATGCTCACCATATATGTATACATCGAACCCAACAAAAATAAATGTTTTGTTGAAAAATCGTGGAAAAATTAGTTAATATATACGTATGTCTGCGTGCGTTGATAACTTTTCGAGTGGTGCGCTAGTAAGCGAGAAGGGTACTGGGTTTCCGTCACCGTGCCACTATGGGCGCTCGTCAGTAGTAGCCGGCGGTCTGCCGGCTGTGATGAACATATAGTGCGTTTTATGCGTGGCTGATATTTTTTCATCGTTTTCAGCACATAAAATATTTACTTAAGTACATTATGTACTATTAATAAATTGGTTTACATAAGTCATAAATAAATGTAAACTGTTAAATTTTATCCAACTTAAAAATTACAAAAATTCTAAATGTACACTGAGTGTACAGTACCGGATCTCAAGAGATTTTCTAGCACCGTAAGGGAAGGGTTAAGGTCGTCAGCTCATCTCGCCTTTAGGTGACTTTTTTTCCACCAAGGAAGCCTTCCGATGATCCAACAGTCTTCTCAAATATAATTTCCTCAAAATATTGGTATTCACTTTGTGGCGTCATTATTAATAAATGAATTATAAAATTACTTCGTGTTCACCATTTTATTAATATATACGTATCGACATGTTTCGAAAGCGATGAAAGGAAGGAAAGCCTCATCAGGAATATATATTGAATACTATTATATTCTACTAGAGGTATTCTATATATTCCTGATGAGGAAAGCATCGTTTTCGAAACATGTTGATATGTATATATTAATAAAGTGGTGAATACGAAGCAATTTTTAATTCATTTATAGTCTTCTTCAGATATTGATAGGTGCACAAGTACAAGTGCACAAGTCAGAATACAACCCAGTACCATACAATACAGCAAGATTTTAGAAGATACAATTTTGACAGATATTACCCTCAATTTATTAGGATACGATCGCAAAAACTAAAACAGTCTTGCACGTTTTACACACAATATTTCAATCCATATTTCTTAAGCTCCACTTTACAGAACGCCTTCCATCAAGTTCTGTTTAGGCTTTTGTCAGCAATTCTACATCGCTTGACTGACGAAAGTTTTGACATCTGTTTTAAGGTTCACAACTGTGCTTCTGTATTATCTACGGCGGCTCAGGTCGGCCGAGAGACCTCCACGCCCCCTTTCAGCGGGACACTTTGCTAAGTTAGTTAATCATCTCGCGAACTGCAACCGACTCCTTTCAACTTTGTCTTGCTCCGTGCATAATATGGACATTGTTATCACATAGTGTCTAGGGAAATAACAGTATTTCTGCTTAGAAAAGTATTTATTATAAGTTTAATGAAGTTATGGTTTATTCATTCTTTAAATACATTTGGATTGTGAAATATAAAATAAACAATTCAACCAACACGAGTGCCATGTTTTAAAAACTATCATTTTTAACTTTGGTCTCCGAATTACTTCTGTAATCGTTATTTCACATGTAAAAAAAATAATTTGAATAAAAACACCTCAATCCTTAAAATTTGATGGGCGAATTCGAAAACTTCTCTGGGTCACTATTCTGCGATGTTTATTTGATTAGATCATTTCCCCCGTTCTTCCCTTACTCCAACGTTTAGCTTTGTAATAATTTAATTGGTTTAGCTTATAGTTTATATAATATTTATATCTGGTATCATTATTCTGTCTTGCTATCAATATAAACTTTTGGTCTCCCAAACACATCGCACAAGTATGTATTTCTCTAAAACAATACTTTTGTTCGTAGGAGCTGGATATGGAGGGTAGTCCTAAGCCCGCTGTGTTCATCCTGCACAACTTCCTGTCTGCCCGCGTGCACGGCCTGCCGCCCTAGTGGCCCGCGGGCGGCGCTCCGCCCCCGCCCCCGCCCCCCGAACGCAAGGTAACACAACCCCACTCATCAAACTCTACACACCTGTCACTTTATCATACACTAGTTGTTCCACCAACCTACATCCCTTCCACTGAATTTATTTGCGTGGTGTTCCACTTGCTACAAATTTATTCATTTTGTCTACACGCCTCCGAGTGGCGTACTCACAAAATGAGACGTTTCCCATGTAACTCATCTCCATCTACTCATTTCACGTCTGTAAAAGTAAAAGTCTTGCATAATATATTGGGTAAATGTAATACGGACCCGTTTTCCTTACCTACCTTCCTGAAAATGTAATTATGACGTTTATTTGCAGGTCGTATTTCACCCATTATTATTATTACCTACTCCTATATCTAAAAAGGTTATTATATTTCAATATCAGCTTATAAATTACCTTATATCAATAAAATCTCGATTTTATCCCTTATTTTTATATATCGGATCTTCCTGGAATTTCCCCGTCATTTCTAATTTGAATCCCAATTCAGAGGGAAGTTGAATAATGGCCTCGGCGATATTATCATAATGTCTCCCTGGATGAAATAGTTATTCATTTATGTATCCTAAGATACAGCCTTTCTTCACGTTATTACGTTTTAGAATAAGAGCCTTTTTGTATTCCAGTGCCTCCAGTGAGGTCTACAAACACGTCACTCCGCTCTCGCATCTCCCACTTGATTAAGTTGATTGCTTTAATTTGTGTTGGTCTGAATAGGAATAGGAATAGGAATAGGAATAAGGTACTCGTATAACCGATTGAGTGAATTAATCCGATGTGTATTTTTGTTGTTTTAGTCCCTTGACGAAATGCAGAACGCCACCGCTGAAGAGACCGCCCCGTGAAGAGTTAAGTTGAAGTAATCTCCGTAAATAGTGAAATTAAGAGAAAATGTGATTTACACGATATTAATAATATTACATTGTAACGAACTCTGGAAAGGAACGCTTCTTATGATGTCAGTAACTAGTAGGTCTCTTATCTCTGTGAGTGAATCTCTTTAAAAGTATTAGCAAATGACATGGCACATTCTGTGTAACCTAATCTAACTGAATTTCTTCTCTCTAGTTTTTATAATGCGACAATGTAGCACAAATAAAGAATAGTATAATTTAAATGAATTGGCGCATCTAATGCGCGTGTACATATAATATATAATGATGTTTTATGTAAATAAGGTGAAAACATGATTTATATATTTTTGTCAGTTCTTAAGATGCCAACTAGAATATCTCGAATGTTTGCAATGATCGACTACTTTCCCGTAGCTCGAGGAATCATCAACTCATGTTTTCGCCTAGGGCGCGCAATGGCGTCATCAAATCTCCAAATGCTTCGACATTACTTTTATTTTGCAATATTACTCATTCTAATAGTCTAAGTCTTTTATATGCATGTAATAAATCTCATTTTTCGATGTTTATCCATTGGAATATTGGACAATAATGAAGAAAATATTTTAATGTTATTTAATAAATAAACAGAGTTCAATGGATACTGTTATCAAGTACATAAGGCACTGTTTAACATATCCTTTCTTATTACGACTTTCTCAATGTGAATACTCAAATTTGTATTTAAAACTCAACATGTCCAATAGCGATCATCTCGGAACAACATCCATTAGGTGATATTTGTAAAACTGTTTGGGGTTTTAAGTTAAGTTAAATAGGAAAGGGAAAAATGTTCTCATTAAAGAGATGTGAGATATTTCTGAATTCTGATACTCGAAGTGTACTTTTGTGTTTAGTTCAATTGAGAAGTCAGTATAATATCAGTAATGTAGTAACGACAAAATAACTTTCGTCATCGAAATTTAATGAACGAACTGAAACTCTTCTATGGCAAAAGCAGCGTATTTTTAAGAAAACTCAGTTTCTCCTTAGCCACTATTTTGTAGTCAATCCAATGGATTTTAGTAGGATAACAGTCAGTAATGCCGCGTGCATTCTGTTTTCCGTTTTGTCTACAGCCAATATTATTAACATTCCATTTCTGTTTCATAATTAATCAACTTATTACTTTTTGATATCTTTATTAAACTAGTAGGTGTTTATTTCAGTTGTTATGAATTGTGTATATTCTATTTATTTGTCTTCCACAAACGCACAGTTCAGTCGCTGCAGAAATTGCTAGAGACGTTTATTTTCTCAAATGATTTAACAAATTGTTTCTCGCGTAGGTTATGCAATATTTTTGTGATGGGAGATCAAATATCATTATGGGAGTTTTTTTAACGTTGTAACCGACTATAATAAACTGTAAATAAAGAGAAAATAATAAAAGAAATGTGTTTTATATTACAAAATATTGATTTTTGTTTAAACCGAAACCCATTCCCTCATTAAAAATATCGTTGTTTTATTTATTTTATATCTCTTTTTTAACGAGCTTTCCACTTACAATCTTGTTCATAATTATTTGTGAAATATTATAAGAAAACGTCGACCTGTTTCATCCAGGAATAAAGTAGCAATTCTTAGATTGTCTTCCCCTTTCAGCCGGGATCTTGAAGAATAATTCGTCCAGGAAATAATTAACTCTCGCCCCCCTCCGTCCCTCCCCTCCCCTCCGCCCGAATGTAATAACGAGAATAAACCAGAAAAGTGCTTCAAACGAACGAGAAAATGTTGATTAAACTTATCAAGCCTTTGGGTACACAAGTATCAATTCTCTTCTTTATCGAGTTTTATAAGTTCGGGAACGTTCTTTGGAATTCATAAGTCGTTGAGATAAATGTATCGCACCCAGTGAATAGAATAGGTAATTCCCGGCTGGCGTGTTCGCTAATGAAGTTTGCGAACGCTGAACCAATATATTCCCGTATTATTTGATTTCGTTTTGGCAGCCCACGGATACGAATAATTCGTACAAATAATGGGTACATCTGCCACGTCAATTAAAAATTGACGAAGGCACAGATAATACGGGTTTTTAATATATGGGTACAAACATAATATGACCTCTGTGTTTGTGTTTTTAAGTAGTTTTAAAAAATTCAACGCTATCCAGCACAGCACAAAGCGGAAATTCTAACGAAAATGAAAAATAAACAATGTTTGAGGGGATGGAATAATTCGACATTGATAGCATCGTTGAATTTATTCTCACCAAAAATAATCCTACATTATATTGGTAAGATTTTTTTGAAGCGCTTTTGGGAAAAACGTATTGGAGATTTATTCTCCTTGGTGGTTTTTTGTTTTGATTTCTCGTAACTATTCCGATCACTAATATTATAATAATATCTTTCAGTGTTACTTTTATGTTACTAATATTATTTATTAGGTTCCATCAATTGTACGCTGTTAGAATAATCGTATGAAGAGCCTTTGTGTAACACATATCCGGTGTAATATTGGGTGAATCAACTAGACATATATTAGAAGGCAGGGAAATCTTTGGGCTTGTGGTTAGTTTGTTCATAGACCGATTTTGAGACGAGCAACATGTGTGAATTAATACCAATTTAATTTACGTTTTGGTAGCCGAACATCAGATAACTCGTGTTTTTGAGATCGAAGCGAATCGAAGTGCCACTTGGTGTTTTATCTGAGGAAAAGTTAGGCAGGAAGTTTTCACGGCTTCAGGAGTTAATTGGATATTCTGCGGCTGCCTTCGGTATTTCGCGGTGCTTGGTGAGCGGAGGTGCATATTTCTAGTCCTAAAATGTCTAATTTGATTTCAGCGAGAATCTACTCCGTTTTATATGTTGTTCTCCCATTGTTTGCCTTTTAAAAACAGTACACAGGAACTTATCTGAAATTATTTATTTGTCCCCTTTGCATGCTTTCTAAAAAAAATTCCTCCTTAATTTGTTTAATATAAGGAGATAAGGAGATAAAATATCAGCTTGTAAATTTGTTGGTTCGCCACGCGCCAGTATCGGCAAACGAGGCTGATTGAGGACGAATCAGGACCCGTGTTCGTGAGACGATAAATCTTCTGTCAGGCTTACCGGCAAAATTAACACTAATGAATCAAAAGAGAAATTAGCAAAGAATAATGAAATAATTCAGATGTTAACGGTAATAAATACAGCGGTTAAAACATATTGATCACGACTGCTTTTAATATAAACATTTTAGTATTTTTAAATAGGCGTTTTCTAAATATCTCTCCACCTTCAAAAGTACACAAACAATACTTGATTCATTTCAGAACTGTCAAAACGCAAACAAAACGGTACAAGACAAATGTAATCAAATTGTGGGTTACTACGAGAATGACATTCCCAATTCCCACACAAACCTTGGAGTGGTTAACGAGTTGATAATAATATTGTATTTCGCCTTGCCACGGGTTCTAAAGTTTTATTAATTGCGACGCCGTCATTTTTCTCACATCACGCGAAATACAATTATTATTGTTTGGAGTACTTCAAATTACTGCGGAGTTCTTCGTTTCGTAAGCGCCTAAAAGTTTTCAGTCTTTAGAATAATGAATAACGAATAACGGACAAGTTAACAAAGTAAATGAGGATATTCCTGGAAAATCTACAAAGAAGAACACGAGGCGAAATATCGAAATACAATGAGACAGCTACCTACACATACTATGTGCTAGGTGTAGCTGGAAGACGCGCAGGGAGATAGCTCTGGAAACAATAACTGGAGAATGAAAGAGCCAGTCGTGCGTGAGCAGATAATGCTCGTAGATGCTGCCAATAAGTCAGCGAAATAAAGATATTCTCATCTCCCGCTCCACTCCACTGTATTGTGATAGTGTATCGCAGGTAGCAGGTAGCTGGCAAGTGGAAGCAGGTGGCTGACAGAAGTGGAGCTGCTTCTCTATTCCCTCGAAACGACTGAAATGGTAAACGATTTAGAATAAGCGCTTAGAATGTAGATATATCAAGTTTTTAGACAAAGGCGGGGGGGGGGGGGGAATCGTTCCTAAAAATACCTCCAACTGTTGATGTTCGTGTTATGAACAGAAATCAATATTAACCGAAGTCTCACAGATTTGTTGCTGGAGTCCGTAGAATAGGAATTAATATCGTGTTTCAAATACCGTATGGGGTAGAATAATTTAGTACGCAGGCTACAAATTGTTATATTTACCTTTGGCGAAGAAGTTCAAAACGTAACTCATTGAAATTACGGCTTTCGAGTAATTAATGCATATTCCCCCCTTCACCGCGTAATACTATGAAACTGTATTTGGTGATTAATAGTCCATTCTTGCGAGGGTTAAGTGTTATTTTCTAGTAGGTGAGTAAGAGCTTATTGAGATGCAAAATCTTTTAGTTAAAACACTTATAACCGTTTTATTGTTCGACAAAGGAAAGAGGATTCAAAAACTTTTATTGAATATTAACAATGGAGTTTTCTTTGGATTATGCGAGACGAAATAAGAAAACGCCCTGTTGTTTCCCGTGGGGTGCGAGAAGGAGGGTTCGGGTTGGAAATGATGGATGGATAGGCAACTTATTCCCGTTACGAGAACAAACTTTAAACAGCCACGTGAAGATTTAATAATCAAAGTTCCATTGTTTACTTAAGCGTTACATTACAATTTACTGATATCGGAAGATGTCTCTAGACGCCAACGCAAAAATATTTATAACATAATCGGATTTTTTACTTTATAATGTCAGATGAAGTATGTACACACCAATAATAATAATAATAATTATTATTATTATTAGATTATATGTATGGCGCCGTTTTTGTGAATAATCAACTCATACGGACTCTTCAATTAATCAAATCAAATAGTAACCTATAATCTAACGAGAACATAATACTATGTTACGTTCGTAACTGTATTATTATTACTAGGGGAGTTGAAAGAGTTCGTAGGATTGACTATTTATTTATTCTTAAATTTAAAAACAAAACAAAACATTACCCACTCATCTCACTAGGACAGTCCTGTGTTGAGATGAGCGGCTTTACAATTTTAGTGAAACGATAAATAATAATAAGTAAATTATTTATGTAAATAGTAATAAGTAAATAATATGTAGAAGTAATAACAATGGATAGGGTAGCTTTTTATTTCTTAAAATAACCTTTTTCATTATCAGTTAATTTATTTCAACGATGTTTGAGTGTCATTGTGCCGGTTTAAAATGCGATTTCTACCCAAACTCTTGAAAATAGACGTCTATTTAGCCTAAACCTTTTTCATTCATCTGAAATCTCTTCCCAGCAAGGAATTTTTTTCAATTGTGGGGTACAATTAGAAATTGGAGTAGGTCTGGTCTGGTGAATTTGGGGTATGGAAAACTAATTGGAAGTCAATTGAATAGATTTTGATGGCTGTTTGCATCGATGAATGAGCTGGAGCATTGTCGTGATGGAATAGAATTTTTTTACTTCTTGTTTTGGGTTATTTTCTTTAATAGAAACTCGTAACTTGTCCAAAAGGTCACATTAATAATCTTTGTTGATTGTTCTTTACCCTTTCATGTAATTTTGTAAAAAAAATATTTTTAGCATATCAAAAAATAGAAACCATATCTTGGACTGCCTATGGATCAGGCTTTAACTTCAGATTGCTTTTTGAACTTTGTTTGGAAATGATGAGTTAAAAATAATCAGAGGTCATAGATCGATACAAAAAAAATATTTTTATTACAGTCCGTCAAGGTTAAATATTCCTTTGAAATTTTGAGTTAATATTAAATGTGTCGATATTCCTCAAGCCTCTACTATTTTACTATCAATATTTTCCATTTCACAGAAGAAGCCACATTCCATTAATTTGAATTTTGAATGGAATTTGTGACTAAACTGTGAGACACATCGATCTAAATTTTGGCAGGACGCAAACTACTGAGGCATTACAAAATAAGACTACTTCCAACTCCGTAGAATATCGCCTATATTATGTCAGTTCCAGTGGCGTGCATTGCTCTACGACCAAAGGTAGGATGGGCGTAGTTTTTAAAAAGTATAAAGGACGTACATAAATGAAAATTTAATTTAATGCTGTTATTATTAAGTTACGCAAGTGTTTTGGTGTTTTTTTTATTATTTTAACAACTGCTTCGGTGTTAAAAGTCATTTTCAAAGTACATTTAGGCCACATTGAGACGATTTATTTATGTGATTTTGTTTACCCCCACCTAATTGCTTATAATGTTTTCGGTAAAAACCGATTTACTTAGAAATCAATTGTGATAATCATTGTTATTTATTCTGACAGGTACTTACAGATGAAATCTGTTTTCCCCCCTTTTAATAATAATAATAATATTTATTTGAAACACACATTATTTTACAGAAATATTTCAGAAAGCTTTGACTGTCCAACTAGGAGCAAATCCCGTTTTAGGACAGTCAAATTGATAAGATTAGTTCATATTAATATACATACACATAAAAGAATATAAAACAATCCATAAAGTAAATTTAAGAAAAAAAAAAAATTGTGTGTGTTTTTTTTTTTAAGTATGTTGCATTTTTTAAATTAGTGTAGAATAATAATGAATTACAAATGAGATGTAAAAGTTTAAAATATAAAGTATGAAAGTTTAAAGAATATAAGTTAAAGGTATGATATGCATTTTTTAGTTTACTGTAGAGAAATAATAAATTACATATGAGATGTAAAAGTGTAAAGTATAAGATACTAAAGTATGATATGCATTTTTAAATTAGTGTAGAGTAATAATGAATTACAATTGAGATGTACAAGTATAAAATATAAGGTATAATAGTTTGAAAAATAAAAGATTAAGTATGATATGCTTTTTTTTACAATAAATTTAGTGTGTAGTAATAACGAATTACATATGAGATGTAAAAGTTTAAAGTATAGAGTATAAAAGTTTAAAGTATACAAGATTAAAGTATGATATCCATTTTTTTTGATTTAGTGTATAGTAGTGATGAATTACATAAGAAGGTTTTATTAAAATTGTACATACATATTAATGAGCATATGTTCGCTTTTGACCCTCCCTAAATCGAGAAATCATGGTTTTTGTTGAAACTATTGGATTACTTCTTGAGTGTCTGGTGTCGTGATAGTGCTCGATTGTTTATGTGTGTGTAATACAATTTCCCTGATATACAGTTGTCTGACATCAAGAACTTGCATTTCTTTGAATAATTCATCACTGGGGTACCTGAAGGGTTTATTAAGGATGACTCTTATTAGGGATTTTTGCGCTTTTGCCAGGGGGTCCAAAATTGTTTTGGCACAACCGCCCCATCCTAAGGATGCATATTCAAGTAAAGAATTATACATGGCATAATATATTGATTTTAGATCTTTTACGTTTAGAATGTTTCTAATAGTTATGAAAAGGTGAGTGAGTTTTCTGACTTTTGTGGCAATTGAGATGACGTGTTCTTCCCATCTTAGGAATTTATCAATAATGATTCCTAAATATTCACTATCCACGCATTCTAAGTTATTGCACGTACAAGTATTTATTTAATTGCAAAGGTGAGCAGTAATATTCAGCACATCTTTGGGTTGTCCCGCTTGCGTTGCACTGAAACGTATGAATTTAGTTTTATCCGTATTGAGAGTAAGGAGGTGGCAGGTTTTTCTTAATTGTTTTATAATGACGTGAATGGTACTTTAAGCAATGAATTTAAATGGATTTGCTAAATCTCGAATTATTTTAAGGAATTATATTGTTTAGGTTTCATGAAAATACTAAGGAATGGAGAAGAGACAATTTTTAAAATTTTATTTATGAACGTTATATTTTAATCATTTGTTTTTTGTTTATTTTTAATTGTTCCACAAAATTTTATCTAAGACTCTTTTTTCTATATGTAAAGGTGTAGGCCCGTTGTTGCGAATATAATTTCTTCTCATGGTTCGTTTTTCTTAGGTAGGCACAGGTTTTTAATCTCTATGAACTGCACGCAACTGGCCATTTCTACGAAATTTTTAAACTCCTTGCGTACATAATATTAATCCCAGTCGTTATCCCAACTATAAAAGTACTAAAAACCTACTAATTTTTTTTATTCTAATTACAATTAAAAAACTAGTCTAATTGTTACTGGATACACTCGAAGGAAATTCAATCCGTAAACAAATGATAACAAGAGTGTAATGAATTAATTGCGAATAGGTAAGTTATCATAGTAAGTACAACATGAGCTAATAGTTCTTAGAGTGACACTGAAGCCTACCCGTCATGCATTTTTGATAAGACGCGTTACAAAAATTCTCAAATAACTGAGTTTTTGTTTCTGTTACTAGTCGAGGGAATAAAATAAACTAAGGATGTTTTTCGTCCCATCACTCAACCGCGGAAAAAGGAACAACAATTTCTGAAATTTTATTTAAAATTGCCGGACGCGTTGATATTTCAAAGTACGAGCGTACATTTTTGGAGACGGTGATTTATTTAGGGGATTATCAAGAGAGGAGAGGCGTCCCGGCAGATGTTACTAAAGGCTCACCGCTGACAGATCAATCGTAACATCTCCCTCTTCCACACAAACGAGGCGTGCGACAGAAAGAGAAGGTAGAACCGAGATTTCAGTGGCAGGATTTTAGTTCTGCGCTTTGCGGGATGTTCCCAAATATTAAACTTGAAAACATTATGGTCCGAGGAGCCAAGAATAAAAGTTTCAACGCTCCCGAGCTGACCTCCTAAATAGAAATAACGGGTTAGTGATAAACTTTCCGCGGGGAAAGGCCGATTTAGCGATATTAAAAATCTTTCAGGCGAGCGTTTTACTTCCGCCAATTCTACCCACCTACCTCGCCACCTACCCCGGCGGTTATATTGCGGTTCGGCGCTAAACTAAGTTAGGGCCGCCAACTTATGACCAGGGCTATTCTCGCCAGTTGTTTTCAATCCGGCGAATATTTTTTTGGTTTCTCCTTTTTAAGTTACCAAGGGCGCTATTCCCGTTCTTTTTAAGGAAGATTCCTTAACTTTTTCCTTAGGGTTAAAGCCTTCTAACTTAACTGCGGTTCCGGTTCTGTCGAATGACAGCTGTCAGCTGAATTCAGCGAGCGACATTCATCAAAAATGTCAATATTTGCGTTGTTTTAACAACAGAAAAACTCAATATTAAGTATGTTACAAATTACGTTATTACTTACTTTAAACATAATTAGCCAGTAAACATTATTAAACATTATGTAGATATTGACATTTTTGACAATTTGCGTCAAGTCGGCACAAATTCAAATGTCACTTTTAGAACTACAGACAAAAAAGGTCATTACTATCTAATGAGGTAGGTACCTTTTTATAAAACGTGATTCTTCGTTAAAAGGGTTATTTATGATATATAAAAATAAAATAATGTATTAAAATGAATTATAATATAATGTAATTGTTTTTAAAAGTTTTAATTCAAAATCTTATGTCACTTGAAGATATTTCATCAATTTGTGTTTTCACATAATCTCTTGACAATCTATTTAGGATCTTTTTACTATGTCTCACCGGAATTCCGCAGTTAATGAAGAAGTATTTAACCTTAAGGAAAAACGCAAGGAATCTTCCGTAAGAAGAACTGGAATAGCGCCCCAGGTTACTCGAATAATTTTGTACTGATGTGCACAAAGCCAAGTTGCCAATAAGCCAAGCTGCCGTCAGAAGAATGCCTGTAGTGGACTATACTTGCAATGTTAACAATAACATCTCGCAGTAAATAATGTTTTGACCTGTTTTAAGATTCTTACGACAACAGTATTAATATTATATTAGTTAGCTTTCCGGTTATTAAGCCGTGTTGCGTTTGCTTCTTTTTGAGCCAACGTTTCAGACAGACTTATAGCATTATGCATCAGGGAAGGTGATGTCCACTGCAGGGCTGCTTGGGAAGTTGGCCTAAGGTAGAATGCGACACCTCAAAACTCAAGCAGCATAAAACAACATTCTCCCCACTTAGTAGTAGTAGCACTTATAATTTATATTCGACTGAGAGAAAATTCATTCAATGCAACTGCCTGGCGACAGTAGTGACATCTACATTTCCTATATAGTCGCCGGTTTTCCCTAATATAATCATTCTCTTCCAATTGTTCGACTAGATTAGAATACTCGTATCTCCCTTTGTTCCGTGTTCAATTCATATACTTGTTATATCGTGTTCTTAATATAATCGTGAGTTTTTATAACCGTTATGCAAATAAGTGAACTCCTATTAACCATCCGTGAGTCGCTTCATTAATCACAGATCCCGACACACGCTCCTTTGATTAATTCGTTATCTATATATATAAAAATCAATGTAAGTTTGTGTGTTTGTTTGTCCTCGATTTGCTCGAATATTACTGGACAGGTGTCTCTGAAAATAGCACAGTTTGTTATTATAAGTGCCGGGAAGGTTTAGAGAGTAGTTTGAACGAAATCCAATATGTAAAACTGTTGCTATAACGTTTTAAAAACAGTATGAAAAACATTGAACCCGCCATGTTTTATTTAGGTTAGCCCATAGGTACAACACTCTGGTTAGCCACAGATTGCATACTCAAAAGAAGAAGTTTTTTTTCGGTAGAATATTTTCTAAATGGGAAACACGAGTAGGTACCTATTTAAGAACTTTATGATTTAGATATATTTTGAAAAAATAAACGTTTAGAATGAAATAAAATATTCAAATGAATGTTTCTTCATTTGGAGATAGTTACTTTCGATCTCAAATCAATTATTGTACCTGAGCAAGGGTGGGTGCATATCAGCTAGTATTAAATATAAATGCGCTCAACTTATAGGAATCCATCAACATATAATTCCTAAATACGTTGATTCCTAAACTTTTATTTTCACTGTTTACTGATAAATAATTATGATTAAAAAATAAAATAACTTTGTTTTAATTCCACTTTATTATTTTTTCATCCAACTGGTTTCGATTCAACCTGAACCTTCCTCAGGGGTGAATAAAAATATATTAAACATAATACAGAAATACATGGTATTTAATAGAAAATTAGAAGAGAGAGACAGAACATCAACTTAGGTGGGGGGCAAGGAAGGAAGAGCTTCAGAGGGAGGGGTGAAAGTGGGCGGAGGTAATGTAGTAAAGATTAAATAATTATGACGTCATGAAAATACTTGGTAAATAGTACCCAAAGTATCGTTAGAATAGTTATTTTCTTCGGGCTTTGAAATAATAACTTTCTTTCGTGTATTTATCTTCAAACAAGACTCATTAAAAATAGTTAAATAATCAGGTTCGTGAAGAGTATTATAATAGGAAAAGCTAGTAAGGCACTATTTTACCGCTCGTAAATGTAGAAAACTTTGTACTTTATTAGTTTTTAAGATCGCAGTTTGAAGCCTCTGCTAAAGAAAGTAAACAGCTTTAACGACCTATCTAACTCTACATTACGTAGTTATGTGTGTTACGGAGAGTATTTTGCTTGATATAAATAGCAATACGTGTTTGTGATAGACAAATAGAAACATAGGCTGGCGCACGAAAAACCTCGCTATTTAAATTTATCATATCTGGATGTAAATAAAGCAGTGTGTGCGGAGTAATTAGGGTATTTTTATTATTTAATCGCTGGAAAAGCGTGATTTTTATCGCGGCTATCATTTGATCGAACACAATACTGTAACGACTCTGCCTATCGAAAACAGGGTTAACGCGTGTTTGAAAGCACGCCGGTAATGACAAAATAGGTTGTGAATATATCTTTGTTTTCTCAAAAGAGGGTTGTTGTCGGATAATTTCCGGTTTATATTACCGTTATACATATTTTCAGCACGCTCTCAGAACTCGACTCCAACCAGCTCGAGCCCTCTTATTATAAGGGTTTAATAATAAAATCAGCGGCAAGCTCGCTAATATTCAATACCCTCGATCCTTTGAGGCAGCCACGTAAATTTAAATACCGCCCCACGATCGGGCGTGAAATTGTTTGGCCAGATGACGCGGTGATTGCACCCATATATTTGCACATATTATTACACAATATGTTGAAAAGTTCGAAAAAATACTGCCTGTTCAATTATTGGGCGGGCGAGCTTCGAAAACAAAGCCCAAATAACAACTTCGTTCCACCCCAGCAAATATATTCCGTATCGGAAAAATCATCATTTTATATTTATTTGTTTGGCCGATTCGATAACGCGGCTTAATGCGGCTTCTTATTTCGTACAAAGCCGTCGTTATGTTGATGAGAGTGAGCTTTTCTTTTTGTTCTCCAAATCGTGTTTGTTCTCAGAAGTACCTCCCCTGAATCATCCGACATTTGTTCAGGTTCTGTAAATAACGAGCCGAAAGTTAGCTCATCAACGGAAAGATTCGTTCATTAAGTCAGCATCAAAAGAAATAGGATACAACCCGATCCCAATAACGGAGAAAAGAGGTTTATGCTCAACCGTAGTACCTCGAGGAATTTTGAGAGAATTTATGTAAATCACGTAAAATGAATTTACGCTAAAGTTGTTGATGTGTTGGAGCTACCTACTACCTAATTATTTAGATTAAAATTCTTCTTTGAGATAAAATACTCTGGATTCTGTAAGATCTGTTCCCTCGACTGAGAGAGGTTTCAATCTTCGGCCCAAAATTTTTATTTATGTAAAATGTTTATCTTATTTTTACTGTATAAAAAATCTGCGGTTTGGCAGTAAATCTTTATAAATTTGAATGAAAGTTCGTCCGTATGTCCATTAAAGAAATGTATCAAAAGTCTTCAGTGGTAGGTATTTTTTTAAACGGCACTGATGCAGGATACGATGTATTTTTTTTAAATTTAACCAACGTTAAAAGTTTACCGCGTGGATAAAACACGTGCTACAATGAAAATAACCCATTTAATTATTTTAAACGTGTACCGAATTTCCACGCTTGAGAAAAGCTGAAAATTGTTCTGTTTACACCTTCAGAGTATCACAAAACCCGGGCATTGAAACGTACCGGAATTTTTAATGACAAGGCTGGTGCCCGTACCTAACGCGAATTCTTATTTTATTGTTTACACGTAGACCACTTGCACTGTTTGCCGGTCCTCTTGCATAAAAAGGGTTCAGGAAAGAATGGGTTCCGCATTAAGGTAAACGGAGGCTCACTTACAACTCATGGTAATAATATGTACGAATTGCGAACGAATCCACCGTTAAAAAAATCCTAAATGCATGCCATAACAAAAACAGTGTACATTTCGCAAATTAAGCGATGTTTTAAAAACATTTTTTTAACCCTTTCGCTGGGTTTCCATACTTCGCATTCCAATTTGTCAATACAGGGGAAACACAGTCCTCTACACAAAGGACTTTTATTTCACGAACGCTTTCATGCATTTGATACTGAAGCGGACCGATTTCCACAAAGTACGATTTCGCTAAATACCAGAACTAGGAGTATGTCTAAATATGTTGGCCGAATAATGTACGAATATGAAGTCGGGCGGGGGATGAAAGGCCTACACAGGGCGTCGAATGGTCTTGCTTGAACTCTGGCTCTTCAAACTTAATAAAATTTTTGTGCAATGTTGTCCCTAGGAATTTGTGTGTTTCTTGTTAAAATTATTGTTATTTGTGTGCGAATAATTTTTCAGAATATTTCTACTCTTCGTAATAATGATTTGTTTTTGCATTTCAATTTAATCCCTGTAAGAATTATATGCTTTGGCTGCCCGACGTATTTCATGGATATAGGTCCATTAGTGGCTGAAATATTCAATTTCCGTCCCAAAAATTCTGCGGCATCTGGGGCATTGGAAGACAGCCACTGTAAGGCGTATTATACTCGTATACCACATATTATACCTTCTTCCACCTTATATTGTGTGCAGCGTGTTGCCTGCATCTTGTATTCCGAATAAACTGTTCTATATGTATTAAGCCTGTACAATTCTCAAGTGCGTCCGACAATTGAATTCGGGAGCCACCTTTGGGCTGGAGCCCCAAAATAACTGATACACTTGCTTCATTCTGTACAAACGAGGGCGGCCCGTTTGATTGACAACCCGTTGTTTACAGACCGGTTGCCATCTCTAACGCACAGACGCAATGTAGGAATGTTGAGTCTGTTCTGGAGATATTTGAATGGAGCCTGCTCGAAGGAAATAGCAGTATTGTACAGTACGTACGTGAAATGGAGCACCCGTTCAGAGGTAATGTTGGCTTCATGAGAACGCGTCGATTCTGTTTCATTTTTGTTTAAGGCGGCTCGCATGTTGAACGAGCTTCCGGCATCTGTCGTTTCTCCTTCATATAATCCGGGCTTCTTCAAGATTCGCATTAATAAATTCCTTCCTACAGCCCCTACCTTGACCCGCCACACAACGCTGCCCAGCCGGGTGGTAATTTAGTTCCCCTGTCTTTAGTCTTTACACCATACAGACAGGGGTACTTTTGTGAGGTGTAAGAATTTTTTTTTATCAAAACCTACGAAAACCAAATCGAAAGTAGTAATTGGCTAAGCTTCGCCATTGGTACCTAGATTAGTTCACCTGGGAAGAAACAGAAGCCTGTGTTGGTGGCCTCGCGTGAAATTATCAGGGACATGAAATCCCATTTCAGCCAGGATATCAGGTATTATTAATACACTGTTCAAGAGTTTATGAGCCATAAGCGGTATTGCTATATCCCTCCTAGAACTTACGCCGCAAATACCCAGCATTCCGTATAAACCGAACTTTTTCATTGAGGGGAATTGTAAGAATTTCTTTTGGATTTTCTCGACCATTAGTAGGTACGTAGACAGTGTCCTGTATATTTTAACTCGGCATCACGTTCATGGGTAAAATGCATTGTAAAAATAGTTCAGCATTGCAGATCGATGAACCGGTGAATTCTATTTGTTGGCCATAAGTAGTAATAATAGATTATCTATAGTTAGTGATAAGATAGAGCATTGGAAAAAAAACATTTGTACAGCGCCCTTGAGGCGTTTTTTCACGACAACGGCGCTACACAAATCATCCAAATATTGTTATTCAATTCCTTTCATTATCATAATATGGTGATGAAATGAAATATCCAAAGTTTGAAACTTGAATCATCATTGTTTCTAAATTAAAAGCTTTTACAATATCAGGTTAGAAAATTATACACAATGCTTTCAAAAGTTTCTAATTAACTTCCTCCATTATTCAATGAAATTAGTAAGATTGTAAAATACGGGCACAAAACACCTGTCCGTCAGTCATGAATTCCGAAATGGCGGTGTCCAACACGCCTCTTTAGAGTGGCAAGTTTCATGTCACAACTTTGTGGCGGGACCCTTTAGTTTGTTGGTTCGACCACCCGACGCCCGACACCCGACACCCGACGCCCGACGCCCGCTGACAGGGCTGTGAGGCTCGCTTACAAATGAAATCCTCCTCGGGCGACATCTGACGAGTAGTAGTGTAAACACCGCCGGCCAGCGAAAGGACTCGTGTCAAATCCCGGGTAATCAGCTACCAGCTACCCCCCGGGAAGGTTTAAAAACACACAGACACAAAATCATATATGTGACTGTGCGAATGGATTGCTAATAAAAGTTTTAATTTTATTTTTATTTTTATAACTAGTTTAAGTACCCGAAGTGGCTCGGGGTTATGAATGTTGTGAAGTAAAGTGTAGAGGTTGTGATGTGTTACCCCTACCCCTATCAAAATCCCTACCCCCACCGAAATTTTATCAATTTGCACCAAAATTTTGCTTTAAGGGCTGGAAAAGGGGAAAGGGAGGTGGTTTTTAAAAATCTCATGTAGACTTTTCTCTTGTTTAAAAATTTAAGTGTACAAAATTTCATCAAGCTCGGAATAAAACCTTATATTTGCATGCAAAACAAACAAACACCGCACGCCCGTGACATTCTTCTTCGTATAACAGAAGAAGATTTTTTTAAAAATCACAAATTTTCTAAATTTATTTATTTGTACTTAAACTAGGTATTACACATCTAGACCATAGGGTGTTCTTTATACGAGTTTTATAATGCTATTTTATAGTAATTATCAAATTCTACTTTTAAAAATCGGTGTTCTGTTATGCGTATAATTGCAGACTAATAATGTTAAGAGTTAAGAGTTGATTGTTAAATGTTTGTTAAAGGACATGGGTTAAAGTATTTTTATCTGTTGCCGTTAAAGGATTCCACTTGGCTGGAGCTCGTGGCAAGGGGTGACAGAAGAAAAAGAGGAAAGTAGAGAAAACGCCTATTTAATATTTCGATTCTGAATTGTGGTCTTTCACTAGAGCGATACTGGTTGTGTCTTTCGCTCTAGAACGAGGTGCAAATATCGAATATACGTTTTTTAAACACGTGCCATAACAATAACCCACAACAAATAAATTAAACTTTATTTACCCACACTGGGCTTCAAACCCGAGACTGCTGGGTTAAGACGTTAATAGACAAAGGGCTGACCTCTCTATCACGAAAATTGACAATAATGGTGTAAATAAATTATAAATTACACATTCCAAATGAAAATCTTAATTACAGTGAGTTGATGCAATTACTTAAATTACCCGAATAGTCACAGCGAAGAAAAAAAACTGTGTTATTTTATTATTATTTGAAATCATTCATGGAAAGTTAGACAGCTCTAACCTGGCGAGTATAATTAAGTATCGAGCACCCAATAAATATAACACGAGACTCCATGTCCCATTACATGTAGTTTCTTCTCGCACTATTTTTGCGTACAATTCTTATTCACAGAGGTATCGCGTGGGGAATGAAACTTGATCCGTTGAAAGGTAAATATATTCCAACAACTCTTTGATACGTAATAATTCTCAATAGATCAGTTAAGGTTTATTGCAATATTATAAGCCCAAATGGGGGTCTAAATAAATAAGTAACATGCCATATTAAAAAGGGTATAATTAAATTATTGCGACATATGTATCTTTTGAGCATATCAAATAAAGGCTTTCACCATTTCATTTGACGAATGTGAGCGCATATTTGTTAACATGTAGCCGGTTTCGGCGACACGTCGGGAAAATAAAAAAGCATTTGTAATACTTTTTTCATTTGTTCCTCTTCCAACAAACATTATTTGACAGAAGAATTTTTGTTATTTGCCCGCGCCTGCGGGTTATACCAAAAGAGACATGTTTTGTAAAATGAAATGTAATTTTCATTCCTACTTAGTGCCTACAGTACAGAACTCAATTCAATCAAATTAAAAAATATATATATATTTTTCGCTTGTATTTTTTTCCACCCGTACCTACTAAATAAAACGAACCCATCAGCTGTAAAATAGTGCTACGAATATACATTTCATTGACCGGTATTATGCATTCTCGCCGAAACAGAATTCAATACGAAGAAGGATGAATAGTTAAAAGCTTCTAAAAAGCGGTTAGCCCCAGTGAAGTACGAGTAGCAGGAGTACATGCAGCATGAAAAGCACAGATTTATTTTCCTTCGGGCCGAGTCCGCACACCGCGGCCGCCGGTTCTAGTAATTCATTACTTCCGCAGCGATATTTCATGGGCAATTATTTTCAACAAAACCTTTCAATTATTTATGGTGGACCTGTTATTAGAAGCTTATATATTCTACTTTTATTATGATACATGGCTCTAAAGACGGAATAACGGCAAGAAACTCGTGCGCGCTATGCACAGAGCGATATAAAATTAGACATTAAATGTTTATTGATTACGTATTACTCGAACGATTGTATCTACTCGTTGTTCGTGGAATGGAGATATTAAACAAATGAAACTTTTAACGGATTATTTTTATTTATTTAATGACTTCTTTCATAAGCCTCTTACTCTTTCTAGAACTTAACTATACAAATAATCCTCTATCTTGCTATCCAAGTAACATTTGGTCACCCCTCTATTGCTATAAATTCGAATGGAAATGTTTTTAGAAGCATTGATGGGAAAAATCTCAACTGGATAAACACCCCCATTCTGTGAACCGATCTAACGAGTGATTGAACCTGCTATTCTGCGGTTTCGATTGCAGAATTAATAATGTCGTAATATAATGATGTTTCCCATCGAAGTTCAGAATCATCCGCCATAATTCATGTTCCCCTGGGAGCTAGCCAGGCCTATAACACCAATCGACTCCGTAATTAAATAATTCATCTTAATTTGGTCTAAGTTTATGGAAACTTGGCAGAATTCCGTTGGACTAAGTTAAAGCTCTCTATCGGGCTCGGTTATCTCATAGCCGTCCATGGCAGTGTTCATAATACGCTTTAAGCTCGCGGTTGACTTCTGGAGTTGGATCGTTAAATAACGTAATTAAACATTTAATAATCAGGCCGATTTCATCTGTGGGGAGTTTGAAAGAGACAAGATTAATTTGAACGGAAATTAAAGACAAACATAAAATTCCCCTTTGAATTAATAATTGAGCTCTACTCTAATATAGGTATCTAATTTGATAGGCGTGCCCACGCATTACATGTTTATAACGTAGAAACCTAATTAATCCAGCGTTGTACAAATTAATTCATATACCGCCATAAAAATGGTAACCTCTCTACTTTTATAGGATGTGTCCGGTCATTATTTGAGGTGGGAATTTGAAACATTTTAAAATTGCATATTATCAACTCGGATAATTTGAAAATTTGTATATGCGAAGGGCATTTTATTACACGGACCACTTTATCAATGAGAATGGTAAATATATTTACACATTTTTCCACATTCAGTCGCACTATTCGTTCACTATTTAATGCAGTCGGATTAAAATATTTTTAACAGTTTATATACAATACGCAAAAAAATAATCCGCGATAAAATAAACCCTTCTATAAATCGGAAAAAAGATGTTTTATTATTTTTTTTATTTATTTAACATAAATTTATTTATTTATAAAATACATGATATTTAATGGAGACATTTACATGGAGTAGATACATTAGATCACCATAAAAGGCGGCTGCCTGTTTCATGGTGACCAATGGAGTATAATTACTTTGTATGAAGTCTAGTGTAAACATATGGATTTATTTTATTAATTATATTAACTTGCTGACAATTGGAAAAATTATAAAAGAAAGTAGAAGATAGAAAGAAGAAACAGACATTCATTGGGATTAGATCACAAAAATATACATTTTTTTATATGTGCAAGCATGCACACATGTACACTTAGGTGCACACATACATGCACTCGCAAACACATACGCATATAATATACATATATATGTACGCATGTATACACATATGTACGCATACACATATGTACACACACATACACACATCCTTATGTATGTATACATATACACACACATACACATGAACGTACAAATGAACATACACATATATACCCACACACCTAAACAATATATACACCTCTATCTGAATACGAGAAATAGGCTACTAACACTATCACAATCACTTAATAAGTCCCCAAGCGCCTTCTTAAAAGTGTGGTATTTAGTTATTGCCTTTATTTCAACTGTTAAATTCATATAAAATATTTAATAGTAGAGATACATCTTAATAGTTAATTACAAGAAATGTATAAATTTATTTAACAAAAAGTGCCCAACTCAATAGAGAAAGATTTCTCGTGTTTGAGTTGGGGAGCAGCGCCATCTAGCGACAGTAATGGTAAGTATAGAAATAAAAGTACACCAATAATGTAATATAGATAAAGTTTTGTGCTGTTGTACACGATAGTTACTACAAAACAGAAGACCGAAATTAAGATTAACATCGTATGTAAATATGTATGCGAAATATAAACTCAGCATTATTAAACTTTTACTCACAAATTCACCACCTTATAGATGCTCATATTCTGCGAAAACCAACTAAAAACTCAAAACACCCATTCAATAGAAATGTACTAATACGCGCAGCACTTGACATTTACCATGCATTGAGGTGGCAACATGCTACACTACCGCCCTCTGGCAGTCCGAGTTGGGTTTTTACATACACTTTAATAGATTTTCTGTGAAATATAATCTTAATACATTATAGAAAACGAAAATTAAAAAAATAAAATCAAAATACGTAACCTATTTATGATTTTACTCCTTTTTTATATGTAAAAAAGAGGCTATTGGGATTGTATTAACATTAAAAACCTCGCTGGTTGTGCATTGTCCTAATTGTTTACAAAGAAAATAAAATATTTATTACAACAGCAATACAGTCTGCAAGCCTATAGCCTGGGCCGCTGGAGGAGGTAGTGTAGCATGTTGCTAGTATTTTGACGTCCTTGATATTTGATTACACATGTAGCTTTGTTATAAAACGGGCATATTAAAAGCAGTGGTGTAAACAAAGTACGTCGTATTCATTTACTAGCAGAAGTACGCGGCGTTGACCGGGGTTATTAATAATTTGGGGTAAAGTTTTATAACCCTTAACCCTACTCCTTCTCCTACTCCTACTCCTTACCCCTACCCAGTAACTTATTTTGAACGTCAAGTGTGCAAAATTTTAACAAAAAAGCACCAAAATTTGTTTTAAGGGTGGGAAAGGGGGACGGGTTGTGGTTTTTCGAAATCTTATGTAGACAGTAACCTTCCTTTTGTTTTGTAGGTCAAATGTGCAAAATTTAGATTTGTATACAAAACAAACACACACGACCCGCCCGGACATTCTTCTTTATATAATATATGAAGAAGATTAAAGATTAACAATGACGCCACAAAATAGCTAAACATGTATTGAAGAAACAATACAAATATTTTTTTTAAATTTTCAAGTTTACATAAGTTTAGTTTTTTCTGTCTGACCACTCCACTTTCTCTTTCCTCACATCCCGCCATAAAAAAACTACGTCAGGATTGTCACACTCGATACCTAATTATCGAAATATCCCCCGATCCAAAGATGTTTTGGAATTTTATGAAATCCAACTCTACATCTTAACATGTACCAAATACTATATACTTTCTTAGGGATGACAAAGCTGAAAATGGGTCTGAGATTGTTAGTCTATTCTCCAAATATTTCAGATGCGTTTACAATAACGATATTCAAACTTCTCAATATATATGTTAGTCAACCATAATATTCATAACACCTCTACCATTCATAGTATTGTGGTTGACGAACGTCTGGTGCAGACGTATTTGGAAAATTGAAACCTGAAAAAATTGCAGACCCAGACCAAATCTTCCTGAAGTGTATACGCAGTGTTCGTTCTTTAAAAGAGGGTGTGGGATCTAATACTTGGAAGTCTGCATTTGTGACACCGATTATCAAGACTGGGCACAACTCTGATTTTGAAAACTATCGACCCAGTAACTGTGTGTCTTCAGCAAGGGCTTTGAAAAAATAGTAAAGGATTAGTTGTTTCCAGTCTGGAAATCTCCACTCAATGTTAACCAATATGGGTTTATGACTGGAAATTCAACTACAACTGATTAGTTGTAGTTGAATTTTTAGTTTAGATTTATCAGCATTCACGGAATTCCTGCAAGATAATAATAAATTCATTATTATTTATTCCTTCCTTCCATTCTTCAACCACTACGTTTAATGCTATTTCACAAGAGTTATTGGATCTGAAACCAGATTTTTCTTCTTATAATATACTGTGTTTATCTAAGTAATGCAAAGCTAGTTCTTTTACTATCACTTTAAGTATTTGTTTATTTTTTTGGTAATGTGTTGATGGCGCGAAATTCCTCACATTTTCTAGCATTTATTATTTTTGGAATAGGTATTATTATAGCAGATAGTTTTCATGAGTGTGGAAATTTTCCCTCTTCAATTGTCTCATAAATAATACTTAACAGTGTTGGTCCAATTAGCGGAAAAGTACAACTGATTATACATATGGTTAATTCATCGGAATTATGCTTTTCCAAAATTTTTTGGGATCCCCTTCTTCTGAGTTTATTTTATTTTTTATGTACTCATTGTGTGTTCTTTTTATGTCTTTAGAGTATTTGTTTCTAGCTTTTTTGTAATTAGCCCAATCCACAGTATTATTAGTAAGAATTGCTCTTTTGTTAAATGTATTTCTGTCGTGCTGCATTGTGCGTAGTTCCTTTTGTACCATTTATTATTGTTTCCTTTAGTTACGGTCTGTTTTGGTTTTTGCTGACTGTCAAAAAATATAGAAGGACTTAAACCGTTTTCATTTTTATTGTTGCAGGATAACCCGAAAATTAATATAAAAAAGTGATTCGTCGTCAATTTCACATGAAATAAAAAAAAATTCAAACAAAGAAATTATAAAAATATAATTAACTAAATAAAAAAAAAAAACATAATTCTCCATGATTATGCTATGAACGACTCAATATAATAATTAATAAGACACTGAACTCTATGCTTATTTTCAATATTAATATCGAATTAATAACCTCAAAAGCGTCGAAAATATTAGGATTCATTCACAGAACATGTAAAAAATTCAATAACAATGAAAAATCTTTACCGCTTACGTTTGCAGCTCACGCGTTATGCGCCACAAGTATGGAACCCATAATACAAAACAATTTGCAATTTGCAGTTCCAGATTTTGAACAATTTGGAACATATTCAAAATCGTTTCCTACGATACCTATATTTTCAAAATTATCGTTCCAATGAAAATCTCCAAGATTCGACAGAATTTTTCAACATTTTGTAGTTGGAAGATCGGAGAATCTCGGTTGAAGTCTCCATCGTATATTGCTCGGAACTCCTACAACGGATTAAATTACGAATTCTCAATAGATGAAAAAATCCTTAGCCACCCTTGATGCAAGCTCATGCATCACATACTACACACAATTTGACATTTTTAACTGCGCCATTTTTAACTCCTTAAGGTCACGCACGCGATCTTTCGTTCCTATACTCGAATAACTTCAGAATATAACTCATCTCATACTACCACCATTCTGTTAACTTACTTCCTCTTTTATTTATGAAATCACATATATATTACACTTCAACTAGATCGATCCCCCCATTTTACCTACTTTCCCCATCCCATTTAAAGAACTTGTTGTGTAACCTTATATATATATTTTTTTTAATTCACTTTATTCACTTATATATATACAAAAGTACACCCATACCCAAGTGGAAACCTGTAAATGGTCAAATTTATGTCACCCAGCAATTGTAATTTATTTTGAACTAGCTGATGTGTACCCGGCCTTGCTCGGGATTTTTTCGTTGGAATAAAGTTATGAAGTTGTGAATTCTTGCTTGTCACTAAGGTGCCATAATTGATTAGAGGGCGAAAGTAACTATCTCCAAATAAAGAAACATTCATTTGAATATTTTATTTCATTCCAAACGTTTATTTTTTTCAAAATGTATCTAAATAATAAAGTACTTAGGTTTAAAGTACTCCTGTTTTCCATTTTGAAAATATTCTACCCAAAAAAACCTTCTTCTTTTGAATATGCAATCTGTGGCTAACCAGAGTGTTATATCTATGGGCTAACCTAAATAAAACATGGCGGGTTCAATGTTTTTCATACTAATTTTAAAACTTTATAGCAACAGTTTTACATATTGGATTTCATTCAAACTACTTTATAAACTTTCCCGGCACTAATGAAAACAAAATGTGTTATTTTCAGTGAAACCGGTAGAGTAATTTTCGAGAACAGCGAGGACAAACAAACAAACTTACATTGATTTTTATATATATAGATGTAAACTGGTCTTCCAAATAAATATAAATAAATTGTAAGTTTGCATGTTTTTAGTTCACCTTGACTATAAAATTTGCCAATACATTCCATTAATTACTGTTTGCAATATGTCTGAACTTTTGCCAACCAAATATTTTCAGCTTTGCAGCCTTGTTCAATCGATTTTTTTTAATGTCAGAATTATACAAAATGTTGTTTTTTCCATTTGTTTCAATTGTTCCATAAGAAATATTATATAAGTAATTAATATTCTTTAAACCAGAGCAAAGCCTTGTTACATTGCTGCATATGGCTATAGTTATATTACACAAATTATATGAAATAACTTATAAGGAAACTATAATGACAATTACAACACTATTGAAATTATTTTGCAACGTCGGAATAAATTCGTCATATACCTATACTGAAAACAATATTTAAAAAAAAAAATTTATGCGTTACGTACTCACTCCACATCTGAAATTATATTGTTTAATTATATATAATACAGCAATTCATAAAATTACCAAGTCATATCCAGAAATTTGAAATGTTTTCGAGGGGTAGTTTTGGAGATACCAAAAGTGTTTGGCATTTCTAACAAAACAATGTAATACGAGAATATGGAAAAGGTTCGTGAAACTTCCAGTTGTATGCAAATTTTCACGTTTTTGATTCATCAATCTAAAAACATGGTATTCGAAGAATCGACGAGCGAAATCATAAATATTTCTTTGCGCGAATAAAAGATGCCCCGCGGGACCGGAACAGCCCAAAGTTAGGTCAATATATGGAGGGAAAACTTTAAACGTATTGAGATCATGATCACGTAGCCTTTCCCAAATTTCCATATCAGATTGACCTAAAATATTTGAATGTGACTTTTAAGCTCGCCATTGTAATGGCTTTCTTATACCCCCGGGAGACGGGGCTCCGGAATATCCCGGAGCGAGGATGCTCTTTCGGAATGTTTGGGATTTTAAGGAATTTACCTCGGAATCGCTCCCTCATGGCGAGGAAATACAAGGAAACAGATTTATGTGAAAAATGTCCGGGTTAAGGTTTTTCTACAAAGTCAGATTTATACAGTTTTTGTTTAATATTGAGACAGCTTGATGGGATTAATGTTTCCCATCTTCTTCCTACCTTAATATTGTACTCTCCTTACAACGAATTCCTTCTTCAAAGACCTACCTAATGACGAAGGATGCATCAGGAAAAGAAGAAGAGGTCAATACAGTTCGTCGCCTGCGGCTTTATTGCCAACTAACTAATTTATTTATATTATTGTCGCCATCAAGAACGATTCATTCCCTGTCATCCGGAAAGGATTTTTTTTCACTTCTCCCAAAAGCATTAATCACATATCATATAAAATGAATAATAAATACTTTGTGTTCACCACTGTTTAATATGTTGTTATGTAACGAAAGGATGGCCCTGAGATGAGTTATAGCTACTCGTCTAAGCTAGGAAAGCAATCGCATCATTTCTCGCCATAATTAACCAATCAGGCGATTCCAGCGCCCAAATTAAACCAATCAGATCATATATTAAGAAAACAAGAGGAAGCGACGCGAGCGCCAACGGCGGCTTAGCGGCCGCGACGGCTGCCCTTCCACTTCTCACCCGGCAATAGAACAGTGAACAGCGTCTCTGAAAGGAGAGCGCACCCGCAGGCCATTTTGTGTTACTAATTTGTTACGGCTCGCAACGAAGCTTCCCTCATCAGGATACATAGTATACTGTAGGGATGAGAATCCACAGGATCAGGATCACGGGCTTCGCTTCTAAAACATGTTGATATTTATATATTAAACATTGTGTAATGTAATGTCAAATCAAAGTAATTTTACTTTAATAAAAAAAAAAAAACAAACCCCATCATTTTAGTGTATATTGTAACCATGTAATATTTTTTTAATACAAGTGATCAGGGCGCTATAAGCTGCAATTGCAGATTAGAATCTCCCATACTGTTGTATGGGAGATTACCATACCAAATAAGGTAGCAACTTCTATCCATCCCAAAGACATAAAAACCTACACGATCAAATAACTCATCTTCCTCATAATATACAGTCCACTTGGCCTTTGACTGCCCACAGTTTAAACATAATTTATTTTCATGATAAATCCGTCAATTAATAATAAAGTGTAGATTCTTTATTACAGCTATTGTTATTTTTCATGATTCAGATAAAAAAAATGGACTCATCCTATGCAGGATTTTAGAATTGCATCACGTTGTAGGTACCATAAATGGAGAGATTGTCCCAATAGCGCAATACCGTTTCAAATGGCTTTGGAAACGTTTAGCGAAAATCGGAATTGCCCGGAAGGTACCAACTTACCAACTTTTCTCTTCCATTATCTTTTCCCCTTTCCAGATTCTTAGCCCGCAACTCAGTGCGATAGTTTTACTGATTCCGAGTAGACTTGTGCGGCATCAAAATTGTTCGCTTTCAATATTTTTTGTGTCCAGCTGCGGATGACTGTTTTTTAAAAACTGTAATGGATGGTGCTAATGTTTACGCATAATTTGCTTCGGCGGAGGCTAAAATCAATGTTTGAGAAGGTCTGTATTTTTAAAAGAGTAGTAGGCTGAATTAATGATTATTCTGGATAGTATTACATAAATAACCTCCCCATAACCCCTGTTTTATTACCACCCATGTAAACAACGAGAATTGTTGAAATTACTACAAGTATGTTTATGTATGTATGTATTTATAAACCGGGATAAAAAATAGTATATCCACATGTCAAATCTATGTCTTACCATAAACGGAGTGGAAGATACTCCGAGTATCGCCCTGGTGAAAAACCATCATTCGGAATCGAAACGGTGCTTGAAATTGCTTTAGCCGAATTGGTGACCAGATATGAATATCTAGATACTTCTCCACCTTCCCCTCCTACCTTCAGTCTCACAACCTACCCTAATTGCGGATGCCATAGTCTAACTGGCTCCAGACGGTTGGGAGAAGTTGAGACTCTTGCGCGATAATATAATACATAATTACCACATAATTATTGTCAAAACCTATTAATTAAAATAAAATAAAAATATTTTGATTTGTTGTACCTACCCAACTAATCATAAAATTAACTTTTCCTTTTCAGGTTGTAACTTGACGCTCTCGTATCCTGGATTTATTTGTTTATATACTTTTGAGATGAAATTGTTTTGGATTTCATGAAAAAAATAAGGAAAACTCCCCTTGAATAATGGCTGAAGCGGAAGCCGGTAGGCTCTCCAGTAATCTCTGTCCTCGAGTTCTGGGAGGAAAAAATCGCTTTTTCAATTCTCGAGACAAGTCAACATTTATCCTGAGACAACTCACCTAGTCTGAAAGTCATTTCGACCTTTTTCCAATTATCTCCGACCTTTCAATTCTCAATTTATACTCAAATGTCGTGGGATACGTGTTTTTTGTCAATAAAGCCTATCTTTATTGGGGCTTTTGGGGTTTAAAGCAAATGATACAGAATGTTTGTTCTTTTAAAGGTTACATTATTTATCTAAATATATTCTTATTACTTAGTTTTTTATTGAAGATACTCGTAGTAACCATGTTTGATGTAAAGCTTGGCAATAAAATGTAGACATTTAATAAAGCGAAACTAAAGTTTTTCATTACTATAGCACCACCAACCTCATTTTGCCTTTGAAATTTTGTTCTACACATAAAAAAAATGTTCACATTCGATGCCGACATTTCTTTTTAAAGAAACAATTCAGAACAATTTATTGATTTATAATTTTGATCTGTGAGTTAGATTTTGTTTCATACTGATTTAACATCTAATAAACACATTTTTTAAATTCCAAAAAATTGTCTTTATTTGTGATTGTCTTATTTGCAGAGCATTAAAAAATAAAAAAAAGTTTGAAGATAAAATTATCTTTGCGATGTCGAATCGTCTAGTTTAGAACACTACCACTAATTTTGAAAACCGTGTTTCGTTGAAGTAACAAATATACATTTTGGACTATTGTGCTTTTTAAAATTTTCCTATTAGGCATCTTGGTGTTGTTATTTAAAAGCCTTTAAACTATCGGAGCGCCCTCAATTTTTGTCTCCTTTAAATGTCAGACTTTTCTTATAATAAAATATATCACAATAATACATTTTAATGGCTACATTAACACTTTTTTGTATATGTAAATGAACGTCTACCTTGTAAAGTTATGGTACGTATTACGTTTTGGTGGCTGTTTCTCCATATTACATATCTTTTTTTATGTGTACTTAGATTACACCATTTCCTCAAAGACGCATCTGTGTTGCACAAAGTGACGTCGGGTTCGAATAACAACCCAACAACACCCATGAATTTCGGCATCCCGATATATCCATAAACAACCGTTTTCTCCAATTCAAGGTACATAGAAAAAGAAAACACATATCCTTTTCTTCTATCTATCTATCTATATGTAAAAATGAATGTTTGTATGTGTGTCCTCGACATAATGAAATTATTCGACCGGTATCGCTGAAAAAAAAACATAAATAAAAACAATATAAAATAACAAACGAGTATCTTAAAAATCTAATTCTAATAGTTTTTTTTTCAGCTAGCCAAGTCTTAAATTAAGTGTTTTATTTTAATACAATTTTCAATTTACTTAACAGGTAACGTATTTAAACAGTTAAGAATCTTGTAATATGACGTTATTTGTCCATATTTATTTATATGCTTAGGAACCATTATCCCTCATTTCAATTGAGATGAGTATTATAATTGTGCTCTAGTATATTTATATAATATAGGGTTATTAATGTGCTCAAATATAATTTTATACCACAGAAATGCTCTTACTAATAAGCTTTTGAGATTTTAGTAAAAGTTCACAATCTGTTTTTAATTTTTGTTTCTTAGTGGTTTCATTCTTCGAATGACTTCTAAGAGTATAATGAAATAAACAAGCGTCATATTAACAAAACTAACAATAAGTATTACCCTTTTATTATGAAAATACTTTTATAAAGTAAATAACTGCATTTATTTCGTAACATTTTCATGTAAAAGTGGTGTTACTTTTAAAAATTTCAGGCCACTAAAGGGTTTCAGCTTTCAGCGGTGAACCGACATAGAAGTAGCCGGCGTGGTGGTGTGTGGCGGCTGCGGTCATCGGACCGCATAACCAGAAACAAAGGTTGAGCGCCTAACAACTTGGACAATTTGCTGGGAACTTCTGGCGGATCCTTGTCCAATAACTTATGATGTAATTGAAAGTTTTATACGGCTATTGTCACTTTGGTCGGTTAGCGGCCCCGGCTACCGGCTACCGATGCAGGTTTACTTCCTCTCGATAGTTATCCGGTATTCGAATAGTTCGGGTATTCGGTGAATTTCTCTCGAACCGTATCGTGATCGGATCTCGAATGTTGGTTTTCATTTCCCCACCATTATTTTCTGGATAGTTGAAGTCATTAAATAGCTAAATACGCGGCACCGCAACATAATCAGTTTGTCGTAATTATATTAATTTGTAAGTTAACCGCTATTACGGAGAGGGTTATGCAAAGGCGTGGCGATGAACTTTACAAGATGGAATTATATATTATTAAAGCGTCAATGTGATGTGCATTAAATTATATTACCTTTGAATGTGTCTAGTTCCTGTAATGATGTATTTTACCATTCACTGGTGCTTACAATTCGTACGTAAAATGCAGTATATAATCTGTCATCGTATTACTCTTTTCCAATGGATATAATTGATCAAAACATAATTAAGACTAATATGGAATTGTTTACGATGCATTGTCAATTATTTATGTCTTATAAATAATGCAGCCGCCTAATATACTCGTATACGTTTTGGATACCCTTACCGTTTAATCTACTCACTCTAAAAAATCCTTCCAAATTCTAAACAGACGAATTGTAGTCTCTGTAACACAAACTATAAGAGGGTAATACGGAGTTTGTTGTACTGTTATTACGATGAACAGAGTCGTGCCCAACAAAAAAACAATGAATTCATATAACGTTGTTTTGTTGGTTTTCTTCAAGCGTTGTTCTTTTACAACCAGGTTTACTAAGGAGGAGAGCCTCTCCTTAAATATTCTCCACACAGCATCTCCAAAGATAACATGGAACAGGTTTCCTTTAGGCCGCTTGCGTGAAGATAAAAAGCCAATACTAATTTGACGTACTTGAATAAAACTGAATTCAAACTGTTGCATGCAAACATTCCTTTAACTTCCTTCGTATTTTTTTTTTTTTATTTATTTTTTTATTCATCCAAAGAACATAAATATATACGTGGTAAAATAAAGAAAGGAGCAAAATATGTAGTCCTGCAAAGCGGTCACATGACAGCTTGTCTGCAGGTTCTACAAAGATTAATTAGTCCTAATAGTAATAGTTATATATATTAATCTTAAATAAAATAGGTACTTACATTTGACGTTAACATTATAGGTACATTAACTTAGCAATTAAGTATACATAGATAAAAATTTAAAGATACAAAGAAAAAATTTAAAGATACATAGATTGCTCATTTAAAATCCATAACTTCATCGATTTCACGCAAAGCCTCTCACTTTCCTCCAATTTATAGCTTTCATTAAATTTATTGAAAATCACTGGCACTATGTATTCAAGAGTTCGACCTCCATATTTATTTGAAATTTTTGGAATTTTTAGACCTCTTCTTTCAGTGAATCTAGTGCTGTGTTTATGCACCAGTGGCTTTTTGTATTGGCTTTCTCCCGCGTTATCTTTAATAGTGATGTACCATAGGAGACCTTTTACAGGAAGTAGGCCCTCAGCACCGTATAATATTTTAAAATTTTTTCTTTGTCTGTATATCTTTGGTGTGACAATTTTTTTAACTATCGCAGTTTGTAAATTTTGGACATACTTAATATACGTAAAGCTTGTGTGACCCCAAGTTCGTATTCCATATCTCAGAATGGATTCTACCATGGAAAAATATATAAGTTTAAGTGTGCCATGTGGCAAGACAAATTTTAATTTATAGAAGCTACTCGATATAGATCGGAGCTGGTTACATATTTTGGCCACTTGCGTGTCCCACTTAAATTTATTATCTACTAATAATCCCAGATAAGCATAATCGTTTGTAAAATCGATCGTGTCGCAGTCACAATTTTTTTCAATTTTTTTATGTATGCATTCAAAATGATGAGCAATTGGTTTTGGTAAATTCCACATTTTCACACTCGGTGACCTTATATACATACATTTGGTTTTCTTAACATTAATAATTAGTCCTACATCATGCGCCCATTTGAGAAGTTCATTAAGTCTAATTGTAAATCTTGAAGAGCTATTAAGGGATTTTCATTTGATACTACAAGTGCAGTGTCATCTGCGAAAATGAATCTAAGAGCTTTTTTAAATAATTTGGACATAGCAGTAACATATATAATGTACAATTTAGGACCTAGAATTGACCCCTGTGGTACACCTGATTTTACATATCTACATTTACTCATTTCATTTAAAATCTTTACCTTCATTTTTCTATTTGATAAATAGTTTTTAAAAAAAGAAAGGAGTTTACCACGGATTCCTATGGCATCAAGTACATTTATTATTTGTTTATGGCAGAGTGTATCAAAAGCTTTTGAGTAATCAATAAAAAGTACCAGTATGTGTTTTTGAGAGTTTAGCTGTGAATTTATATAATTGGAAAAGTTTGCAAGTAGTTTATCACAACTTTTTTTTTCTGGAACCCAAACTGGCATTCATCGATAATACCCAATTTATTTAAATATTGATCTAGTATAGTTATGGTTGTTTTTCTTTTAATGAATATTTATTAGTTAGTAAATAGTGTACCATGTATTTGAAAAAAAAAAATTCCACAACCCAAATTTAAAAATTTAAAATACTTTACCGTAAGCTGGGATTTGAAAATCCAACTAAATATTACCACGCGAGGCGGAAATTTGAATGATTGGTTAAAATATGCACACAGAATGCACCCTGTAAAAATATTATGTATGTCAGAATGTAGAATCACTTCTTTCTGGAAACATGGCGTTAAATGCATAATGCATAATGCATTTTGCATCGCGGTGGTTTCATACTTACCCAACATTTCTTCTCAGTACGTATTATAAGTTTTGGAATGCAAATTTTTCCCAATATACGAATAAGTTGTTTTTAACATTGTTTTTTAAATTTTGCCTAACGAAGGCTTTTGAACTATTTTTATGAGTAACTACGTACCACAGTTAAGTAGGGGCCGAGCGTGTCGTGGTAAAATAGGGCGTTTTTTTTCAGACGTATACAAATTCAAAATGAAAAAAAAACACGTTAAAATAATCTTAATGTCTATGATATTGGCTTTATTTAATATGTATTTTTTTACCATTAGTGTTTAAATATGATTTCGGGCATATGAGTGCCACGGCTAGCTCGAATGAAGCGCAATCGTGAAGTCCAATTTTCGATCGAGCAACTGGGGCTGTATATCGGCAATAACACGGCGAATGTTGACCTCCAAATGGTCCAACTTCTCCGGTTTATCAGCATAGACTAGTGACTTCACATACTCCCAAAGAAAGTAATCTAATGGTGTGAGATCACTCGATCGTGGTGTTTAAAAACCAAACCTCTAAAAAAAAACACTCTATATATCGGTGTATGAGGACGTATCCGACCAAATTTACCAATGATTTCTGAGCTAATTGGTTAATTTTCTATCGGTTTTTTTGGATTTTTGTTTTAAAAAATTCAAATAAAAAAACTGGTCACTCATCTGAATAACCACCCAACTCCCAAACTCTCCGACCCTACTCTAACTATCCAATAACTGCTTTTTATGTTTTTAGGTGAACAGAAAATAAAAATAAAACTGCACCGGATTTCAAAATGCCCTGTAAATTTTTGACTCCAAATAAACTTAGGAATCACTTGTTAACGTATGTCGGGTATGTTCTGATACACGCTGTATGGTGACAGAATAAATGAACACACGGATGTAAGGCATTTTTTTCTCTTGTTATTTTAATGACTTCATCACTTTTAAAAAGTGTGCCGATTCATACGTATGTTGATTTATCATGGAACCACGTTGTATTTTTTTTTTACCAATTTCAACTGAGTTTTGCTTAAAATTTTAAAGTTGAATTTTTTAAAAACTATATCTCTTATGTTAAATCGAAAGAAAGTCGCGATTTGCTTGTAATATTCATATGTGACTAAACTCTTCTTCATTGATTTTTAAACATTATAAAATAATGTATTATACATTTTCGGAACCTGTTTTTAGAAAGGTACCTAATTAGGGGGTTAGAGTAAAGTTAGCCTCTCAGAAGCTGGGCGTATTGTACAGAGCCCGCAGATACTTTAATAGTACACAACTGCTGACCTTGTACAAATCGCAAGTGCGCCCTACTATAGAATTTGGCAGCCACCTCTGGTCGGGAGTCCCAAAATATCTGAAAAAACCATTGACTGTGCAGAAACGGGCGGTCCGTTTGATAGATTCGCCTGTCTTAGCAAACGGACTGCAATCTTTGGAGCACAGACGTCAGGTGGGAATGCTGTCTTTGTTTTACCGGTATTTTAATGCAAGATGCTCTGAGGAACTAGCGTAATTGATCCTTTTGGCACCGGCGCATAGTCGGGAAACACGCCAAATGCATGCCCAACATTTGCACACGGTTGACATTTGTCACATGAGAACGGGTCGCTTCTATGATTCGTTCTTGTGTTCAACAGCTCGGCTGTAGAATGATCTGCCGGCCTCTGTGTTTCCTCCATCCTACAATATGGGTCTCTTCTAGACCCAAGTTCACTCCTTCCTATCCTCTAAAAGACCCTCCACACAGCATCCCCAAAGATGATGTAGGCCTCGAGGGAAATTATTTCCCTCAGGGTCTCCTGTCTGGTGTTTAATTGTGAAATAAATATATATGGACAAAATAAAGTTCCAAACAAGGTTAAATATCTTAAAGGTTGGATATCTTAATGGATTCTCCACGCTTATTATTCAAAATGTTGAATTATATAATAGTAGAGATTTTCAACAATATTTTAATGAGTTCCGTAACTAATGTTATCTGAACAATAGCAAAAGAAAGAGTTTGTTTTAACAGATGGACGAGTAGAGCAAAAACCCATTTTAGCAGAGAAGCACGACAGGGAGAAGTGATAGGTGAGAGGGTTGAAGGGGGAGGGGGAGGGGGGAGTTAGCGATTGGTTGAAGGTTAGGGTAATTTATTGTGGAAATTATGTAATTAGTTAATTTGAGGAAAGTAAACAAGAGTAGTAGAGAACGGGGGGGAAATTACTATTTTGATCAAAATAACCATTTACTGAAAACACGCAACAATATATTATGAGAGAGTTTTCTTTTGGGGCCTAATTTTGTTTCGTTCAATGCGCGTTAATGTTACAAAAAATTACACATTTCGACAGTTCTCCCATGTAGATAATAAATATTAATACATTATGCAATTTGTTATCATGGTAACGCATTTTATAAGACATTTTATATGCTTAGGTTCTAGGCATGTGATTTCGTGAAATTAGTATCATGTGACGTTATTTCTTTTTTTTTTTTTAAATGACCAAGAAAATAAATAATTTGCTAAACTAGTAGTTTCAACACCAGTTTAATTTTTGTCATTTTTTTAAAATAATTACTGAAAAATAGTGAAACACACCTGGAGGTCTTTTTAGGTTCTTATTAAGGAAAATTTCTTATCCTTCTCCTTAGGTTTATATACTTCTTGCTTAACTGCGGTTCCGATTATCTCGGATAACAACTGTCAACTGTTGTCATTCAGTGAATTACATTCTTAAAAATAAAAATATTTGCGTAGTTTTAAAAAGGAGAAAAACTCAAGAAGGTTACCAATGCAACAAAGAATTTTAATTATAAGTTAACAATGTAACAAGTCAAAACAATGCACAACGGCAGGCGGCGGCATAGATATACCACGGTGGCAAATGTCACTTTTAGAAGTAGTGATAGAATAAAAAGGTCATTACTATTTAGTGAGACAGGTACCTTTTTACAAAACGTAATTTTTCGTTAAAAGGCGTACTTATGTTATTTAAAAATAAAATAAAAATTAATAAAAATATATCACAACACAATGTAATTGTTTTTAAAAAGTTTTGGTTCAAAACCTCCTGTCGCTTGAAGATATTTCATCAATTTGTATTTTTAAATAATCTCTTAACAACCTTTTAAATTCTTAACAATATGTACTTTTTTACTATGTCTCTCCGGAATTCTGCAGTTAAAAAAAATAATTTAAGACCAAGGAAAAGGATAAGGGATAAACAGACATTTCAATATAAAAAGTGAAGGAGGGATATAATATTAAGATTATTGACTGAATATTATTGCGGTGGTCTAAAAATTTCATACCGAATGAACTTTGCAAAAAGCTTTATAGTAAAATTCCAAAGTAGAGGAACAAAGAAACTGTGTAATTAGACACTACATGCATATTACATTCTTATTAAACCTTTCCTGTTCGTTTTCACATATTATTTCATGATATTAATAGATATAATATATAGTATATTTGCGCACGTTCCAGAGTGGAAGATGCTCTTAGTATCGCCCTGGTGAAAGACAACTATTCAGTATTGAAACGTTGCTTGAAATGGCTTTTAGCCGTGTTTGGTGACCAGATCTGAATAGTCAGGTATTTTCCCACCTTCCTCTCCCTTTCTCCTTCCCCTCCCCAATGCCTTCAGCCTCACAACATTCCCCAATTGGGGATGCCATAGTCTCACTGTCTCCGGACGGTTGGGAGTAGTTGGGACTCTTGTGCGATATTCATGTAAAAAAAAAAGATATCAACGAGTGAAATAGGTCGATTAGTTTGACATATAAAACATTATACATGTATTTTACATATACACGTATATTAAAACATCGTTTTTGCTTATATATAATTTGACATGCTCTGGTAGGTTTGTTAACGTTCACGTTCTGGCTTGAAGTAATAAAATAATGAAAACATACTCTAACGAAAATTTATTTACTTTTCCGAGTGCATAATTCAAATTAAATTTCCAGGAAAGCTATAATAAGTTTCCAGATTTTTCTTGGAAAGCGTATGTTTCAATTGAAGATCTTCTCATGTTTTATCAATTCATTTATAACCGCGCAGGAAGTGAAAAATAATGTTCTCTGGAAGCTTTAAGCCTTGTGGAGTTAAAGTAGAAAACTATAACGATACCGCCATAAAACCTCTAAAGCAGTGTTTTTAAAGCTTATTTGTGCCATGCCCCGCTTCAACACTAGAAAAATCTTCATAATAATAATAATTGTATTACTTCTATAGCGCCATCATCACGGGAAAATCCCCTCAAGGGCGCATAACAAATAATTTATATAACATATCACTTAGACGTATAAATAATACCTTACAGCTAACATTTATTACTAATGGCTTACAAGTAAGATTTAAAACTATTGAATTACAACTAAGACTTACAGCTAGCAATTAACTACTGAGACTTACAACTGGTGACTTACATCTATGACTTATAGCTAGTGATTTCGAACTAAAACTTATAGCTAGTGATTTACAATTTAGACTTAAGTAGGTTTAACTAGAATATAAACCTAATACATATTTAAAACTAATACATATTTATGATAAAGTGCATATTTTATACACAATACTGCAATGAGAGGAACGGCTGCGCTGCCTGTTTCATACATAAGTTAATTTTGAATTTGAGACCAAAATACCCATCCAAACTGAATGATATTTTTTTTTAATTAAAAGTTTAGTAAATATCTATTACGGATGAAAGTTTTTTTAATTTATTTTTGTTTTAAATTATGAAATATATGCGATGAAATTTTTTTTTTTAATAATTTTAAGCAACTTAGAAAATTATTTGCGGGTTTATCGTAAAAATATGTATCATATTTGCTATGTAAATATGATTACGTAAATAAAAATATGAAAACAAAACATTTAAAAAAAAGAAGTTAATTGGTCGTTTTTAATTTAATTTAAAGTCCACCATAATGCTTATTTTAATATAAAAAAAAGTTTATTTTTTCAAAGGAGACGGGGTAAAACTTTATTTTTACATCACCGTTAGCCCCCAATAATTGTTAAAGGTGCCTCTAAAATCGCGGAAAATCAATTTATTTCGTAATGTAAAACAAAAATAAATAAATTACTTCTAATCCGTACTAGATATTTACTATACTTTTTGATGAAAACAAAGATCATTAGGTTTAGTTGAGTATTTTGGCCTCAATCCAAAATTAAATTTTGGATAAAACAGGCCGCGCAGCCTTTCCTCTTAAAACAAGAGTCTTACGGTTAACATTCATATTTACAATATTATAAATACCTGTTATGATTATTGCTCGTGCTGTAAATGGTAAAGCATACAAAAATAGAAGTGTAATAAATGTTATTGAATTAAAGAAGGTAATCTATGCGGTAGAAGGTAAATATACAAGTAATTCCCTTGGACTGAGTAATCGAAAACACCACTAATCCAATGCGGTTGTTATTCTGGATATGATAAATTAAAAAGGTAAGTCCATGTCCCCTCCCAAATATAATTGTACGGTAAGTATATTTTCACCCCCTTCTTAAATTATTATGAAAGAAAGACAATTCATTTGTTAGATTAAAATTTATTTAGTCCTTGTCGTTGGTCTCAATTTCCCCAAGTCAGTGGAACATCATATGTGACATTTCTATGTTTTGATGTTCTAGAAGGGGCCGCGGGCGAAAATTATTCACGGTTCAATTTGAAACCAATAAAAATATTATTATTGGGAAAGTTTTGTTCTAAAATTTAATATTTCAATCAAAGAGTCGCTAAAACACGCCGCAGGCGAAAATTTTTCTACATTTAAGGTCAAATCACATAATGCTCTCGTTGGTATTAAAGAACACGCAAAAAATACTTGTAATTTTAGACAGCTGATTCAAAACATTAAACACAGACTAAAGTTTGCCACGGAACCCTTTTGTATTTTGTGAAACAGAACGGAAAAGGTTAACAATTTTGATCAATGCACCCTCAAATTCGATTTGCTATAAACTGAGAAATATGAAAACGCACATCTGTTTGTTACTAATGCCGATGTATCGACCCACGACCAAGAATATTTTGTTGTGCCGAGCAGGATCTAATTAACGACTTTTTTGTTTGTTTACGATGTTTTCCCCCACACTTCGTGTTAAATTTCTTATGCTTTCATTTTGTTAGAACATTTTAATAATTAATGATTTGCGCATTGCCCCCAAAACATCTCCTTCCCCTCCCCTATCTACCCCCTTCTGCTCCACCCCCAGCCTTACAACATACCTCAATTGGGGATACCATAGTCCCACTGGTTCCAGATGGTTGAAAGCAGCTGGGACTCTTATTCGGAATTCACATAAATAAAAATAAAAATATTTGTGATGGAATGTCCTTAAATAAAAGGCTTCTTTTTTGTCCAGGTTTAACCTCAACACAACACTTTAAAGTCAAGTCTACTACTTTAAGTTGCACGATTTCAGTTTTTTTGTTCAATGTCAAAGACAAGCACACAAATAAAGTCTCATTTTGTATCGAATTGTATACCCAACTCTGAACAATAAAAATAAACAAGTTTTCTAAATACAAAGAGTATTTCTGTAACATGAAATCAGCAAGCCACGCGTTTCAAAGTACAAAGATGGTTGTGTTGGATTCAAGTCGATCTATTTAATGGATGTAGTTTACCCCCGGGGCCAACACTCGGATGCCAGTATTTCCGCAATATTATTATTGTCTGCGGAACAAGGCTGTTTTTTAAATCATCCCCTCAGCAACGTAGATTATAAGAAACATCTACGCAGAAATATATAAATTAAGCCTTCGAATTCAGAATTTCTATGCATATATTACAAACTTCCCTTAAAAACTTGTGGTTTTCATACACTTAAAAAATTATATGTTAGTTTTTAAGATAATCTCTAAAAGTCACCTACAATAATGCATATCGCCAACGCTGTCCTTGTTCTACCGGTATTTTAATGGAAGACGCTCCGAGGAACTAGCGTCATTGATCCCTACAGCACCGGTGCATAGTCGGGAAACACGCTAAACGCGCGCCCAGCATTTGCACATGATTGACATTTGTCACATGAGAACGGGTCGCTTCTACGATTCGTTCTTGTGTTCAACAGCTCGGCTATGGAATGATCTACCGGCCTCTGTGTTTCCTCCATCCTATAATATGGGTCTCTTCAAGACCCAAGTTCACTCCTTCCTATTCTCTAAAAGACCCTCCACACAGCATCCCCAAAGATGATATAGGCCTCGAGGGAAATTATTTCCCTCAGGGTCTCCTGTGTGGAGTTACTGTAAAAAAACTATTCCGTCTACCAAGATACAGAAATGTTCCTGGAAAGACGAGTGCATTCTTTCAGGGTACTTCTCCGCCACCGCATATGCGCCCATGGTGCAGAGTACGCCAATCCGAGAATACTATCATTACTGCCACGGCTTCATGGATGGAGTCTCCCTTGATGGCCCTTTGGAGACGGAAGACCATCAAATATCCACCATAAACTTGTTCTTTTTTTTTCTCTCTTAGTGAATGAACTTATTTTACATATGCAAAATTTTTTTTTTCTTCCTCTTTTTTTACGTACCAATTTTTGTTTATTCGTTTGTATTATTATCATTTATGAAATGTATTGCATTGCGCTACCCCTGCATACCTTCTAGAATAAAAAACTATTATTATTTAGATGCCTAGTTGAAAAAGTAATTGTATGAAATTCCTTTGATGGAAAAAAATTGCACAGTATGCTCTGAAAAATATAAATAACACGAATGATTCTATTATTTGACATGTTATAGATATGAAAAAAATCACAGCGTTTCTTTAAATGCTCATTAAGTCAGAAGTCTTGATATTTGTGCTGAATAATACGTCGTGTTAAATACTTTTTAAACGATCGCTTACTTGCTTGGGGTTATTTATATTAGCGCGCTCCCTCTCTCTTCCGTATTACCATATCTCCTTTTCAAACAATTTTCAGTTTCCGCTCGGAGAGCATTGCTGGGTCTTAAGGGCAACGGAGCGATTCCTTTTACATTATCACATCAAGTATATATTAGTATTTAATCTGAATATTGTTTTATTTTTTCCAATTTATTTTATTTGTATTTTAATAAACGGTGATCAAAAATACAATAGTAAAACGGCACCAGCTTTGATATAGTACAATCGGCTGCATATTATGTTTTGGTAATAGCATTCGTTATCCACCCTTAAATATATTCTAAAGTGCGAGGTTCTTTTTTCTCTTTAATTTACAAAATCAAACCAATTTTCAATGCAAGAATTGTTAGGTACTGCATGGTTGTACCAGATGTAATGGCACACAAACGAACTGTAAGGGGCAGATGATCCCAATCTGCGGTGGGAGCTGGGAGGGGAGAAAGCAACGGTACTAACGACAAGACACTTATTTATGACTTGTAATTCTGCGGGCCTTGTCCTTGTGACGATGCTTGGTCTGGGTTCAGTTCGAGGCAGTAGTCCGATGTGGGTCCAGGGTAAGCGGTGGTCAGAAGAAAAGAAGGCGAGTAGATGAGAAGTAAGAGTGGGCAGCGGAGAGAGAAGGCGTCTTGTCAGGCGGGCGATTGAAGGCTAACTGACTCGAATTGGTTTTCGCAGGCTATTTGAGGTAGTCTACGATGCGCGGACCTACCGCGCTCTGTGGATGTCCGACAAGCGCCTCTTTTTTCCACCGCCGTACTGCTCTGATGCTTTATTCAAGTCATTTAATTTCTGAGCGGTCGATGAGAACGCGCTCCTCACAAACCGCCCAGCATAAATTAACAAAGAGATCCGGAGTCGGGTGCGTTCGCGGACAGTGAAGAAATATTTATTTTCCATATGACCCAATTTCCTTACAAATGAGACATAATATCAATTGCTTTTCGAAGAGTAAATACTAATTAATTGCGGTGCAATGCGAGTTGTCTGCATAATGTTGGGATTTATTTATTGGCAAATCACTGAAAAGGATATGCCTCTAGGCTCCCCACTCACTCTGCTAAATTTGGCTTCTTCCCCTCACCTGTTAAAGCACCTCTGTCGATTGTCTTCTCTGTGATGACACCAAAACAGCGTTTTGATGTGTTGGCGTTTTATTAATTTTTAAACAACGATTTTTTTAATCCTGCGTATAATTACATACATATAATAAAACTCATATATTCAGAATCGGCGTATGCTGATCTAAAAGAATACATAGTTTTTAAGTCAAATATTTTTAATAATTGAAGAAGATAATATCAACAACTTTTGAAAGGACACAGAAAATATTAAAAAGATAAGTCTCAGTTGCGACTGTCGTTTATTTATTTTCTGCATCTTTTATTTGTTTTGTTTTTTCATTAAGAGTTGTTGACATTATATTCTATATTACAATGAGGTTTATAAGCTTCAATAAGTTATTTCTAATAAATTGAACATAATGTTTTTCTAATTTCTTCAAACGATTGGTTTTCACTTTGTGGCGTCGCTTTCGAAACATGTAGAGATATGTTTATATTAATAAAATGTTGCATATTCTTTAATTAATTTTTCGAATATTTTTTTTTTAATGAAGTTCCTTATTGTACTGTAGCCAACTTCCGGTTGAGGCTCTACACTTTTCAAATTGCTCGTATACGTTATTTTAACAAGAATTTATCAATTTGGTTGGTTAAATATTTAGCGTCCGCATCCGAAAGGCATTAATAAAACGCCTGCGTCGCAGGCAAACTGGCCGCCCGTGCGCTGGGCGGCCGTCGTTAGCCGTGGCCGGGCGCCAATGCGGCTCGAGTCATCCCAGCCAAATTATTGACTCATCCCAGCCAAATTATTGACTCATTCAGGCAAAATTTAAAAAATCGCGCTCCCAAAGGCGTTTATAGGCGCCACTTTATGGGTTGCACGGTGATTCAACTGTTAATTGCCACTGCGGTATTGGCATTAACGGATTTTCAGTGCATTTCGCGAGGTTTATGCAAGGTTTCGATTTTATTCGCTCTCGGCTCTAGGTTTGGCGGATTGTTAAACAAATTTAATCATAGCCGGCTTTGTTTTAGTTTCAAAACCAATTTTTAAAGCTTTTATTAGTATTAAACAACAAAACATAAAAACAGCTATTTTCAATTTGTTGGAATAACTTATTGAAGCTTATATTATATATATTAAAAAATCTCAAAATGAAATATGAAACAGAAAATATACACAGAAAATAAAGAGGTTTCCGTCGCATCTGAGAATTGAACCCTGGATCTTTGTATTACCGGGACAACACTCTAAGCACTGAGCTAATGAGACCCATTTTTGTCGATGTCATATTTCAATATAAGAAATATAATTATCATCCTCAATTAATTTCAATAGTTTTGGGAATACATTATAATTCATTTTTATATGTATAATTAAGGCATTTATTAACGGTTAAATGGATTTTTTGACGATCAATGATTTATGATTATGCTATTGATGTTGTGAGCTTAATATAGTGGCACATACCCATAATAACTTTCTTGCGATAACAGCACTGGGCTTCCAGCAGGGTAAGGGACCCATAGTGGTGTGCAGTTTATAAAGGATGAAAATCTGTGCCGACCCTAAGAAGAAAAAAAAAAACATGCGACAAATTTCTAAGAAATAGGTTATAACTTTTACGTTCATTTATTTAGTTGGTTACTAAAAAAACCTCACACAGCCTGCTTTTTGTCAAAGAGTAATGCACGCCCCTGCTATTACAAGTAATGGAGCCAATTCTTAATATCGTAGATTACATACTTTTCCTCATTATCGAATTATTTATTTATACATTTTCGGGAAATCGACAGGAAATAATGTATCATTTTATGCGTGCGGTAGAATACAAAAATAAAATAAATGATGGATTTACGAAATAAAAAAATGGTAACTATTTTAATAAATTTTTAAAATTTATTTTTGAAATTTTCTATGCATTATAAACTCGTCGGATTGTACCACCGTCTCCAAGGCCTGAAATAATTATAATAAATTAATAAAAAAAATCAGTTAGAAAATCAGCTTTGGACAGAGTTCCATAACTTACTGTGAAGCAGAAAATAGTTTTCTACGTCATGAATAGTATTTATTAAGTTCCTTCATTATATTATAAACGAAATTTCCTCATAAATAAATTTTGTCCCTCAGTATGTCTGTTTAAGGTCCATGCGTCAAAAATGGCCCCAAACATCACGATGCAGGTTGCTAAGGCAAGCAATACCACAAATGATCTGTAATTTATATAGGTTAGTTAGGAAAATGTATAAGTTTTTAAAAAGACAATAATCTTCAAATTGTAATATTTAAATTCTCTGAAATACATCCCAAAATATTTTAAAAATAGGTGCTATTTGAAAACCATTAAAAGCAATTTTTTTTCCAAAATTCCAGTATGTAATTCATACAGAATTAAAAAGATTACATTTTGAGGATTATTGTCATTTTACTTTTAAAGATAAATCATTCATAGTATGTGTTGAGTTAGCAAACGCGTAAAATTTGTATTTTTGGGTGGTGATCCACCTGGCACAGACTGGCAGTCCATAATTATAATCAATATCGGATTTAGTAAAAATGACGTTTTCCAGGAAATCGAATCCAAAAGTAAGTGGGCCACAATGGCGCACCAAAAACAAATATAAAACAATTCTACCCGGCAAAGGTGAACTTCCAATCAAAAGAAAGGATTTATTACAATAGAGCTTTTCAATAAAGCTGTCTTAGTATAAGCGCCACCAACTAAGCACGATGTCTATTGGCAATTACTTGACTATTTACTTAATTCCCAATCGACCGAGGGCAAAGGAGCCAGGAGCTAAACCCCTTAAACGAATGGGCGGCGATCACAAGGGAGAGGTGAGTTCTCAGTGGGGTAGTTTTCGGTGGCAGAAAGCAAACTACGTCCTAAACCAGGCCCGCTTGGTCAGCACCTCGGACTGCTGAGGTGTTCCGCTCGGTCCCCGAAACACCATTTATTACACTGCCTAAGCGGGGGGCTGTAGCATCTAGGCTCCAGGCTGTGGGCTGTCGGTAGGGTGGCTCTATACGTCAGGCTAGATCGGGGAGGGGAGGAGAGGGTTGGGGCGGGAGAGGGATCATCCCCCAGGGCGAGGACGGCTATTTTCAAACAGCCATTTTACCGGAAAGACGAAATTTACCTATTGTACGTTATTTTGACGTGTACAGGTAGATTGGTAGCAAGCAGCGATGAGCGGTCCACAGTAACCTAACAAATAGTTACTGGAAAACATATGACACAAAAGAAAACGACGAGTTTTTTTAAATCTTATAAACCATATATATCTTATATATAAGAATAAAAAAATTAAAATTAAATTTTTTGCTTGTTTTCAGACATTTATTCAAACTCTTATGTCACAGGCCATGCAATAAATTGCCCAATTTTGTACGCTAGGGCCATTTCCAGTTTCCACGAGTAACGATGGTTCGAACAAATTTTTATGGATCAAATATGAGTGAGGTTTATAAATGCATGACCCAATATTGAGCTGATCTCTTTTTGTATCCAATAACATCGGTATGACAATTAAATAATAATAACACTAAAAACTCTTTAGTGTTCGTTTGTTCGTCCTCATCTTGGATATGCTAGTGTCATTTGATCTTCTTTCCACGCTGTTCGCATTCTTCATATAGAATCCGTACAGCATCGTTTCTTGGGAGGAATTGCTTGGAAGTTAGAACTTTAAACAGTACTCATATGATGAAATTGAACAAACTTTCAACTATTCTCTTCAGAAAAACGTATAAAAGTTTTTAATCTAATTTGCATATTCAAATTGTCAACCGGATGATTGACTACTTTCTTTGTTATTACTCGTCCAGTTCAACATCCCCTCCTCTAGCCTCCGAAATAATGTATGTAATGAAACTTTATGAATGCTCGATATTATCATTATTATCTACTGATTATTACTATTTACTTCTTATTACTTACTGATTACTCCTTATTACAATTTACTTATAATTTTATTTTTTTACCTACATTTTATTATTTACTTACTACTATTTACATAATTTTATCTAAATATTATTATTTGCCTATATTTTTATTTTTATTTGCATATTATTATTTACTTATTTTTATTTTTATTTATATATTATTTACCTATTTTTATTATTATTTACATAATTTTATTTACTTATTATTATTTACCTATTTTTATTATTATGTACTTATTACTATTTACTTATTAATATTTACTTAATATTTAACCTGTATTATTATATGCTTATTAATATTTACTTGTTATTATTAATTAATTATTATAACCTACTTTTTATTATTCATTTACTCTTATTTACTTATTAATATTTACTATTTTTTATTCATGTATTAATATTTACTATTTTTTATTCATGTATTATTATTTATTTATTAATATTTACTATTTTTTATTCATGTATTATTATTTATTTATTTATATTTACTGATTATTATTAAATTGTAAAGCCGCTCATCTCAACACAGGATTGTCCTAATGAGATGAGTGGCTAATGTTTTTAATGTCATAATTAAATTTAATGAAATTAAAATAAATAAATGAAAATGAATTGCTGTACTTCAATCAACACTGTAGGCACTAATTATCAATACCATTCTCCTTTGTCCAGAATGTCGAGACTTGTCAATTCAAGTAAAAGCATTGAATTTTTTTTTATGTAGGTCTAAATGATTTTTGTCAGTCGTTACGAAAATACAAATAATATTTTGTATTAAAAAGACTCGCCTCTTGGCCTTTATAGAAACCTTGCGCAGGCTTTGACTTGACAATATCCTTATGTACATTTATGTTGTACGTATTTGTTATTGCTTTCTATTGTACTCTCTCTTCGCTGTCACTTTTGTTTGTTCGTTTGTTTGTTTTTTTTTTTTTTTTTTGTTTTTTTTTTTCCATTCGTGTGATGTTATATTGTTAATGGAAAATTGTCTGTGAACTAATAAATAAATAACATAAGTTTATTAAAGAAGGTCAAACGAAGCTTTTTTATGCGCGTTGAGAATTCTTACATGTGTTTGCTTTTTAAAAATGCTTTTTCTAATCGGCAGACTGATATTGTTTTGACGTTTCAATTATGTAGGTACCTATGTTTATTTTTTGTTTTATTTTCGAAAGCCGATTATATTTGTGTCTTGAATATTAATAATAAAGATCGTGTATCAACATAAGAATGAATGTGTGGCACGCCACTGGTACGAAGCAACCTTTATAAATATTGTACATTCTTAAAACGCCAGAATATGTTTCCGCACAATCGTTGGCTTGTAATAACAGCTCACATTATTCAACCATATTCTTTTGAACCCCCAGAGTAGGTCCACAATATAAGATAAATTTTGCATGTTCTCGTAATACTAAATTTATCGGCATACGAAGATGTTGGGAACAGTCAGGTTCAGGTAATATATATATCATATATTTTCATAATTCGATGTATTTATAATAGGGATATGGGAGTACCGTAATCACGACTGATAGGAGAATGGAATATGTAATTCAAAATACAGGTATTTTGGAATGTAATGTTATTGATATGTTGGAATATGATTAAGATTAAAATATAGATAGCTACATCGTAGTGGCGGCTCGTGACTATTGAGTGACTAGAGTGCTGAGATTGAAAAATACGACGTTATAGATGTTGTTGAAGCCGAAAATGATTTTTATTTTTTTTTCAAAATAATTTTTTTTTGTATGGAGATGGTACCCCACCAACCATCTAAATCTCCATACAAAAAATTGAAATAAAAAAAAATCATTTTCGGCTTCAACAACATCAATAACGTCGTATTTTTCAATCTTAGCACTCCAGTCACGAGCCGCCACTGGCTACATGTATTGGTTTATTATATAGTCATAGTAGAATATGAAGGCGTAATTATTACGTATAATTCAAAATGTTTATGTGTGTGTGTATGTTAACCTCGTTGATTTACATGATTGGAAATGTTTAAAAAAATTACTTGACCACCGTCACACAAAAATTATAAAAAATATTATTTTATTTTAATGTTTTGTGCGCTTTTAACAATGATGATGTATTAAATTACAAAGAGAATCTCGACTATACCTGCACAGATAACTGACTCTTGTGCTTGGCGAGAAATTATTATTATTAGCCACCTATACTCGTATACTATGTATTTATCAGTGGACCTGCTTGAAAAATTATGAAAAAAAATTTACCAAATTTTAGTTGAAAACAAAAATTGTATCAGAATTTAAGAAACTCATTCAGTAATTCCTGTTTTATATGAATTTTCGAGTAAAATATCATTCTGTTTTAGTTGAAATTTGATGCATGCTATTATCATATTTCAGTGGATAACGGCGCGGCGGATCAAAAGCTTCCGCTGAGCAGATAAGTCCTGAACTTGCGATGAAAGCGACGCGACGTATGACGCCCCCCGCCCGGCGCCCGTTCTTCCATTTGTTCGAGATTCGTCCGCTCCGCTGATTTCACATTGATGCATACATAATGCCATAAGGGTGTTATTGAAAAAGCTCCCAGTTATAAGGCGTCAAACGGATAATGTGAACTCTTGTTATGTCTCTACATTGGCCCGGCTTCAATGGCTTTCAACGATAAAGTCCGCCGAGCAAAGGTTCAATGGATTTGTCTAACTCGTAAGAGATAATATTTTTATAAATAAATAAATAATATTTGTCATTAAGTAAATGATTTCGAATAACCAAAATGTGTTCACTAAGGTAGGGCGTGAGTAAAAGGTCCATTCTTTGATTTTTTTGGTGTCTTGAAATTCGTCAAGAAATCAACCATTTTCTAAAAAATATTACATTGTCTTTAAAAGATATAATATACGATTATATGTTTCATTATGTACATGACTGAAAGCAATTTGCGCATTCACTTGTATTTGATTTTGGAGCGATGGTAAGTAATTAAACTAAAACCCAAATAAAATCCACAAATTCGTTTTTCGATAGACCATTCGAATGGCTTTTGACGACATAGTGCGACAAAAAAAGGTCGGAAGGATTTGTTTAACTTTAGTAAGAGACAGTAATTACTATTATATAAATGACTCCAGACTAACAAAACACACATGTTTACATATGTTAAATAAACCCAGATTTTCACCGAGTTTGATTTTTTAGTTTAGGTTGCCAACTCACCCAAAACTTAACTTAAATCCTAAAATTAGTTAGTCAATGAACCTTTTGAAATGCCATCTCTTAGAAAATAGGTAAATGTTGGTTAGCACGAGGCCTTCTCAACGGGAATGCCCTGCCTCCTCCGCCCCGAGCAAGATCAGAAAGCGGGGAACGGGGAGCGGGGAGTGCGGAGCGTGGGTTGTGTTAAGGGTTTTGGAATTCCTTACGTGACATTCCACACGTCCAACCTTTTTATGGAGACATCCCGTAAACGCTTTACTAAAGCATTCCGTACCAAGACTTTTTATTTGTTAGCGAGGCTCTCAAAATAGACGGCTTCATGTACAACACTTTGAGTTGATCAACCGAAGGATATCAAAACGAGTCGAGGAATTAAACTTCGCAATTTAAATTAAGTTATAGTTTTTGACTTACGATGCCAAAAGATTCCACGTAATGGCGCAGTACATTTATAGTCTCACAAATAAACGTAGAAAAAATGTATAGCGTTGAATTCATTTAACCTGCCGATTCTAGTTGTTCCGTATTGGGAACCAAATGACAATTCTCATTATACCCGTTCTATCTCCCTTTCTCTTAAGGTCAGGCTTATGTTCAAGAAAGAGAGAATACCAGATCTCACATTACATCACATTTTAATAGTAGAGACTCGTGACAATACCAACACGGTTCAATGGTAAATGATATAACTTATAAAAGGTGCATATTTTTCACATTATTTCTACTCGATATTCAGAAATAATTATTAGTGCTTTCCGATAAGAGACGATTCTAAATCATATTGCCAGGATGTTTGGTTTGTGAATTTGTAATTTTTTAACGCTCTGAAAGCAAGGTAATTGTATGGAAAAGCGTTTTTTTGTATATTTGAAGGAATGAAGTAATTTTATACATGTTAAATAAATAAAATAGACGCGCTCTCTAAGAAACAAGATTACTTTTGTCGTTTTCCTGTCGCATATCAATCTCTCAAATTTAAGAGTCGTAGAATTTTCTATAATTATTGTTCGGATATCCGCATTTTTCGGTAATGCCATATTAATGAAAAAAAGTTCCATAGTATCTAATTTCTATATTTTTTTGTTGTTGTTGTTAGTTTTAATGTATTTCTTTACCTCCGGTTTTTGGTTGTAAGCGTAGCTCTCAGAATAGATGGCTTTATGTACAAAGCTTTTAAGATGATCGGGGGACAGAAAAAGCAGTTCAGAAATTATAAATCAAATTAACTTATTCCATACGTTAAAGTTTAATAAGGAGAGCTAAAGGGCCATGCTTCTTCTTGAAATTGTTTATTTTAGTTATAGTCGCGGAATAATGGTCAACTTCATTGTTTGCGAAAGTAAGGCTTATTATCTGGACAACGTAATTTTAAGAATCATAAATATTCACTGTTTAAAGAGATACGAAAAGTAAGAAAGCAATATACACATTTCAAAATGTGGCTACTTGTCTACCATATCTTATAGCATTTGATAATATTTTCAGAGATGCACATGCAAATCTCGAGTACCAATATTCGCTTTCAGAATGATAATAATTTTTTGATGATTATATACAGCCGTTTTTATGAAAAAAAAATCGGCTCAAGGGCGCTGTACTTTTTTTATTCATTTTTTATTTTAAACATTTATCTATTTATTTAACATTTTTATTGTTCCCTTCTTGCTACGCTAGCTTTGGCTGTTTTGTAGCAAGTCCATTTCGTTTCGTGGTAAAGCCAAATAAAATAATCTATTTTGTTAACGTAATAACATATGTGTAGTACACTTTATATTATTTAATATAAAAAAAAAACAAAAAAGTAATTTTCAGAAACCTGTACTAAAAAAAAAAATAGTAAAATTAAGCAAAGTAGGAATAAATCATTTTTAATAAATTTACGAATAGACTAAATCAAATCTACTAAGAAATGCATGAGGCTTTCAGCTGCCGAGAGATCATTAGTTAAAAGGTGTTGTACGAGACATGTAGGCCCGCGCAAAGGAGTGTAAATATTTAGGCACCGGCACACAGGAACGCATCACTATTGTGATTCGCTAGTCCTCCTGAGAAAGGTGTTTGATAGTTTCCAAGTGGGGATGTTGTCGCCCGGAGCGTACTCTTTTTGTAGCACCGGCCAGTATGCTCGACCGCTGAGGTGGTGTCAGCTGTCATATGAGCGAGGTTTGCTGCGTATCCGGAACCGTCATTCAAGGTCGGGCCGGTCACTGCAAGCTCGTGGGTAGGCTGGGTGCCTGTCGGGCTCAGGTTTCAGCATATCCGGGGACGCGTTTGGGTCGAGATAAATGATGGTCGTAGAGCGTCTCGGCTGGGATGTTTCTCGGGCAGGGCCTCTGGCGGGAATGCGAGACGTACCTCCATGTACTGATTTTATAGGCCGAACGGCAGGGAATTTTTTCTCCGAGGTCAGTCAACTGGTACGTGATGTTTTTGTTTACGTCAAGGTAGTTGTTTACCTCATGGTCATTCACCTGCTACGTGATATTTTTGTTTTCTTCAAGATATGTCAGTTTGTATACTCCAAGGTCATTCAACTGCTACGTGTTGTTGTTATGATGATTTTACTTCACGATATGGGCCGTTGTGTCAGTAGAGGTTATTTAACTGGCACCTGTTGTTTTGGACGAAGTTGGCAGGTGGTCGCACAGGTTTTAACTTGCACGTATTTTGTTTACGTCTTTGTCTGTTTGAATCGGTTTGCCCTATATAGCCCGTTTGATACAGGTGTTTTTTTAAAAATCTGGTATTGAATAAATTTCTTGTACAGGGTGTTTTGAGTTGGGTGTGTAGAAGTATTGTATATAAAGGGAATAAGAAAAGTATGCGATCTTTGTCTGCATGCAGTATGAGTGGAGGATAGTTGCAGAAGACCCATTGTCGCGTTTCTGGCACTGCGTCCGAGGGACAATAATTTGTTTAGGTTTGGTCGTTCTCTATAGTATTTCAGTGAACAGTTAATAAATAATTGATGGACCGAGAGGACTTGGTATTCTTTATATAGTGCTTAAGTGGGATGTCTGTAAGATATATCGAACATAACCTTTAGCCCATTGCGCTCTTCCGAGCGGCAGTAGGATTGAGGATGCTGTACCTTCCCAGATAAATATGCAATATGAAATGATAAATTCACGTCATATATTTATTATATACAAAGTCCAATTCCTACTAATAACCATGGAAAATCTATTATAATAACTTATAACTTAATGCTAACAGATCCACCAGCTCATTGGTCAATTACATAAGCTTTATTTATTTATTATATTGCATACGCCTTATTTGGGCTTTAACATGTTACAATAGTGACACAGGTGCAAAACACATCACAGTAGGTACATAGAGAGAATAAATAGCCTTCACGATATACAACAACTAAATATTAATGTCTTACAAACAAATTCAGCAATGACATCGTGTAAGTACAACCATATAATTTGCAATAAAGGCGAATATAAAAAATACACAGCACATTCACTAATACTCTACTCATATCTTATGTACAATGTAGGTGACGATGAATAAACATGTACATAATATTTATATTATGCACAGGCAGATAATTATACAGGACCATTCTTACCTGGATTAGATTAAAACTGTTTATTAGATAGTTGTGCATACAGTTTTGCACGCAGTGTACATAATACCGGAGACACTGTGAATTGAATGTTATTGGAGGTTCTATTTATTCAAACAATTATGGCGGCAGCCACATACATTTTGATACGTTGGACGTAGCTGCAAGCAGCTATGGCTGCTTATCGCCATGTTTCAACTGGCTCCCCGCAGCCAACGATATCTGACTGCCTAGTGTGTTCGCTTGAATACATTGTAATACAAATTTGAAGATCTATTGGCCGCCGCAGCCTGCTTAATGATTTTTTTCTTAATTTTCTGCTTAATGTTCGTTTGGAAAAGGAAATCAAATTATGGGCGATGCTGTACAGGGATTTGATTACAACTTATTGTATTGAATTTGTGAAGGTATATGTTGGGGTAATACATTGCACTGGTAACCTGGTAAATCAATACACTTGACACAAAAAAAAAATGGAATGAAAACGTCATAATTTAATTTAAATTTCTATAAAAAAGACGTATTAAGTCGATTAGGTTATCGTGAGAGTTTTTTTTAATTTTTATTTCGCATTAATTAATTAATTAAATTTAGTAACAGAAGTATAGTAGAATATGTAGTAGGTAACATTATGTAAGGATAATAGTATTTTTATAAACAGAATAATTATATCAGTTTTAAAAAGTGTGGCGGTTCATACGCGCGTTAAATTCTCATGGAACCTATTGCACTACCTTCTAAAACATGGGAAATATCCAAATATTAGAATAAAAATAAAAATGCTAATAACAATATGAATGCGTAAGTAATAAATAAATAATTTATGCTGTGAAAGATATCTGATGGTCTCCCATCATGAGAGGACCATCAAGGGGGACTCCATTAAGAATTCATGGTACTGAGAAAATGTTCGTTCGTTTGAATTATGCTTACATTTTTAAAAGGAAGACAGAAATTCCCTGGCAACGAATAACCCGACAATGACTGATTTCTTCCTATTTCCAATACAAAAGCCTGCAATTATTTTTTGTGCAAAGATAACAGAATATTGAACTCTCAGCGCCTGGTTGTTAAGTAAACGCTTTGAACCACTCGTCTGCTATTTTGTTCTTCAGTTTAAATAGCTCAACTAAAAATATTTTATAAAAATGTTCCTATCTCTAATCTTAGTAAAAATACGGACAAGGATGGATCGTCATATTATAACATTTTCGTCCAAATGCTCACGTAATTGTAATTGATGAATTTAATAATATAATGAAAAAGATAATGATGTTATGATGGGGATTTTATGGAGCAGCTCCCTGTTCGCTCCATATCGCTTCTGCTTCAGTTAATCCCGGCATTTATAAGCCGGGGAAGCTGTTTGCTTTTTATTATTGGAGGAAATACCAGACTTACGCCTTTTAGAAAAAAATCTCCAAGCTTTGCGTAATCTAAAAAAATGAAGAATTTTCCGACGTGCACATTATCAGAAATAAAACGATGTTATTTTATTTTATTCGATTTATGTAATATTATTAATTAATTAAGTAATTTTGGAGACGGGTATGGGTAGGCCGCCCCGAGAACCATTCATTGTATAACCAAAACCTCTGCCATAGGTCACCCCAAGCGGTTCGCTACATTTGGTGGATTAGCAGAGGTTGACGGGTTCATGGGGAGGGGTGAGGTTTATCCAGGTCTTGGCCGCGGATGTGTCTGCCCACGAGTTTCGTGGTCGGTTGAGGGAGACCTCTTGACCTCTCCAGCCAAACTCTCTGGACCCATCGCCGTGCGCCAGAGTGGGAGGGATGGATTAATATTTCCGTCACTCCTGGACATACTGACATCTAGAATCCTACCCATCCTCTATACCGTTTTGCTTCTCAGAACCTCCTCTTTTTTTTTTAAATTTTCGTTAAAACGACCCTCCATGGCTTTTTTAAAAATGAAACGGACACGGTTTTAAATCACCAACCTATTGAAAAATTATCTGTCAACTTGTTTCGCTTGGCTCAAGCTTTGTTAGAGTAAAGTTTAAAGTAAACAAAAATACATAGTGAGTGTATATATACAGGTGAGATATAATATAAAATAGAATACGAGGGAGACCTACTATAAAATAGAAGAATGAGAAAGAGATAACCTTACACATATACAAGTATGGGAAAACACCTTATTTTGTTTGATGTTATGTCTCACCTATATATACGCTCATTGCTAACTCCATGCATTCTTTGTTTAGTTTTATTTTACTCTGACGAAGGTTGACCCAAGGGAACCTGTTGGTAAAAAAAAAGTTTTTTAAAACAAAGTGTTTGCTTCATTTAATAATAAATTCATACTTTAGGTACTACGCAATTAAAACGTTCAACGAAATGCTTGCCTCATTAAAACAAGCAGCAGAGCACACATAAAATTAAACAAAAAGTTTCAGTCTGGATCAAAACAAAAGGCACACAATTTTTAAAGAACTTTCCAAGACACGCTATCATAGCATATGAACCATTTTCAGTGCCCGTCATTCGTATCCTACACTCCACAATATAACCAAATGCTATTATGGGCTTATTAATTTAAATGTAAAGAGAGCAGAAAATAAATCATTTATAATAACAGTATGTTTTATTCATAATTTTGCCATAACGTTGTACCAAAATTAAACCCGCTTGAAGCGAGAACAGCTGCGTTTAATTTAAACTTGAATTGATATTTTGTGTGAACACATTCTTTTGAAAGGGATCATTGGGCACATAGCACATAGGTCGGGCCGGAGTTCCTTTCAGCGATCCAACCAGTTTCAGAGGTTCACCGTTTCAGCGTTTCAGCACACACGGTACGGCTTGGTTGCTTGTGGGTCCTTTCAGCGCGATGGGCTCATTAAAAACAGTGGGCATATCTTTAATTCTGAATGCAGCGAGACTTTACGATTTGTGACTGAAAAGCACCCGCCAAGTGCACTGCAATAAGCAGTCTCCATGGCGCATTGAAAATAGCTTTCCATTACTCCCTCTTTTATTCTGCCTTTCATTAGGTAGTAAAAGGAATATTTTATGCGCCTTTTTTTACTGAATGATTTGAAAAGAGTCGTTTTTGCGAAAAGACAAAGAAATTAAAAATCTCTAGTAGGTACCTACGCTTTTTACTTACGCATCTTTTAAATATGAATAATTAGTTATTATTAAATACGAAGAAAAAACATTCGAGACGTTAATTATTTATTTATTTATTGACCGGTATTTTTTTGTAATATTAGAAAAAAATTGACCTTACTGGGGTACCCCGTTAGAAGGTGACATTGTACATGGTTCTATATAGGAATTATAAATTAGGTCAAGTTTTTTTTAAAGTTAGTGAATACTCATTCATTTATTTTCATATTTTTAAATTAAAAAAAAAAAACGAAAACATTAACAACTCATTTAATTTTTATTTTATTTGGATAACCAACAGTTTAAAATAATTTTTTTAAAAGTATTAACTAATAGTAGGTTTTCACTTAAGTATGCCTTAATACTCACTAGGACAGTCCTGTGTTGAGACGAGCGCCTGCATTGTACTTGCTTGTAAATAACTAATAACAAAAAAATGCCGCCTCTTTTTCAGAGACGCAGTTATCTCTTCGGGTTCCAGACGGGAAGTGCTGAGTTTCAAGCGGCCTCAAACAACGCCACCGAGCTTGCCAAAGGCGCTCACGTCGCTCGCTGCTGCTTTGTTAATTTTGATCTGATTGGTTTAATTTGGCGCTCGAATCGCCTGATTGGTTAATTTATGGAGGGAAATGATGTGGTTGCTTGCCAGGCTTATTTGCCAAGACGAGTAGCTAGAACTCATCTCAGGGTCAATCTTTCGTTACATAACAATTTATAGATTACAACATTAATAATTTCATTGTAACCCAAATAACTATAATAAAGTATATGTGTTCCAATTAGCCACAATCATAGGATGACCATATTTTTGTTAACAAGAAGTAGTGAGTAAATAATAATAGATAAATAATAATAAGTAAATAATAATAAGTAAATAATAATCAATAAATAGTAACAAGTAAATAATAATACATGAATAAAAATATGTAAATATTAATAAGTAAATAATAATAAATAAATATTAAAAATTGAATACTTGTAAGTAAATAATAATCAGTAAATAGTAATAAGCATATAATAATACGTATATAATAATAAGTAAATATTAATAAGTAAATAGTAATAAGCATATAATAATACGTATATAATAATAAGTAAATATTACTAAGTAAATAATAATAAGCATATAATAATACGTATATAATAATAAGTAAATATTAATAAGTAAATATTTGTAAATAAATAACAATAAGTAAACAGTGATAGGTTACTTATTAATATTAATGTTAAATATGCTTATATCTAAATATTACATATAATTTTATTATTTATTTCATTTATTTGAAACACACATTACGAAACAATGAAAAAATATGAAATAAAATAAATAAATAAAATTTAAGAAAGCTTTGACTGCCCAAGTGGGAAAAAATCCCATTTTAGGACAGTCAAATTGAATAAAACAAATATTACGAGAGGAAAATTATGAAGAAATAAAGGAACGAAAACTCTTAAATCTGCAAACAAACATAACATGAGGATAAATCTTTGTTAGGTTGTAACTTTGTATCTATATTCTTCATACCTGTGTCTATAATCCGCATCTCACGGATGGCCCTAATTCAAATATAAAAAAACACTTAATGCTTTTAAATATTGGGATGAATTGAAAATGAAATAGAATCAAATATTATTATCATATTAAATTTCAGGTCCTTCATAAAATTTATAAAAATACTGTTACTTTTACAATAATATATTAAATCTAAAGTAACAATGTTTTCCATTTCATATTCTGCGTGCACATCGGCCGACAAATATTTCATTTCAATATTTAAAATCATTACGTGCTGAAAGGTTTTTTTCTAAAATATTTCAATTAGCGCCATCTGTGAGCCCGTATTACATTTCGTTTAGCCTTAATACTTCTTTTCAAGTTGGTTAAAATTGCCAGGGGGAGGATGTAAAATAATTTAATAGGGAAATATTGCAAAGTCCAAAAGTCGTTTTTGTTGTAGGTTGGTGAAATGTTTGTTATTATGAGGATCTTTCGATTCGACCTGATTCATTTTATTGGAATGACATTGAAGCTTCTAAACCTCATTGTAAACAAATCTCAATGAAAAATGAAACGGAAAAGACGCAGAAAAGAAAAGGTAATGGACGCAACTGGGACTCGAACTCAGATCCCCTGTCCTAGTCGGACTGGCGTCTCTACCAATTGAGCTATTGTGATGAAAATATTTTCCGTAATTTTTATCGATCTCCTTTTTCAATTTAATCAATCCTTAATAAATTTCCATATCTTTGGCTGCTGTCATGACTGCCGTATTTTCTACAGACTGGTCTGAAGATGCAAGGTTTAAGGTGAAACCAGTCCTGTCTGAAATCAACAAGCGGAAGAAAGTTGTAAAGTTGTTTTTAATCAAAGGGATTCATAATAAAATGTAATTCCACCATGAATTGACATTGTAAAAATTATGTAATATTCAATTTTTAATTATTAATTATTTTTATTGAGATTTATAACCTGACAAATGGGGAATAATATTAACAAATCTTGAATTTGAGATATGATACCGATGAAGATGGCATAAATTGAACTGGTCTCATTAGCTCTAAGTTGGTTAAGCGGTTGCTCCGGATAGGCAGAGGACCCGGGTTCGAATCCCAGATGCGACTGAAATCTTTTTATTTTCTGTCATTTTTACCGTTTTCATATTTCATTTATGTTATGTTAATATTGTTTTCTACAATGATTAAATTATGTAATATATTATATGAAATAGTATGTAACATATTATTCAGTTGTTATTGGAATAACTTATTGGAGCTTATAAACCTCATTACACATATTTTAAAGTCATTGAAGATAGTATTAATAAATTTCAAATGAAACATGAAATTAACTATATGGGAATAAATTGAAGTACGATATCGATAAAAATGACAGAAAGCAGTAAGGTGGCATTAGCTCAATTGGTTAGAGCGCTGATCCCGGATAGACCGAGAGGTTCTGGTTTCGAGTACCAGATGCGACTGTAACTTTTTATATTCTGTGTCTTTTCTGTTTCATACATCGTACAAGATTAATTAAAAATATTTTCAATGATTAAAAAAATAAATGTATGCCAGTATATATAGTACTTCGCTTTGCCTGAGTTCTAATACTGTTTTTTCCGGTTTTCTTATTTAATTGAAAATATGCCACAAACAATATGGCAACTTGCGAATTTTTTTTATTGATACATTAATATTTCCAAGCGTCATAGCGCATGACGGAAATGACGTTGCTAGATGAAAGTTAGCGTAATTTTAGTATTTCTGCTCCAAGTGATCCACGTATTTCATGACGCCAGAGCCCAATGATGAAGATTTTTTATTGTTTTCATGTAAAAAGGTTATACGGTCAGCATTATTACAAATTCCATTTGGAGATTCTGGGAAATAAATTTAGATTTTAACCTCACGCTCCTTCCGTTTAATTAGTGAATAAAGCATTAAATTACTTGAATTTGTAAGTAGATTTACCAAACCATTTAAAAATCGTGGAGATTTAAAATATTATATATAACCCTAATACCAGAATATGGTTCCTTGATCTGGTGCCCTCATTATGCAATCTACCAGAACTAGTGCTTCTCAACTCCATTACGCCCATCAAGGTATAAAAATTGTTAATGCCCTCCCGTATAAAATCAAAACAGAAAAAAAAATGATTCTTTCAAATCACAAATCAAAAAATTATTAGATAAGTCCAACAGTAATTACGAGTTTTAATTTCTTCTTAATTTTTATAAAACTCTTAATTGTAAATAATGTATGTAAATTGAAAAAAAAACAAAAAAGGCAACATATCCTCTACAAATATTCGATCAGGTCTTTCGAAATATGAATGTACTATGTTTATATCTTGTATGCGCCTTATTGTTACATTTCTAGTATCACGTACTTTTAGTCTTTCACAAACATTATGTATCATTCTTGATGTACTTTTATTTTCTATTAATTTAATTTATTCAGTACTGTCGCTAGTTGGCGGTGCTCTGCAACTCAAACACGAGAAATATTTCTCTATTGAGTTGGGCATTTTTTGTAAAATAAATTTATACCTTTGTGTAATTAGCTATTATATCTGTACTATTAAATATTCTATATGTATTTATATTAAATAAAAAAAAAATAAAAAAGGCAATGTACTATAAAATGGGGACAAACAAATCTCTAAATACCAACAACGAATGATTAAAACACTTCAATATTAAAAGTCTAACTAACAGGCGTAATGTAACGGCCTTGTTGTGCTTATTAACGCTTACTCAACGTATGGTGAGAAGAATTTGTAAATTAATTGATGACCTTACTTTATCAGTATGTAATAATTTTTATCACTTTGTTAACCTGTGGGAGGCCAACGCGTACTACGGAGCAGCCACACAATGTTCATAATAAATGGTAAACAACATACGAGTGAAAACGAGTTAAATAAAACTTATTAAGTAACTTAAATTTTTTATTGTTAATCATTCTTATTGAGATATAAAAACCTCATTTTAATATTTAATCATTTAAGAAAATAATATTAACATAACCTAAATGAAACATGAAAACGGAAAAAAACGACAGAAAATAAAAAAGATTTCAGTCGCATCTGGGACTCGAAACCAAGACCTCTGCCTTCCTCAAACTTCTTGCTTCATTCACATTAATACATCGCTGCACTCTTGAGGTGATATTTCACAGAAAAATGATGCTAAGCAAAATTAGGCCTGTGTCATTATTATGTACATTACAAAGCGTTCGTGAATTGTTTAATTAAATCATGTCAATCTTTATCACAAAGGTTTCTACTTATTTAAATTTAAAAAATAAAATTTCTTTATTTTTGAGAAAAGTCATAAAATTGACAGTACAGAAACAATTCTATTGCCTTCGCTCATTTTCCGAGAATCGACATATTGATATTTATGCGATTAGTTTCGTAGAATACAACTTTGCGCCGTGTAATTTCATAAGGTCGTAAATTTTCAAAGTACCGTCTAATCCAATATGAGCTTAACAACAAAGCCGGTTGTTTTCATCATGTAGGAAAGACAATATCTTGAGGCAAGATTTGGGGGTATAATCTGCCCGTGTAAGATTAGCCTTGCCCAGTGACCCCGGACCGTATATATACCGCAGATGATTATCTTAAGCTCAGCTCCGTATGGAGTATAGTGTATGGCAGTGGCGGTGCGTGGTCTGTCTCATGGGGAGGTCGATCAAAATTTACCCAGATTCAGTCACTGAAACTAGAAAACTGTGCCACAAATTAGTGTAACAGATTCATATGGAGAAAAAAATTGCTTTTTTAATATTTTCTTCAATTAGGTTTACAAGTTATTACAATAAAAGAATATTCATTCTAGACTTGTAGAAAAGTCATTAGATGTCCCAGATAAATTAAAATCGGATAGGTATATCCGAGATATTATCTAGATTGCAAATATATTCAAAATTATTATTGGAAAATACTCCCAGAGTTGAAGATACTCTTAGTATCGCCCTGGTGAAAGACCGCCATTCAGAATTGAAACGTTGCTTGAAATGGCTTTTAGCCGTATTTGGTGACCAGATATAAAAAAAATAATGTATCCATTAAATATCATGTATTTTATAAATAAAAAAATAAAAAATATTTGTATTTTAAATATTTTGTAAAACATACAATGGGACGGTCAGAAAAAAAGTAATATTTCTGGTTATATTTTGATAAATGCTAAGCCCGTGTAAATTTATAAAATATTAAATAAATATTTTTCTATTTAATAATATTATGTTTATCGTATTGCGTAATAATACTATCAATATTTTGAATTAATAAATAATAACTCTCCGACGTCCCACTTAAGAGACGAAATCACAGTTCACACATCCGATATCGGAAATCGAAGGTGCTATATTCATTTCGCACGTATGAGATTCATTCGGACTCGCTTGAGGCAGTAATTTTTGGACGTGTGGATTATTTAGCAAGGCATTTTAATGGCGCGCTGATTAAAGTGTGACAATATTTTTTTATAATAATTGTCATAAAATAACATATTTTTTATGGAAGCATTTTCAGAAATTCCGTCACTGGTGTATAGGTGCCCCCTTAGAAGAAGCTTAAGATAGCGGATACATAGAACCATCAATTAACCACGTCGATTCTGTTATCCTGGCAAAGCAGCATTCATGTACCTACTTAGAATCTTTATTTAAGTGTCTTATCAGTATACTATTCAGTAACGAGTCCGTTCAAATGTTGATATTATTATTTTATCACCGAATTACTCACAAGTAAGGGTAGTACTTAATTAATCCTCTCCTACTGAAAGGTTTACGAATTAGAAGCAATTTTCTGTACAGTTACACCTCAGTAATCCAGACTTTACGAGAAAAGTGGCCCGGATGAGGCGGTAATCCGCACGAGAGAATAATTTAATTGAAAATTGTTATCATTTTTACGAAGCAAAAATTTTTTTTTATAAAATTTAAACAAAATTAAAAATTTATATTAACTGCGAGATTTTAAGGTAATTAAATTACTTACCCGATCACAAAAATACATAAATACATGTTGCTATACTTCAGAAAATATTTTTGTATGTTGGCTCGCTAAAAAATGGCGAACGGTGAGCTCTAGTGTAATGATATTTACAGAGATTTATCTGTCTGGAATGTGTAAGTTATCGTAACTTTCTATATTTTCATTATCGTTAAAATATAGAAGAATATTTTCTGGGCCGATTTACTTATTTAAAATACATAATAACCTGATTTGATTCCCATGAATTGGTTTCGTTCATAAATTATCACGTACCTAGTAGATCAACTAGACTACTAGACTCAAATCACCCGTAATAATTTCGATACCAACGGAGATCAGAAATCAATATAATATATATTAGGCAATGAATTTTCTAAAATCAATGACGACGGTGCTCTATTATCATGTAAAAGATGCACGATGAAAGTTTTGGTTGCAATTAGTAAGACGGCCTCCATGGTCGAGGGGTAAGGCTCTCGACTACGAATCCGAAGGTCGCGGGTTCAAATCCCGGCATGCGGAAGTAAATTTTATTTAATTAATTTGTGTTGTTTCACAATTAATTCATTTAAAAATAATATATAGTATATTTGCGCACGTTCCAGAGTGGAAGATACTCTCAGTATCGCCCTGATGAAAGACCACCATTCAGATTTGAAACGTTGCTTGAAATTGATTTTAGCCGTGTTTGGTGACCAGATCTGAATAGCCAGGTATTTCCCCACCTTTCTCTTCCCCTTCTCCTCCCTGTTCCCAATACCTTCAGCCTGACAACATTCCCCAATTGGGAATACCATAGTCTCACTGGCTCCAGACGGTTGGGAGCAGTTGGGACTCTTGTGTGGTATTCATTTAAAAAAAAAGTAAGTCTAAAGTCATGGTGTTTGAAAAAGAGAGTACGAAAACAGTGTACAGTATACGAGTAGTTGTGAATGATGAATACTTAATAATAAGCAGGTCGATGAGTTTGTATATTTAGGAAGTATGTTCACGAGATTTTTAAAAATTTAATGTAAATCAAATTTAATAATGTTACTATCAAGTTCTGCAAGTATTTTTAGTTTTTATTATTGTGGCAGCTGTTTCGGCGTTTAAAGCCATTTTCAAATTTGGTTAATCCACATTGTGACGACTTATTTATATGATTTTATTTACTCCCACTCCTTTTCAATTTGGACCGGCTTTTAAAAATAATAATGAATAATTATCGGTAAAACCGATTTAGTCAGAAAATAATACTTGCAGAACTTAATAATAACATTATTAAATTTGATTTACATTAAATTTAAAAAAAATAAATTAAATGGGGTTCTATGAATTAAACATAAAAACAATTAATAATGTTCACGAGAGATGGAAAGATTGATAGGAATATATTAAGAAGGGTGAATGCAGGAAACTCCATTAACGGAGGACTGAACGCGGTTGGCGCTAACAAAAAGTTGTGCAAAGAAGCGAAGATAGCAGTCCATAATGGAGTGCTGATACCAACCCTGATGTATTTTAGTGAGGCATGGAACTGGAAGAGGACGGATGAAAGTAAACCGAATGCTGTAAAAATGAGATCTCTGAGATGAATGTGTGGTAAAACCATGTCTGATCGTGTGAAAAATATTGAGTTTCGTAAAGAAAGCAAGGCTGATATAAGCGTAATGAGTAAGATTAAAAAAAAACGGACGCTTAGATGGTTTGGGCATGTAGAGCGAATGGACGAAGAAAGTAGTGTAAGGAAAATATATGACGCGAATGTAAATGGAAGAAGAAGTCGGAGACGTACGAGGAAGATATGGCATGATCAAGTAATCAAATACTCGAGTCGGGCCATGTCAGAAGTCGGAATAATAGAAAATAATGTATTAGACGATGTATAAATGTGGATAAAACAAGAAGTGTATGCCAAGATTGAGTTGTTTGTTGGTACGTTTTCTTTGCCTATCCCTGCGGTGCAACGGCGTGATGGTTAGTTACTTAATTTGAACTTTTTTAGTAAGAGACGTGGACGTAGGTTTAAAGTAGAATTACATAATTTAACTCCGCTTTATTTAAATACACGAAGGAAAAATTTCGAGAAAATAATTTAATTCACTCTTAATCTTGTACGTCCCAAATTTTTTTTTTAATATAACCATTTTTTTATCGCCAAAAACACACATTTAACAAAATCTCGCTACACGTGTTCTGTATTACAGGCTTCACCCATAATACGCACCTCTATTATTTTTTTCTATCCTTCTAAGCTTAGGCGCTTTCATACTTGTGATTGATTCGATATTACGCTTTTATTCCGCACACCAAAGTGTGAGCTTTCATTGTGTATGTTATTGTATTAATCATTTTGTTAGGTTTTCTGAATACGGTGTTCTAATAGTGGTAAAGGCAGTACAAAATTTATCTAGTGCTATCGGAAATGTCACAGCTTAGGTGCGATCACACGTGAATATCGTATAGATAAATATAAGAACACTTTCCCATAGTGTTTTCGATTTTATCAATTTTTCTTTGCTTATTTTTCACATATTCCCTATTTTATTATGACCCTTCGAGTTCTTTTAGACACATTTTGATGTATGCTCGTTTTTAACAAGATTTGTACTGTAAAAATTATAAAATTAAAACATTTACCTAAATGTATTTTTTAGGATTTTTATTACTGCTTTCCAACAATATTTTTAAGAAATACGATAATTTTGGAACAAAAATTATGGCAACTTATTTTTTTTTAACAACTTGGTAGCTCATTTTATTTTTATTATACTAACAAAATAGTACATTGGTTATAGTGAGAAACAATTTCACGGAAATTAAAATTACATAGTGTGATGATAGTACATATATGTTTCCTTGTAATGTCTTATTTGTATATGCAGTGTATAAGTGTGTGATATATGTGTGTGTATGTGTATTAGCAGATGTGAGAAATGGTGATTTACATATTATAGAAGTGATGCCATATGTATGCGCATTCAGCAGTTTTTATCATTATCAAGACGCTTCTTTTAAATATGTCCAGTGAGTCCGACAAAATGTCAATGTTAGAGTTGTATAAGCAAATATTTTTAAATTAATGAAGAACAAAGTTGATTGGCGAATTTTGCAGCTGCATTGTGTAGAATAGTGCTGTATGGCGGGTACATCTCAAAGTATGTTGACATTAATTAGGGACGGAAGGTCGGTACAGTCGATATTATTATTTAGAATTCTATGTAGAAATGTTAAATCAGCTATTGTTCGCCTTTGTTGCAAAGATTGAAAGGTACTTTGAAAGTTATTGTTGAATTTGTATATGTCTTATTTCTTTTAAATGCGTTATATACTATCAATGTATAGTTTATACTGAAGATTCCAATTTTGCGAGTCATGTTCAAGTGGACTTCTTACTAGTGAAAAACATAACATTTGAATGGTTTGCCGGTTTCTGAACATTTTTTTACGCGTGAAATAAAACCAAGCATGTTGTATGACCTCTGAACAATTGAATCAATATGCATATTAAATATAAGTTTATTATCTATTAAAACGTTACCTTCTGTTTTAGAGGTGAAAGGTTCATCGTGGAGTGAATAAGAAATTTAATTATATGTTTTTTTTTCTGGTGGATGTTATTTAGAAATATTGATATTTAAATAATTAACTTCGCAATATTTTCAAAACCTACCCTAGTCACTTTGTAAGGCTTTACAGTCAGAGAGATAATGAATAACTTTGCATATTTTCATGTTGTCAGTGTATATTCGGAATTTTGAAAACATGACATCTAATATCGTTTATATATATGTTAACATAAGCGGACTGAGGTGGGATCCTTGGGGAATACCCGATATTACCTGGATAGACTTTGAGAAGACACCATTGATTAAGATTACCTGATGAAGATCACTAATGAAGGACTTAATCCATCTAAATAGGTCGCCATGTATGCCAACTAGAACAAGTTTAAAAAAAAAGAATAGAGTGAATTCCTCGTTCAAAGGCCTTAGAGAAGTCTGTATACATAGTATCAACCTGCTCCTTGTCGCATCATCTTACTATATAAGAAGTTAGTAAAAAGAGCCAGGTTGGATGTTGTAGACCGATCTCTTATAAATCAGTGCTGATTTGGTGTAATAAATAACCGAGTGTAATGGATCAAATACGATTTTTCCAATAACTTTTCTTAAAGTTGGGAAATTGGACGGTAATTTTCAACGTCATGTTTATTGCCATTTTTAAAGATAAGTGTGATAACGGTCGATTTCCATTTAAGAGGAAACGTTCCTTCTGTTTTTATAAACGGCACAAACCGGAAGGCAGATGTATTTTCTACAGTTGTGTATAAAAATTCTGGGTTTTTGTTAATTTCAAGTCCCTTTTAATGCCTATGCTTGAGAGGTATTTAAAGGTGATGTCTTCGTTAATTTTAATTGAGGTTTTAGATGTGTCGTTAAGAGGAACCTCCTTGTTAACATCATGTGTTGGACCATAAAGACCGTTGAGAAGTAATCAGCAAACAATTCTATAACTTTTTTTTGCTGTCATGTCCTGTTGTGGAAAGATAGGTCATATGTTCAGGTATAGCCGGAGATTTTTTTTTTATCTTAATGTAAAACCATTTAAAAAAATTCTTTATTTTGTATACTGGATTCCAATCGACCAATACAGGTATTATGGCTAAGACTAGACATTTTATTTTGTCTTTCGTGGAGCAATCAGAAAAATTGACAATCCCTTGGATTCTTATAGCGTTTCCACGCTCGAAATAACTTAAATGTTTCTATCTTTATATTAATTAAAGCTACCGAGTACCATGTCGGAATTTCGTTTTTCTTGATACTTTCTTTGGAACCAGATCATCTATTAGAGCATCGATGATTTCGTAAAAATATTATACCGTAGTGTCACGACGAAAATAAATCAGGGCTGAAGATTAGTGTGAGAAAAAGATTGTTAAATTTCATAGTGATGGTTCTCACCTTTCTATCGTTTGTGGTGCTTCACATAATCAGATTACTGCTCTTCAGTTATAAAATAAAAATATTTATAAAAGTTAAAAATGTAAACTTGTTACACTTTATATTTACAGGTGCACTAGAATAAGGTTCTATAGGTGATACGAATTGTGTGGTTGGGAGGTAGGAAGGTGCCGGGTACAGGGTGGAGGGTCAGGGGACAGGAGTACACGAGTACAGGGAGGTTAGAGGATATGAATATAGTTTGCCCGAGATGATGTGTGGAGGGGAGGCTGTATGAACCGATAACCATAGGGATTTATCGCCCAACATATTGGAAAACTTTCGCCTGAACTTTGGCGCTAAGGATATAACAGATTATCGTTGAATTGTTAGAAAGTAGACGGACCGTAAATACTTAGATTCAAGTTTCTTGATTTATCAATATCTGAGTTATTATTGCTATTCTTCTACTATTTGCCATTCCCTAATGAAAAAGGTATTATAGTGATTCTTTAATAGTTCATGACGGGTTAATTTACCCACGAGTTGATTAGAAAGAGGTTTAGTGAATTAAGTTACACAATTTTTTTTAAAGGAAGGGCAAACTCTTCCGGATCACAAATATCCTGACAATATTTGAAAATCTCCTACTAGCATAATTATAAGCGGAAAATATTGCTTGTGCAATGATGTAGGACTCAGCCAGCTGAGGAAATGGACCCAAGATGCCTTAGTGGAAACTCGACGAATTTGCCATCTCAGCCACTGACCGGTAACATGAAAATAGAATACCCACTATGAATGCAGAAATCGGAAATGCAAAATGGAATATTTACTGTAACAACGCGTTTGGGTAACTATTCTTCCATCTAACTATACCTCTAAACGTACTGTTGCTTGTATATATCTTCCGCAGGGTCGTGGTTATGCAATTGTCGTCAGTTCATTTCTTTGCTTACTTGCTAACGTACAAGATCAATATTCCGAAGAAACTATTCTCGTACTTGAAAACTTTAATATACCCTCCATAATATGGAATGCACATTATAATAATTCATACTTGATACCTCCAAATTTGAATACCATTAGTTCCTCACTTGCTGAGCCAATTCATTATTCGGAATTATACCAATACAATTCCATAAAAAATGCCAATAACCAAATTCTTAACATAGTTATTTGTAATGACGATTGCCAAGTAATGCTCTTGTCAACGAAGAATCGCACCACCCACCGTTTAAAATTACAGTACGGATTAACACACTTCCAACTATTAGCGCTATACCCCCGAAAAAATTACAATTTGAAAAAGCTCATTATGTTTCAATTAACCTACAACTATCTACGACAGACTGGTCATTTACTCACGAAAATACTGACGTTGATGAAGTAGTTAATACTTTTCATGAAATCTTAAACAATATCATCAACCAGTTTGTCCCAAAACATTTCATCAAAAAGAAAAATTCCATCTTGGTATAGCTGCCCTAATAAAAACCATCAAAGAGAAACAAAAACTACACAAAAAATGGAAATCCTTTAATAACCCTGTTGATTACATAGAGTTCTTTTGTGTACGGCAAATTAAACAAATTTGTTATAAATATTTCAAAATGTTAGAAATTATCATGTAATAAAAAGAAAATTTATTTTAATTACCCTTTAAATTTTCCACATATCACTTAGAATCTACTCGAGACCTTGGGGTAAAACTGGATGTGAAACTAAATTTTATCAAACGAACTAATGAAGTTATCAATAAAGCCAATAAAATTCTGGGATTTATAATTCGTATTTCAAAACCTTTTCGTAACATAAAGACTCTATACTTCCTTTACACTGCCCTTAGAATATTGCACACCGATATGGACACCTTTTTATACCAAGCCCATATTGAAAGAATCGAAAGTATTTAACGTAAATTCTTTAAGTATATAAATTATAAATTTAATTTACACTTTGCAAATAATACCGAATCGTTAAAATATCATAACTTCATCACGCTTCAAACGCGAGGCTTAATATTTGACCAAATCTTGTTATTTAAAATTATTAGCCTGGACTCGCTAGAGCTCATTACCTTTATAAACATTCATATACCATCAAGACCAACCTGACAAACCGATTTTTTTATTTGCCTGTATGTAGGACCAATTTTAGGACAAATTCTACAATTCCCCGTATTTGTGCGCAATGTAACGCACAATTTCACAATATCGACATTCTTCAAAATATCGAACCGAATTAATACGTACGGCCATAAATTGATGCTCAAGCATAAAATATATCGAGATTATCTCCTGTCCCGATCCTATCTTCCTCTTCCCCCTTCCTTATTTATTTTTTTTCTAATAAAACATCTGTACTTCACCACTGTTAGCACAAGAAACTTACCTTCATTTTCATATAAACTGTATTAAAAGCTGTTTGTTTCTTACAGCGCCCTTGGGGTTATATTTAGGAAAAGTATTATTTGAAGATCTTCTCGTGGTACGATGGAAATAACGCGTTGATATTTTACAAATTGGTGTAACGAAACAAATTTGAAAAATCGTTCGTGAAAAATAATACATATATTTTGTACCTCACCCATTATCCGTGAGACAATTGACACCGAGCCGAGGGAGGTAATACGTAAGCACCTATTGTACCAACACATAAGGGACGAAAGCAATCGAAGTTATCTTCCATCTAAATTATTGAAATACACAAAAGCCGTACAAATAATCAAGTCGGTATTATTAATATGGCCAGCCTCCCCCGCAGTGTTTCAAATTGATAATCTTTCCTGGATGGGTAGGATGTAATATTCGTTTATTGTGGATGGTCTGAATGTAATATTCGTTTATTGTGAGAGCACCCTCGTGGCGGGGTTTGTTAGTTTGGCCCATCCCGGCGGGAGCAAAAAGTCGTGTCTTCCATTTCAAAATTTCAGAGTAACCCTTTGTTACGATTTTGCGATAAATTTCATAAATAACGTTTCTTTATCTCACACGCTTTGTAATCTGCGTATTTTTCATTGTCTTGCCGGGGAAAATTTTGTACAGGAATTATTCATGTGAAGTAAAATTTCGAAAAAGGCGAGAAAGATACTATCTAAATAGTAATAATTATTATGGATTAGGGCCGTTTTAGTGAAACGGGTATCAGGCGTTTTGTTCCCCGGCAGAGTTATGAACGGGAAAACTTTTGTTTCCCTGGTACGGTACGGTGGACGAAATCTCAGAACGCGAATTAATGTAGGTTTGAATGCTCCGTAAAACGTGCTATTAATTAAAAATACACGCTAACCTCAACATTATTAAAATGTTTCTATTTTTGGAAATTTTATAGAATTTATATGAAGCGAAGTTGTATAACGAGGTAGCTTTATAAATATATTATTTACCTCCACTTTATAAGTGACCTTTAAAAAGATAGACATAATTATAGAGATCCATACGAGTATATTTCAATATTAAAAGCATGTAAAAATTTTTTTTTTTACAGAAATGCAGTTTATTCGGAAGGTGAAACAGCTGTTAATATAATTTCCTATGGCCTTGCTCTTACATGTTCGGTGGATGTCTGTGAAAAAAAAACTACTATATAATACAAAAAAAAACTATCTATTATTGAATTTTTTCTCTTTTAGGAGTTTATTTTTACAACGTCTTTACAACTTTTACAACTTCGCCTTTCCACTTTTCATAATGAAAATTCAGAAAGAGTAATAAAATGTATCGAGTTTTATTTATATAATGTTTCCTTGAATGCATTACCATCTGTTTCCCGACAAAGCAAATGGCTGGAAAATTCTGAAAATAATAAAAAAATGCGTAACTTGATTAACAAGTAACATAAAAAATTGAAGTTAAGATTTTATTAGCGTGCCATAAAACGTTAGGACCAAAAAAAAAAAAATAAGTCCCTGGGTTAGTGAATTAAAAATATTTTTAATTAACATTCATCAAAAAAGACCCCCGTAGTATGTAGTCAGGTACTTTGGGTTAGGATCCAGAGGCCCTGGATTCGAAAATCGGTGTGCCCAAATATGTGCATATTTTTATTGTTATGTAAATGTAATATAACTAATATAATTCGCACATAGTGTATTTGCGGTACAATCCAAAGTGGTAGAGACAATACAAGAAAGTGTATATACACCCAGTATTGCCCGGGAAAGAATTCAGAATAGAAACGTTGCGTTGCTTGAATTAATTAAAATATTTTGTATCTTTTAATTTTACTAAATTCTCAAAACTCTTTCTAATGTTTCAATTTTTTTAAATATTTTAATTTGATTAATTACTTGGAATGTTTCAATTCATTAGAGTCTTTCAAATAATATTAATTTTTTTTTAAATGCTAATTTCAATCATGTAAATCTTTCACATCAAACAGATATTTCAAATCTTTTAAATTTATCAAAAATCTGTTAAATCTTTAAAAATATATATTTTTTTAAATATTTAAATATTATAAACTTTGCACACCTTAAATCTTTAAAATGTTTTTAACCCTCTAAATCTTTTAAGTCTTTCAAAATTTTTAAATATTTTAATTCTTAATATCTTCAATTTCAACTATTTTTCTCTTTCAATGAATGAGTTTATTTTATCTGTTTTAATTATTTAAATACACTTAATCAGTTTAAATCTTGATATTCTTTTAATGCTTCATTACTCTATTCTTCTAAGTTATTATTAATTATTAGAATACCTGTAATACTTGGAATCCTCTTGATTCCTTCAACTCTTATTAGAATACCTCTAATTCTTTAAATTCCTCCAATTATTTCAATTGTCGTAATTGTTGTCCCTATTTTTTTTACACTACCTATTAATACCTATTAAAAAAATAGCTTTAGCCATTTTTAATGACTGAATATGATTTGAAATTAATGACTGAATATGATTTAAAATTAATGACTGAATATAATTTTAAATTAATGACTGAATATGATTTGAAATTAATGACTGAATATGATTTGAAATTAATGTCTGAATATGATTTGAAATTAATGACTGAATATGATTTGAAATTAATGACTGAATATGATTTGAAATTAATGACTGAATATGATTTGAAATTAACGACTGAATATGATTTGAAATTAATGACTGAATATATTTAACGACATTTCAACCTTCCACTACTGCATCTCCATTCCCTCCTTACTCACTGTAGCCTCTCAACATACCCATTTTGGGATGACATAATTCCCACTGGCAAAAGAAAGCTCATTTGCATTGCGTAACAGCAGTTACGGTCTTTAGTAACAGCCAATTTTTAACGACTTTTCAACCTGACAGACAGAAATATTTTATATATATATATATATTATGCGAACATATATATAACAACATTAATCCTTTCAAAATTTAAAGTTAAAACCATCTATTGGCGCGGATTAACGTCCGCTAATCGTTGAACTGTCAAAGTGAGGTCCGCGTACTTTTTAAGGGTCGGACGCACTGACAGCGAAGTTAGACACATTTAACATTATTGACAAATATAACACATTTTCGTTTATATTTTTCAGGATATAAAATAAAACTGGTAGGAATTTGTAATGTGCATAATTATTTATTTTCTTCAATAAATGTATAATTACCCTGTGGCGTCATTATTAATAAAATTAATATGAAATACTTAGTTTACACCACTGTTTAATGTATAAATTATCAACACGTTTCTTGATTATTGATTTTTTTTTCTAGACTAATTTCTTGATTATTTATATATTAAACAGTGATGTAAACTAACTATTTCAAATTAATTTTATTCATAATTATTCCACGAATGAATTTTTTTAATCAATAAAAAAATTCATTTTAATATGGAATTCCACCATGAATCGACAGTTTCAAAATTAGAAATGACATAATTATTACGTTTAAGTTTAAAATGTTTTCCTAATTTACACAACTTTCAGAAGGTTTTAATTAATTATTTGGGTTTTAAAATAAAAATAAATATGTTAAGGAGTTAACGTATTTGGGAATTATGTGTTGATGGATTGAGTGTATTTACGTTTAATATAACGCATTAATCAAAGGAGAATGTATTAGGATCTCCGATTAATGAAACGACATGAAACATGGTGATTTAAAAACTTAAGATTAAAATTACCGAATATAAATAATAGCACGAAGTACAAGTAATATGAATGAAATGCGGAATAAAGAGAGGTATTCTAATCTAGCCGAACGACAGTAAGAGAATAATGCAATTTGGGGAAACCGGCGACTATATACGGAATTTAGGTGTCACTAGTGTCGCCGTGCCTTAGGTGTTTGACGGCTGACGAAATATTTATATTAGTGGCCAGTTCAGCAGGTAGAAGCAGCTAGCTACATTGAATGAATGATCCCTCAGTCAAATGTATATATAATAAGTACCACTGGTAAAGCGTTATTTTATGATGGTTGAGTTTTGAGGTGTCGCACTTTAATACGCAGAGGAAATCTTAGTGGCCGGTTCAGTAGGTAGCTACAATACATCGCAGCTTTCTTCTTAGGTACATACAATGCAGCGATTGATTTCGATTGGTTTGAAGGAGTCGTAGGTACTTAGATCAGTGCCTTTTCCCTATAATTTTATTTTTAAAGAAACGGAAAAGTGTGTTTTCTAAGAACAGAAGATTGAAGGCTATATCGTCTCCTTTTCATTTTACGGATCTAACATTTACTCTTTACGACGTAAAAAGGAACTGCGGCGCCCCGTATACAAATATAAGATACATCTTAACAAGTAACTTCGTACGTTTGATTTCTCAGCAGCACGCATAAAAATAGGAGGAGAGAGGTTTACGACGCCGCGAAATGATGGGAGGACTGGCGTGGTCTGTTCGCGCAATCCTAAGTGAAAAACACGATCGTACAGACGCCGACGTGTGCGTTATTCCGCTAACCGCGGTATGCGAAATCAATACGCGGACCCCACGGTGAAACTTATCTCAACATTACCCGGCCAGATAGGGGTAGATCGGATACTAGATACCGACACGACCTACCCGGCGCGGGCGGCAGCGGTACCCCACGTGTGTCGCGGTACAGAGGGTGTTTTTTATTACCTATAAAATCCTTTGAAGCGAAATTGTATTCGGCGAGGAAGACGGGGGGAGCGGAGACATTCATGTAAATGAGATTATAAAAAGAAGCGGGACGAAGGTTCTTCTCTAGACTTTGGTAACAAATGAGTAATAAAATGAAAATTCATCTGATGTATTCATGAATGCAGACGGTCGCGTATAAACTGGAAAAGATTCACGAACAATGTCTGATTCTTGCCAACACGGGTTACTTTTTCTACCAACGAAAAAACTATAACATTCTTTCCAGCGGCTGGAGATCAACAATTTTTTTTTGAAGAGGGCCTGAAGAAAATAATTTCCCTCAGTGCCTATGTCATCTTTGAGGATGGTGTGTGGAGGGTCTTTTTGAGGAAAGGGAGGAGTAAACATTAGACTCATGTTATAGGAGGGAAGAAATACAGAGCCCGGCAAATCATTCCACAGCCGGGCTGTTGAACTCAAGAATGAGTCGTAGAAACGACCCGTTTTATGTGACAAATGGCAACCGTGTACAAATGTTGGGCACGCGTTTGGGGTGCTTCCCGACTATGCACCAGTGCCAATGAGATCAATGACGCTAGTACCTAAGAGCATCTTCCATTGAAATACCGGTAGAACAAGGACAGCATTCTCACCTGACCCCTGTGCTCTAAAGATTGCAATCTTTTTTTTAAGATAGAGGAATCTATCAAACGGACCCCCCATTTCTGCACATAGTCAAGGGTTTTTTAAGGTATTTTGGAGCTTCAGACCAGAAGTGGCTACCAAATCCAACAGTGGAGCATACTTGTGTACTATTAAGTATCTGCGGGCTCTGTACAGTACGCCCAGTTTCTGAGAGGTTAACTTGACTCGATACTTCGATGGAGCCCAGAGCAATTTGGAGATCAGAGCAACAGGTTATACATATTTTATGAACATTAAACAAATATGTAAAAAAAACACATGAGTATGGTTTTCTTTCAAGTAATATATTTATACTTCAACGTAGCATGCATGTAGCAACAAGATAGGGTGGAATGAGGAGAGGAAGTGAGATATGAACGGATCTAATCGAAGTTAAATATGTATCTGCAGAGAATAAGGCGTTGTTTAAACTACTGCCTCCGACTAGTAGCATTAAGGGTGTGGGTGTTAATATGATGAAACTATAGAGAGCGGCTGGTTCGTTAACCGTGAATGTCTTTTAGGTATTCACAATTGAATGCATTCGAAGAGTTCCGGACAATCAAGGAGAGAAAAAAAATCACACGTTAAACAAATGTTGACGTGCACATCGAACTCACTAAATCTGAATCCGATGTACCTACTGCGCCTAAAACCACTGTACCAAAGAGTTCTTCCGTCCAAAGACCTTCAAATGAAAAATAAAATGAACCTTTTTAAAAATATCATGTAACATAATGTTGAATATAAATCATTCGCCATTCATATCAACACTGTTAAAATTATCATAAGGAACGAACATTATCTCGGAACGTAAAAATGTCACATTTCGCGGTAAAACAAGGTGTCGGTATAACTGCCTTCATTCTGTTTGTGGTTTTCATGTATTTTCATGGCGGGCCTTTCCATATTTTTTTATAAATGGGTTTGAAGATAAAAACGAAAAGTAAATGTTTTGTGTTCGTTAAATTCTCAAAGAAACGGTTGGGAGCTCAGAACACACGAAAGTCTAGAAGTGGAAATGTTTATTTTTCCTGCGTCGTCTTCGAACGAGAAAAATACTCATAGATTGATTTTTATTTTGTTTGCTATATTCATATTTTGTAAATGCTTAGTTGCGGATTGATTACCTATATGCAATAATGGAAATTGGTAAAAATCTCTAAGAAACTTCACATCATAACTATCAGTAACAGAAGCATACCGCAGTGATATTTTTAAGTGTTCTAATTAGTTTCTTAACAACAAAGATTTGGAGTATGATTCTTGATTGGAATAATCTATATTGATTTAAGTTGTGGTTGATTTCGCGTACATGTTTTTTGAAAGGTTGCTGTCATTATTGTAATAAAATATAAGTTTCATTTAATTCAAAGTTCATGTCACAGCGGTAGGTGTTAAAGAAATACCTTATTTTTACTGGTTTTGTCTGTCTTTCTCATATACTAAATAATAACAACAAAAAAACGGACATGCCATCAACTTATTTTTCTTCTATTCTAGTATCTTTTTAATATTTAATATACTTGAAAAATTAATGGTTCATGATTTTTATTAATCACTATCTTCGGCTGGAAGTGAGATAAACAGAAACACAGTGCAGATCGTGGTTAAACGTCTCCGATATAAGAAAGACGAGTCGTGTGTAAAATGGCGATGGCGGTTTTCGGCTGAAACGGATCACAAGTCTAGTTGTATATCTGTTCTAAGGTTGAAAGCTTTTACGAGACAAGAAGATTTCAAGAAGTGAAATTTCTCACTAGATTATTTAATTTTATAGACTTTCGCAATCGTAATAAGTTACAAAAGGTGCAGAAGGGCGGCACAAACGTATCTTATATTATTTATGACGAATCCGAGAAATTTAACTACCCACTTAGAAAATATTAGCATCGTTTTCATACTAGAGATGAAAATGTAAATTTAACTAAAGCTGCTGAGTATACTCTCTTGAAAACGAGGGTGGGTGCTAGGAAAACAGGGGTTTTCACGAGTTATCGTACCTCTGCTTATTTAAGTGATATATTACTGTTACTTACAGCAGTTTGACAGTCATTTTCGTAAGGTTTCATAAAATCAACAATTTAAGTCAATTTCAATATATTTATACGCTTTGGTGGGAGTCAAACCAGAATCTCCCGGCATAAAATCAAATTAAATAAGTAAGACGGAATTACACTGGCGTAGATTTTACATAATAATATTACTACCGCCAGAATTAGACATGGATGTAATTACAAATGGCCGTAATTACACACTGAGAGAATTATCTACAAGGACTGGTATTAAAAATATCCAAAAAAAACCGTTTTTAAATTAAAATTACAACATAATTTCAAAAAAACATTATTTTCCATATATTTAAAGAAAAAAATATTGCGCAATATTTGTACACCACCAAAATATGTTTCATTCTAGAATTTATAAAAATCCACTACCCACTGATTAAAGTGCGTGACATTAGAAACTAATTTGAAATATTGTTCATTTATAAAAAAAATGTTCCAATTATTATTTTCAAAAACGCGAAAAAAACTTTTTTTACAGTAACTCTATATAGGAGGCCCTGAGGGAAATTTTTCAAAGCTTACATCATCTTTGAGGATGCTGTCTGCACACTGGTCTTGTGGAGGATGGGAAGGAGTGAACGTGGGTCTTGAAGAGATCCATGTTATAGGAGGGAGGAAACAAATCATTCCACAGCCGAGCTGCTGAACACAAGAACAAATCGTAGAAGCGACCCTCATATGAAAATGTCGACCATGTACAAATACTTAATTATGCAGGTGTTTAGTCAAACTTAACTTTTGATCCCTTTTCCAAAACGAAACTTATTTATCACCTACTCAAATACTCTAAAATTTAAACCTTTACATTTTTTTTGACCTGTGTAATTTCGCTGTGTGAAATTCACGCCTGTGTGATATCGTTCCGGCATCGCTTCTATTACTACCTAATTACTTACTACTTACATTACTCCCAACTTCTTCTTTGACAGAAGTCGATAGTCGTAAAGTCACACTACCAAGTACATAAATTATCTGTCCACTATTACTAACAAGTTGACGAGAAAATTGCAAAAGAAATGTGATATTTTGAAACTCATTACAGTTTTTGAACAATTCCAACAGAGCGTTTTGTATAATTGAAATGTATTATTAAAGTTGGTAAGCTTCCGCGAACTTGCTCCGTTTTGTGCTCAGCTCCAAGCAAGCTGGGTAACCATGCTAATTGAAACTTCTCGCTGCAATTACAGCATTCACTTTATACTTGATAATACAATGTTTCTTTGACGGATAAGGCTTCAGAACATATTTTATAACTGTTTCCAAATCGGGAAACTTTCTATGAAATTTCCTCAGATTTGGAGCAAGTCAACTTTGAGATATTACCTAAACCTATTAATGACATTGTTAGTTACATTTTTGGTTACGCATTATAATGTATTTGTAAAACGTTAAGAGAAATATACTAGTCAAAAATATTTTTACAAGCTGTATGCCTTATGTCACCACGAATATAGGTAACAGGCAAAAAAATCGCTTGGCAAGCGGAGTCTAAAAATGTTTGTTGTAAGCTCAAAAAGTGGTGTTTATTTATTTTGTGAAGAATCTTGTAAGAAAGGAAAAAAAATAATCAAGAGAATCTTTTACAAATAATCTTTGCTATAAATTAGTATTTCATATATTCGTTTATAATTTTCCAATGAACAAAATATTATTTGGTAGTTTACGCTTATAATAATAATAATAATAATCGGATGATTTTTATAGCGCCGCTTTTGTGAGAAATCACCTCAGGGGCGCATTTTTTACAACGTAATTATCACCTTTATTTTAATTCTTATTAAAGGAATTTCTAGGAAAAGGTTCAATTTATCCAATTCGTATTTTTTTGGTTTTCATGATGTAGACCTATTCGTAGTATGACAATATACAAAAAATGAAAAGGGAAGAGGGGTGTCTTATACGGATTATTTATTAGATCGAAATAATACGTATTATTTATTCTCCATTATAAATATTTAAAAAAAAACCCGCTAAACTGCCAGAGCAGTTAGTCAGTAGGGTAATTTAACAATTTTATCACTAAGGTGGATATGGATATGGATAAATGACCAAAAAATGATAATATTATTACGCAATACGATAAACATAATGTTTTAACGATTTTTTTTTATTAACTGTTTTTGTGTTTAATTCGTAGAAATCCATTTAATTTTTTTTTCAATTTAATGTAAATCAAATTTGATAATGTTATTATTAAGTTCTGCATGTATTTTTAGTTTTTTATTTTTAGTTTTTGTTTCGGCGTTTAAGACAGTTTGAAAATGGCCTTAAACGCCGAAACAGCTGTAACAATAATAAAAACTAAAAACACTTGCAGAACTTAATAATAACATTATTAAATTTGATTTACATTAAATTAAAACAATTTTTTTTTTTAATTTAACAATTTTTTTTTTGAATTTCCTTAAAACTTTAACACATCCATACGTAGGATGAAAATAATTATTAAAAGTGGAGAAAAATATTTATGAAAAAGTGGAGAAAAGATAATTATAAAAAGTGGAGAAAAATAATTGCAATCCTTTCCCGGTACGTTTTACAAAATAAAATTAATCAAAGTTTTATAAAACGCATTAAAAAAAGTTTGTGTTGGAATGCAAAACTGAAACTACACCCTATTCTATTTTTTTTTTAATTTCCTCTCTGCATTTTAAAGGAAAATCCCCCAATTTCTGAGGATATTCAACACTTGTAAATATTTTGTAAAACTTATTTAGTAGAGCGGTCAGAAAAAGGTCATATACTGGTATCTTATTTGATTTTAATAAATGCAAATTTAATTTTTTGAAATGTAACAAATATACATACAATACATTTATGTTTTTTTTTGGAATTAGTTATTGAAATTTATAAACATCAATATAATATATTTTTAATCATAGAATATAATATTAACAACTCCCAAATCGAAGCATGAAACTGAAAAGACACAGAAAAGAAAAATATAAGATATAAAAATATACTCACGGTCTATATATTCAGTTTCGTGTTTCGATTTGGGAGTTGTTAATATTATTTTCAATGATTAAAAATATGTTTCGCTTTAAAACATTATGTTATAACATTATAATTATTTCGAATAAATGAATAATTCCCCCACGACGTCCCTCCCCCCTGTAGCTAGGTATGTATCTGCACCAATTTCATGTTACTTAGGCCAAGAATCCGAACACAATTTTTGTTGGAGAAACATTATTTCGGTACAAAATATTTATTGCATCTAAATTCTGGACTATCGCTGGTAGGGATGGTAAAAACACGTGGGGCTATAATTTATTTAAGCCAGAAACTGAAGATTTTTATAGCCTCCCAGCATCAGCAACGTTCATGGAGATAAAGTTATAATACATATAATTATTTCAACCAATTAAAGTATCGATTTTGAATGGTGGTCTCTCATCAGAACGAAAGAGAAAAAGTCTTTCACTCAGGAGCGAAATATGATTTATAATTAACACTAAGCGAAAAATACTCATTTTACGATTTTCTCATTTGCACAACCCGAGGCCCTTGGGGCTAGATCCTTGCCGCTCAAATAAGGTACTAAAAATAGTCATTGGTAATAACATCGTCCGTATTAGACTTAACGTGGCTTTGGGGAGTTTTCCACAAAAACTATACATATAAATGAGTTCCAACCGTCGGGAGCCAGGGAGACTATGGCATCCCCAATTGGAGTATGTTATGAGGCAGGATGCAGTAGGGAGGGAAAGGAGATGGTAAAGAGAAAGATAGAGAAGTACCTGGCTATTCAGATCAGTTCATCAAACATGGCTAAAGCTATTTCAAGCAACGTTTCTATTTGGATTAGTGGTCTTTCACCAGGGCGACATTGTTACTATCTACCACTCTATGTAAATACTGTATCTTACCTAATTTAAATTAATAAATTGTGAAATAACACAATCAATAAAAATTTACTTGCAAACCCCTGGATTTGAAACCGCGATCTCCAGATTTGTAGCCAAAGATAGGAACCACTCAATCACGGAGGACTTCTATATTATTATTATTATTAATAACTCATTAACACAAAGAATGTGAAATGGAACAAGACATAGAAAAAAAAAACAGATAATGTTGAGGCCGCGACACGAACTCGGAACCTCTCTTCTATTCGAAACCCAATATTTTCTTCCTTTTCAATTCATGTCTTATTCCGTTTCATATTATTTTAAAATTATTGATATTTATGTCACAGTGAAGCTTAAAGCCTTAATAAGTTAATTTGAATTTAAATATTATTATTTCAGTTCAATATTAGTAATATTATGTAGTATCGTTATTGTCCGGGTACCATTTAAGCGAGTAAACTGTTCAACCATCACAATAGAAGTCAGTTCTGACATTAAAAACCGTTAAAAAACCCTAATCGGTATAACCAGCCTCCAGCAAGGCGGTAGTGGCCTAATTAAAATACAACAATGGCGCGGGGAATTCCTCGGGAACATTATATGGCAATGGTTGGATATCAAAGTTGGGTAGTGCTTCTTCCTTCTCCCTTCTTCCGCCCCCAAGTATTGTCCCTGGAGCTGGCTTCCCCATTGTTCTACGTTTTGTATCCATTTCGTGGCGCGGGATTCCAACAGCCACTGCCACTGCTACTTTTTCAAAGAATTACTCCGCCAACTTTTCGTTTTGTTTGCGAATGAAACGCTGAATGAGTAATTACTGGAGAGATGTAAGTTTAATTCGAGGGCAATTTTCAAATGAGCACGTTTAAGGAATGCATTGCAATCATTTTCAATTTAGAATATCCACGGTTTTTGGTATAATTTTTACCAAATCTATAATGAAATGGAAGGAATATGGACTCTTGAACAAGCAGTCGTGGTTTTAATTTCATAAAAGTTTGTGTTTTCTCGCTGTTAATTGATAAAATGAAGTAAATAAGGTTACATATTTCCATTTCTTTACTGGTTGGATGATACTCTCAATGTCAATCTGGTAAGGTATTACAGTTCTGAAAGAAAGGTTTCTTAAGATGGTTTAAGTTATACTAAGTAGGATAAAAAATAATACAAAAGTAACTCGATAGAGTTTGCAGTGTCAACAAGGAAACGTGTAAAAGATTCCAAATGTATTTTTCGAAATCAACTCATTTTATTTTTAAATGCTTTCTTTTACCTATCTCCTGCTTTTATCTAATTTATTTTATTTATTTATTTGATCGGTCAGTGGCTGAGTTGGCATCGCGTTTGGGTCTCGCCCAGGCGTTGTGAGTTCAATTCCTTGGCTGGCTAAGTCTTCCATTACGACACAAGCAATATCTTACGCTTACTGTGATGGTAGTAGGAGATTTTCAAATATGGTCGGGTTACTCGTAACCAGGGAATATTTGTCTTTCTTTTTAAAAAAAAAAATATATATATATATCCGTTCGACAAGAGTTGATTGTAGGTGCATAGATGAATTTTAAACTTTCCTTATGAAATTAATTTTTCAATACGGCATATAAGATTCGACTATTAAAACTTCCGGGAGCTTAAATTGCAACGAAAGCTCAGCGATATTCATTAAGTTAAAATTGAACGAAAATACTTCATTTAAGCTACCATCCTCCGCAGTTTGCCTGGTACTCGGGGTCGACTGGCTAAAGATTCCGTCACACGAAACGATTTAATCGCTGTTACGTTGCCGCGGCGAGAGATCGCCACTTGTTGTATCCCATAGTAAACAGTCACGTGGAGCTATTGAATCTGCGAAGGCAGTATGGAGTGAAATATCCCACATGTCGAAAATACATGAAACTGCGAGGAGCGACTTGAAATGTCATATGAAGCGATAGTAGCGCCTCGTAGCGGTAGAGAGGTAATCGGTAACTTGAACGTCAAAATTGCGTTTTCATCGCGACTTGAATTAAACGTATTGTAATCGAATCACAGCTATGTTCAAAAGTTAATAATTGAGTTACTCGCATGCGAATACATTGTCACACAAAGTTATTACGTAGCTACTATTCAAATGGCAGCGGCGAAATCGCTCCGTATGGTCGAGGCTTATAAGTAGTACGTAACTCTCGGCTTTATAATAATGCAGTGTAATACAAGAAGCTCAGGGGCCCGCGCTTTCGTAAGTTCAAAGCACAAATTATGGCTGGAGTGCCCTCAGAACGGAACGCGCACCGTTGCTCGTGTGTCCGCGGAGAGGAAATCCCGCCATAACTCAAAAACGGCCGACCCATACCCTCCCCTTATGTGTTTAACAAAAAACACTGTGAACGGACGAATTGGTGTGATTTATTGAGTGTTGTAAAATGAAACTAAGACGTTTTAGGGTATTTATTTAGATACGCATAAAATAACGCCGCTTGGCAACTTTTTTTATTTCCATGTACTTACATGGAATTACTACTATCCGATTATTTAATTTGTGGTATAGCTAAGTTAGAAGATGCAGCCTATATTAATTCAGTTGTTCGATCGAGAGTAATTTAATTAGAGAGTTAAATTGAAAAGTGTGTAGGTATATTAATAAATGAGTTATGAAGCTTAAGTATTTCAAACTATTAAAACGCCTAACTACCCTTGTGAGTTTATGAATGAATTAATGTGCTCGTATCATGAACACCTAACGACGAGGTAGAAGATCCGGGAAAGAGGTGTTCAGGGGTCTGTTAAAAGTTAGACTGATATGTGTGTTTCTGAATGTATTTGAGAAAAAACGAGTAGGTAAGTTTTGTGTTGATTTTTTAAGCGAGTTATGTCCCAGCTGGTTTATGGATACGCAATTGTTTTTTGTTCCACGATAAAAGATAAATGTTTATGATTTTTTTGTATGTATTCTGTGTTGGTTGTTTCAATTTAGTGATCACGAATGATATGAGAAAAGTCCATTGATTCGTATTAGGCACTAATAGGACATAATCACCTGCAGTTACTTTTGACACGGTTTTATAAAAGATGTCTTCAAAACTAGTACTGACGTTCAGGCCTAAGCTGCATTATATCCTAGACAACGTAGAAAATATTAAATATATATGTCTAGGCTCGGTCTACAGTCTAGACAGAGGACGACGTAACTTGAACGAACGTGCCTTTAGCTAAATTAAAAAGCCCAAGAGGATCGTTTTCTTCTGTTATTGTGAAACTTCTCCAAAGAAAAACAAAAGGGAAAAGAAAGAAAGAAGAAATAAAGTTAACAAGATATGCAAATAGTATAATTATTATTCTAGTTTGTAATTCCGTCTCTTTGTTCTTACTGGACTGAAAAATTTACTTATACCAAGTTTGAAAAAAGGTACACCGTGAATTTATTATTTTATTTGAAAAAATATCTTACTGGTAACCCATCTCGTACAATAATCTTAAGACAAGTGTCGAAATCGTACAAGGTTATTTCGAGTTATTGGTACCTATCCAATTCACTACAATACAATCAATTTCTATTTCTGAGCTGTGAAATTACCTTCAACAGAATTTATAAAAACTTGTATTACGATTGTGTACACATTAGTTTTCATTTGACAAGACTTACGTGGTAACCCATCTAGGACAATAACTCTTGGAAGAGAAATATCAAAATCGTTCACTATTATCTCGTGTTGTAATATGTAGGTACTCAATTTGATGCGCTAAATTTAATTTCAGCACTGAGAAAATAACCTTTCCAGATATGTAAAGCCCGCGCAAGAAAAAAGTGTAAATATTTAGGCACCGGCACACAGGGACGCACGGCTATTATGATTTCCGAATCCTCTTGAGAAAGGCGTTTGGTAGTTTCCCTATGAAGATGTTGTCGCTCCTAGGGTACTTGACTTATAGCACCAGCCAGTATGGTTGGTGACTGAGGTAGCAAGTGGTGATGTTAGTGGTTGTTGGGCGTGGAAGACTATTCTTGTCTGGTAGCGGTAGGTGGAGGTATCCAAGCGAGGACATGTTGTCCATTCTGCGTTTGAAGTTGAAAGAGAGCACGTACCTCTGTGCGTACGATTTTTATAGGGCGCCGGAAACATTATTTGAAGGTGTTGTGAAATCATTGCATTTTGTGGTGTGATTTTGACTTGTTTATGGTGAAAAATAGGCTTTTGGCTCGCTTGGTATTGCATTTTATGGTGCAATCTTGACTTGGTTATTTGCACGTGTTATGCAACAATGTATATTTTTTATAAAGAAATATGTTTTATCTGTTTAAATTGATCCACTCTGTAGACACGTCCAATATACAGAGTTTAAAAAACGTATACGTAATCTTCGTATATATATATACGTATAGGTAACCATTCTAGTTCAATAACCTTCAGAATACAAGTGTCAAAATCCTACAAGGTTATTTCGTGTTCTACCCAATCCGCTAAGCTAACATCAATTTCGATAACGCCTCACGGGATTTCAGGAGAGAGAGAAAACCGAAACAATCAGTTAAAATATTGAAAACACCCGGTATGGAGTTTGAATATAATAAATTCGTTGTTATTCAACCGTAAAGATTTTTAATATAATCTTGCTTAGGTGACATTCAAGGAGATTTAGTGGAATTTGAAAATCACTGAGGATTTATTATAAAATTGTACACATTTGTAATTTTTCATTTCGATACTCCCACGTCGCAAAAGTTCGTGCCGTAAATTAATAGATTTCCAGTTCGACACTGCTATAATTGTAAAATTCAACAAGAGATCTTTTATCTTCTTCGAGTTTCAAAAATTTTTTTTTTGTTTTTTCAGTGAATTCTATTAGTTTGATATTATTAAACGTATTTCACTTGTCGATAATTCCAATATAAAGAAGACATAGTATCATTTATATGTAATAATAATAAAAAGGAAAGAGGAATTTTATATTAATCAAATAATATAATTAACCATTCATCGGTTAAATACAATGATTAAACAATGATATGGCCGTAATTAAGGTGGAAATAACGATCTCGGTGCAAAGTTTTTTTTTTACGATAATTTTAACTCGATGAATAAGTGATAGGTTTCTAACCGGTCTTAAAGAATTGATTTATTAATCGTTTTTGTGTTTAATTCGTATAACTCCATTTAATTATTTAAAAATATAGATACAAGCCTAAAAAACCGATAAAGAAGAAATTCTAAACTGTAATTCTAAATGTGACCACGCCGACGGTAACGCTACATATATCGGACAGACGTAAAGGGCTTTCTCAACTATGTAGATTCAATGAACATATACGATGTTATAACAACAAAAGCACTTTTCTTTCTCCGAACATTTCTTACTGAATAATCACGTCCCACTTGATAAAAACGAGCCAAAACCCTTACATATATAAATAAACGGTTTAAGATTAAATTTACTCAAACAATTGGAATTTAATAAACGAACGAATAATCCCATTATAACATTAATAGAGTAAGGAAAATTACTTTTTCCCCACTTCTCAGTATGTTCACCCGAACTAAACAATACAACACATTTGAATAAGTCAATAGCATTCACGTCATTACAAATCAATTATTGTCATTTTATGCGGGGAAAACACATTTTCAAGAAAGACTCACAGAATAGAGAACCCTTTATCACATTGAAAATGGATTTGAACGCCGGAATAGCTGTCACAATAATACAAAATAAAATGCTTGCAGAACATAATAATAACATTATTAAAATTTGATTTACATTAAAAAAAAATCTGAAAGAAGACAGAAATTTGATATAAGTACTGATGTCATTGTGCTAATGAATTACAAAAATAAAACTAAAATATAATGTCAATTAGAATTTAAATAAGTAAATAATAATGGACTACACGCACAACCAGATTTTTTTCGGGTATTGCGAAGTATTGCGGGTAATTGCAATCCTGCATATCCCATAAAGTATTTACATTCTAAATACAAATAAATTTTTTTTGAATATTCGGTATGTAAGATCAATATAAGGAAAGCAATGAATAGATAAAAGTGAGACAATTATAAGAAAACATTGAGACAATATGAATATTGTAGGCGATACTAATAACAAAATTCTTGAACGATGATTAAAATTCTTAGAATCTCTAATTCTCGATTCGTTGTTGCGGGCGTTCTAAAAAGTGTAAATGCTTTTCCTTGTTTCCGCAAAAGAGCTCATATGTATGGAATACGAAATTTCAAAAAAATTAAAAAGTGAAAACTCATTTCAGCCCATTTTATCCATCGCTGATACCATAATCATAACGATGTGATTGAATCAAAGCGTGCTCCCGTTTACCGGTGATTTGAAACGAAGTTACTTACGCCGTGTCGTATCTCGCGGTCGAGTTACGTCGGATTAGGGAGGTAAGGGGGCGATGGCTAGGGGCAGCGTAGGGGGCGGCGGCGAGTCGACGCCGGGAGCGGTCAACCGACGCCATCCGTCAAATAATGTCCGAATCTTATTATTGGGTGTCAGCCCTGCAACTCAAGCACGCGTCACATAGACTACTCGTATATGTATAGATTGTGCAAGTGTAGAGAAAGAGCAAGATTTTTTTATGTCCACATTTTCCAGAATTCTTTATAGTTCTAGATATTGTTGGAATGAAATACATAGTTAACTTATTTTATTTAAAAAAATACTAGGTCTAGTCGTTTGAATTCCCTTCTGATTTGATGTCGTCGCAAATCGACGATTGACGCCAATATGATTTTTTGACAGTTGCCACTTCAAATAAATATCACCGGTTAACGCCGATTTGTCGTTTCAGCTTTTGATCAGCCGGTCACATTTCAATATTTTAATGCTTGCGACTAAACAAATATTTTCAAACGCCGGCAGAGCCGACAGGCCAAGATTAGGCGGCTAACGGGGGCCATTATCTCAAGTGGCAACTGTCCAAATCAAAATGGCGTCAATCGTCTATTTGTGACAATGTCAAATTTGACGGAGGTTCTAATAAATAGGCCTTAATATTACTATCACAAGGAATTAATGAAATTAAGGTACTTAATTTCATGCGCGTAAAATTACTTGGAGCATAGTGCTACAGCATACAGTCTGACATTTAAAACTAGACAAAAATTGAGGGCGCTACGATCGTTTAAAACGATTTAAATGAAAATACCAAGATGGCTCAAGGGAAAAATAAAGTAGGTTTAAATGGACACAATGGTCAATACGAATATTTTTGACTTTACCCAAACGGCCTTCAGAAATTAGTGGTACTTTCTGAAAGGAGATGATTCTACTTTATATTCTAAGACAATTTTATATTCAAAGATTTTTTATTATTTCACGCAATGAAAGGCGTTTTTTTTTGTATATCTGAAATGTATGTGTAAAAATACCCATTTGTTAAATTTTATCAAAATATAAGAAAATCTAATTCACAAATCAAAATTATAAATTTAAAAAATATGTATAAATAATTGAGATATGTTGTTTTGGATTGTTTCCAAAGCGATGTGTCAAAAATCGAATGTGAAAAAAATTCAATGTGTAGAATATATTCCGAAAATAAATTGGATACCTGGGTGGTCACAGTAATGAAAATTTTTGTTCTAATTTATTAAATGTCCACTTTATTGCCAAGCTATAGCTCAGATATAATTTGACTCGTATCTACATTGTTTGATGGTCGCTGGTTCGGTTATCTATTACAGTGTAGCGGTTTTAAAAATAATGTTGTTAAGAGGAATATTTTCCCGGGAAAAGTGATAAGTACCGTACGTGTATCAAAAGGATGCGCCCGCAGCGGTCAAAATATTTGCCGACTCGCCGACTGCACCGATATTACTTGTGAACTCAAATGATTAAGTAGAAAGTGAGTTTCCAAACGTACAAGGACAGCAGTACCCATTCAACCACAAGTATGCGCGCCTAGCAGGTGGATAGGGCTACTAAACCGAAAAATATAAAATATGCTAATCCACTTCACAAAATCGCTAATAAACAGTAACTTATTACTTACCACTTAACGCACTGTCCAGATTCGGAAAGTGACTTAAAATTAACTAAACGATTTAGTTGCCATCTATCACTTTTTCTACTGTCTGTATGGTATCTAGTTTCAGATGTTTAAGTATTTAATTAGACTTAATTGATATCTTCATTTGGTATAATATATTTTATAATAAAAAAAAATATATGCTGGAATGCTGATGTAAGCGTAGTGACCAAGATTAAGAAAGGGACGCTTAGATGGGTTGTGCATGTAGAGCGAATGAACGAAGAGACGAGTGTAAGGAGAATATATGTCGCTAATGTGAATGGAAGAAGAAGCCTGGGACGTCAGAGGAAGACATGGCACGATCAGGTGAATCAAATACTTGTGTCGGGCCATGACAGAAGTCGGAATAATGGAAGAGAATGTATGAGACGATGTATGAAAGTGAATGATAAAAGAAGTGTATGCCAAGATCGAGTTGTTTGACGGTCCATCCTCTCTGCCTACCCCTGCGGAGAAACGGCGTGATGGTTAGTTAGTCAGTTAGTTAAATGTCTAATATAAATGACCACAAAAGCTTGCTATAATACCATACGAGAGTAGAGGGACTATATAATGATTTGAGGTGGAAGAAAATAGAAGATAATAATAAGAGAGCTGTTTAGAAGTTCTTGGTTTTTCAATCTATTTGCTAATAATTTGGTTCTTAATTTTGATTCTTGCCAGATCGACAATGAGGGTATCTTCTTTTCTAAAAACATATTTTTTTTTAAAGAAAGACAAATATTTCCCGGTTACGAATAACCTGAAAAAAATATAAATCCCCTACTACCATCACAGTAAGCGGAAGATGTTGCTAGGGGTCGTGATGGAGGACTTAGCCAGCCGAGGAATTGAACTCACGACGCCTGGGTGAGACCTAAACCCGATGCCAACTCAACCACTGACCGGTCGAATATATAACTTTACAAAAAAACACATAAATTTGTTGGAGACCACTTTTACCAAATAAAAGTGGTCTACAATAAATTTATGTGTTTTTTATTGTAAATTATGGCGAGCCACAAAGTTAATGCTTTTTACAAATATATATAATTTTATCATTGAAGAAGATAATATTAACACATTTCAAATGAAACACGAATTCGAAAAAACAACAGAAAATAAAAAGATTTCAGTGGCATCTGGGACTCGAACCCAGGACCTCTGCCTATCCGGGGCAATGGCTTAACCAACTTAGCTAATGAGACCAGTTCAATTTATGCCATCTACATAGATATTAGACTTCAAGTTCAAGACTTGTTAATATTATCCTCCATTTTAAAACCTATATTATTGGCTGCTATCCTTATGATGATTACGAAGTTCTTCCCGAACACAATTACAATTGGAATAGAGTCTCAGATATACCTACCCGATTTTTATTTTATATGAGACATCTATTGACTTATTTTACAAATCTGGAAAGAAATATCTGGTCCCAGGTGCGACTGAAATCTTTTTATTTTTTGTTGATCCGTGTTTCATTTGGGATGTGTTAATATTATCTTCTCCAATGATTAAATATTACAATGAAGTTTACAAACTTCAATAAGTTATAAAAAAATGAATATAACTTTATGTTGAACAAGTTAATATTTATTTTTATAAATAATAATTATTAGCCTGAAACACTCATCCAAATTGAAAAAAACCTTTCCGAGCAAAGATAAATGTCGCCAACAGGACTCGAACCTGCACCCTTCTGATGTCCGGTCAGATGCTTTACAGGTGAAAATATAATAAAAACAGTAATTGTTAAATGAAACACTAGTATATATTGATTAACTTGGCGGGTTTGCGATTAGCCGACGTAGCTCAACGGTAGAGCATCTGACCGGACATCAGAAGGGTGCAGGTTCGAGTCCTGTCGGCGACATTTATCTTTGCTGGGAAAGGTTTTTTTCAATTTGGATGAGTGTTTCAGGCTAATAATTATTGTTTATAAAAATAATTGTTACCCTTTGCGCTATGCACAAGAATCTTGTCTTAAGTTTTTAAGAACTTTAGTTTATCAATTAATAAGTTAATATTTAACTGCCGCAGGTATTGAGATCATGACCCCTAAACGGAGGTCCCACTAGGCCGCTACTGTAGACTCAAAAATTAGGTTTTGTGATGAAAATAGTAATAACACATAAAAATTGTGAACTCGTGTTGACAAAAATAACACAAATCTTTGTATACATTACGTTATTTGATTTAAAAAGCAACTAAAAACACATTCGATTATGGTGGCGTATTCAGAGATGTTTTTAAAAATAATTATTTAAACAAATATTTTGCTTATTACCACAAACAAAAACTAATCTGCAATTCAAATGTTAGTTAACCCCCAGCTTTGATGTTGTCACGATATAGCCGCCGCAACATGTATCGCGTTCCTTTGGGAGCCATGTCAAAATGAAGTATGGCACTTAATAAATTATGTCTGCTTTGATCACGTATATTTCAGAGTCATCTCTCTCAATCAGCGTTATTAAATTACACTATGCTAATTTTAATTAGCAGATTCTGTCATATTTGATAAAATAATTACAATTCAATCGCTGTTGCAATTTGCAATGCGCGGAGAGCGTGTCGTACGCACTGAGATTTAGTTAGTGTCTAGTGTCTCCTAGATTATGAATCTAATTCAGGTGTTACGAAGGATGTGGAACTATGTGAAGGATTTAACGGTCCTCCAGAATAGCAACCTAATTCTTGTGAAAGTATTACGATATCTGAGATTTAATGATTTATAATAATCCATCGCTAATGCAGATGAAGTATTTGTAACATATTCGTGACGTTGTTAAAATTTTTTTTTTTTTTACTAATTCGGTAAAATATAATTTTGACATTTTAACCATTAGAGTACGGCCAGCGCCATCGAGCTTTAGTTACGTAAATTGCAACGCAGCGATATAGCTCTCCAATTTTCAGTGTAATTTTTGTCATCGTCGGGAGAGCACGTGTTCAATTTGAGCGTGGTATGTTGCGGTTGGCGCGTGTCTTGATAACTGTGTTTATTATTTATCCTGTTAAAATAAATACACCCTAAAGTGAATCGATATTTTTCACCATGTCGAATGTTAGTTCTATTGCAGATAATCGTAATGTATCAAATGACAGCGGCACTACGGACGACGAGATCTTTGTTCCCGTAAATGAATGTATGTAGCAAAGAAAATGAGATAAGGTGATCCAATCTCATATGCGCTCGCTGTAAAAAGGGACAACATGGACTGTTTTGAAAATTATTGTAGTTGACATGTGTAGTTTTTTTTTAATTAGAACTTTAATATTCGTAAAATATCATTCTTTACTTGTATAATTTAAAAATAAATCATTAAAATTGATTGATATTTCTCCAAGTTATTGCATTTTTATTGAATACCATACTTAAAAAAAAAATTAAAAACGCAGAATATCTGTAGCAATTTATATACATAATTGCAAATTAAGCATAGGAAGTAAAACGGTTAAACGGAAAACATTTAAGATATAAATATTAAAAAATATATATATTTCATGAAATATTTTCTTATTCCTCCTCACCAGGAGATCCTATCCTGACGCGAATTAGGTTTTGGATAGAGGATTTTCAATGACTTCTATATTTCAACTTCAAGGTTTGGGTAGGGTATTTTCAGTCTTTTCTATGACGATGTTTTAAAAATACTATTCGATTATTTTTCTGATAATTCCTTAAGCCAGGTTTTGCTACACTTGTGTAGTTTTTAATTAATTTAATATATTGGATTCCAGGTGAGAGTTTGTTGTATAACTTTACCTCTAAAAATGAAATGCAAAAAGCGAGACTTTTTTTAATGTAATAAATATGCACACCAAATATATATATGGATAATTAAAACCACAAATGACAGAAAAAGAAATGTTTTATTTATTTACTAAATATAACGTATCCTTAAAAATGGAACCACTCGTACGTATACGGTTCATCGATTCGAGAGTTATTACTATTATTTTAGACCGTTGGAATATTATTTTTCTTTTCTAAATGAATAAATAAATAAATAAAAAAGTCGGTATGAATAATAATCGTTGTCTCCAACATGATGCGTGTATTTGAGTATATAATAATGATATTTTGGGGTTCCATAAATTTCGTACATATTTCAAAGCCTGAAAAATACAAAAATAATATTGTCATAAACAGATACCCCCGGAAAGTTTACCTCCAAGACTGTTAAAATTCACCCGTGTTCTTTTATGTTCTTGGCGCTATCAATGTGCTCGACAGGTTATGGCATCTCTACCCCTTGAGGAGATAAAAATGAAGTATTGGACTAGAATTACTCGAAGGAGCAGGCCAATGATGAAACTATAGAGGTTGTGCCAAGTAGGTAAATTCGCTTGAAGATCGTGATGATCAGAAAGTATATTTGGAGATCAGTAAATAGCTAAACGAATATGATATATGAAAACATACAGTTTACACACAGTACACGCATTTTGAAATATTGAGTAATAAATTAGAAGTTTGCTTAAGTGAAGTTTCCGCTAATAATATTTTTTAGAAAAATAGAAAAATGTTTCATAAAATGGAGAAAAAAACATATTGACAGTAAAATAAAAAAAATAAAAAAAACGATCTATTTAAACAGTTTTTAACAAGTAGTCAATAAAACAAATAAAAAATATATCCAATTGGGGGGCTGCAAACATTAACAATATTTAAAGCGCTCTTTAAATCTTGTTAATGTGATTTTAGTCACTAAACGGCGCTAAGAAAAATAGACCATTTATTATACAGTTAAGGTTAAATCGAACTATACAAAAATAACACATCATAAAATATATGAACAAGGTAATATACATATTTTTTAAATAATGAAAATGGAAGTGAGAAAAATAAATAAAATAACTTAAAGACCTATAACACACAGGGATTTCATAATTAGCCTTGCGATAATTTTTTTATTTATTAAGCGTTTATTAAATTGTCCTTAAGATAAATGGAACATATCAGCGTCTGAAAAGATGTTGTATTCTGTGCATGTTCTTCTGAAAAATGAATGTTGTGTATAGTTAGTTTTTGAGTGCGGGATGTGGAATAGTTGATTTGAGCGTGTGCTCCGTACTGGACAGTGGAAATGAATGTTTTCTAAAAGTTTCACCATCACTTCATTTTTACGCAGGGGTGGGCGAACGGGGGTGATGCGCAACATGCAAATGACACGTACTCCGAGCTTTTTTCATCCGTTTTCTCACGTTTACTTATCTCTTATTTCTACATGACATGATTCGCATCAAGGACTTCATTTGCATGATCGTGCCGTGTTTTACTGACTCAGATGTCGCCAACTCCTCTACTCCTACTATCTTTTTTAGTGTCTTATGTTCTTGTTACCTTTACCTTTTACCCTTTCTTTTCCACTCGCTTTACAATAACGTCAGTAATCGAATAAAATCATTTACTCCTCTCTTAATCTTATTTATCCTTATTTTCAGTTTTGCTTTCCACTTGAATTTTCTCATTTGAATAACTATCACTAGAGTACAAACATGCATACACTTCAGAGATTTCCTTTCTTTAAAATTCTGTATATCTATTTTTTTCCTAGATTGCATGTCTCACTGCCATAAAACAAGTATAAATTTCTAATAACTTTTTATTACTGACGACTGCACTGCCTAATTCTGTCCTCCATTAAATGTATCTTGTGAGTTCACATTTTTATCATTATTCAAGTAAGTCATTCAATCTTTTGGAATCTTCTTAGATCTAAAATAACCAAATGTTCTTTCGTTTTCTTTAATTTTTTAGCGTGAGCACTTTTCCCGTATTATTTATAATAACACCTTCAAACTGCTACCCTCAAATTCTCATAATCTTCTATATTAATGACTAATATACGAGTATATCACTGTCTTTAACGAACCTTTCTAGGTTGTCGCAGATTGCACATTTACCTTAAAATATTCTCTGAAGCGTGGAAAGCCACCAGCCTGCATATGAGTAATATTCGGGTTCTACTAAGCTACATGTATGATTCACTCATATTTGGTAGTTCCAGTACAGTTATATAATCTAACAACCGACTCCACCCTCGTGGGGTGTTATGGAAAATAAACCGAATTGGTTTTCATTGCGGCGGGCAAACAAAAATAGCAGATATTTGTTCACTCTTCGGATCTTTGTTTGCAATCACAACACAACCAGCTGCGCCGCGCCCGCTCGGTGTTCATTTCTGATTTATCTAAATATTTCCACAAATCTGATGATTTTCTTTTATTGGAAGTCGCGATTGATAAAATTATTTTTCTCTTTTCGATTTCCAAAACACGTTCTTTTTATAAAACTGCTGTAAAACCAGAGAAAATATTTAGTAGTGGGCACCTACATTGTTAATTTGCAAGGTACCTATTTAGCTCATTTTACTAACGATTAAGAAACACTGCATCTATGGTATTATCATATGATTTTATGAAAGATGCCCCATTATTTTAAACAATAATAACTTTAAAAAAATGGTGACTGGTATTCCAACATTGCAAAGTATTTAGTTAACCTAGATAAAATTACTCATTAACGATCATTAAAATTCGTAATAAGCATTTACTTTATGGCTTGTCATAATTATAATATAAATGTATAATTTTGTTTTGAACCACTTCAACATGTTGTAACGTAGTTATTATCCCTGATATGTATGCAACACTGCGATTGTCTCTTCTCTTTTCTCCACCATAATAATCGGGGTTTTAGAGCCAATAAAGACTATGTTTTTCTCTGTGCTTCATCCACCAGTCTCACCCACGAATCTTGAGATACAGTCGAGCACGCAATAGCGATGCTACAATGTGAAGTGGTTAAAAAATATGTACGTTTATATTATGATTATTCTATTGTAGTTCTCGTGTGAGCCCACCATTCAGAATCGAAACGTTGCTTGATATGACTTTAGCTATGCTTAATGACCATATCTGAATAGCCAGTGTACTTTTCAATATTTCTGTTTCCTTCCCTAATTCTTTCAGCTTTTTTACAATATACGAACTGAGGATGGCGTGTGCCCACTGCCTCGGGCAATCGGGACTCCTGTGAAGTGACATGTAAATATCACATTAAAAATAAGTATGGAGGTCGAACGCTTGAATATATATATGGTTCCAGTGATCTTTAACAAATTTAATGAATTGGAGGAAAGTGGGAGTTCTAAAATCCACGCATCATTGAATTTTTAAATGTACCAACAGAAACATTTATCTATGTATACTGAATAATTAAATTAAATTATGTAATAACTGTAAAATATATATAAAATTATAAAATTATAAAAATGTAAAAAAAAAACGAAAAGTAAAAAAGGTAGTAACAACAAATCTTGCGTCAGAATCAGCATCTTGGTCAGAATAAAATGAATGTACTTTAAATATCATCCCGATAAAATACACGTATTCAGGGTTATCTATCTTCAATCTATTTCTCAATTTTATGGATATATCCTTTCTCCTACCCATTCGTAACTACCTTCAGTCTAAAAAACATTCCTCAATATTAGTGTTCCACAGTCTTTATTGTTGAGAATAGTTCGGTCTCGTGTTTAGTAAACTTGTGCATTTGTTCGGTTCTGTGTTCTGTGAAAAATAAAGTTTATTTGACGGTCTATTATTTATGGCTACATGGGGTCGGCGTACACCCGGAGTTATTTTAAACTGTATTTTTAATCTAATTTTTAATTTGACTGTGGGCAACTCTTATTTTAACGATTTTTATAGTAACAGAGTACGTCTGTTCCGTTGAATTCCGAACAACTTCAATGAAATTACAGTGCATCACTTAGTTGTTTGTGAATTAGGTCAAAAACAACCTCGACGGTCTATTCATTCTGTCTACTCGTACAAGGTTTTGGCATGCAGTCGGAGCTACCCACCATTGTGTGGTGAATGAACAACTTCTACGTATTCACGGTATACCAGTTATTACTTTTCTTTGACCTGAAACATGTAATTTCCCAACTTATTTTAGGCAAAGGGATTATAAACGAATTGTTTACCAACAAAATTCAACCCTTTGAGATAAAATTCCACCCTGAAACATGTAACAAAGAATGCTGGCACTTTATTCCCTCTAGAGGCATTTCACTTTCCCGTTTAACATCAAATTCATTCACCGCATCGGGTACTTGGGCGATTCTTTTCTCCCGATCTAACACTATTTATCTCCCGGTTACGTCAAACTACTACATCCAGTTAAGTACTAACATCTCCGTCAGTGGTCTGCCTTTCTGGTACACCATTTGTCATCCGTCCATGTGGACCGTATTTCTGGCCGTAAAAAGAACACGGCGAAAATTGGAATTTTATTCCATTCTTGTTCAAGTGCGAACTACGAACGGCACTACGGAGTTTTCGAGATTCACTCAAGCATTGGAAATTTATAACGAAGCATTCAAACTTCAAACACAACTCTTAGTGTAGATTCACTTCGGTCGTGTTAGTTCTCAAAATTTCCTGAGAACACTTCATAGGTATGTAAGAAAAATAAATTGATTTTTAACTCATTATATTGTATCTAGATCAAGGACCGAAGATATTTACCGTTGCGATATTACACGAAAAATATTTGTCTATAACGATATTACCCTCTAGACTTGAAGGCAAGGAAAAAATAATCGCTTTAAAATTATGTTTGTTAAAAATTAAAAAAAAAAATCTTAGTTAATTTTTCCGGAGAATACAGCCAAAAAAATTTTTTTTTTGCAGTTAGCCCGGGCTAAAAACAAAAATTATGATTTCAAGTAAATTTAATTCGCAGAGATTTTTATTGTTTTACAAAAAAAATAAATTAAATTCAACATCGAGTAAAGAAGTGGATATCAGATTTAAAGATATCTACGTGATTCCATTAAAATAAATTATGCCATCATCGACCTAAATATGTTAAGTGCGCGACGATATTCATTATAAATCCAGAAAATCTTATAAAAAATGTGGAATGTATGCCGTGTCCTGTGCCGGTCTCCATTTTATTTCGATTTGACGGGGAAAAATGGAGGTCGGGCGTGTTTAAGAATCCTAATTTCCTCTTTCACCAACGTGTTTTTCCGTAAGCTTTTACGGTTAAATTTTTCACGTTTTTTCATACTTCTTGTATAAGGAAGACTAGTTCAGCTAAGAAAATAATGTTAAAAGGTCGTTTATAATACAATAAACTTAATTATTCCTCTACTTTAAATACAAGGATCCCATGAAAAGGTCTTAATAAATATTAGTCGCTGAATTTAACATGGCAGCTTTGTATCTAAGTCTCTGGTGAAAGCCGCAACACCTTTTATAAGTTTTTATTTTTATGATTAAACATCTCGGGAACTTTTATGCAAATGGAGGTAAGTAACATCTTGAATTATTAATTACAATTAATATTTATTCATTTTTTTAATATAGAAAATACATCGACCAACAATATATCGTTGAGGGAAAACCATAGATCACGCAGGTCGCAGTATATCCAGATCTCAAAATACTTAACTTTTTTAATTCTCTCGCTTTTAATTCGCCACTCAATATTGAGGGAACCCAGCAGTGAGCGCTCAATATTGATGGAATCTTTTTGGAATAAAATGCACACCCAACCTTGCAATTACTAAGAGTGTGCTTCTTTCCCCACCCTCCTCACCAATCCCTGGCACTATTGTTGCTTCTCTTTCTTTTACGCGACATAATTAATTTACGCATATTTTGTTATGTCTTTTGATATATCCATTAAGTATTATTTATAGTCGGTAGGTGCCGACTTAATCAGTAATATATTTTTAAAACATTCATGTGCAACAGTTCATGCGCTTTGTAGCTGGTAATGTTTTTATATGTATCATAGTTTTTTCGGTTTTTTCTTAAGAACGGCAGAATTTTGTAGTTTTGACAAAAGTAAAATAGTACGGATTGGTGATGAATTGTATCATCAATGTTGAATGTTTTGTCTGTTGTTAGTGTTTGCTTCAGTGTAATTAATAATCATGCAATATTGTTGACTTTTATTGTTGCAATTTAAATGTTAGTGTGGCAAAAAATCAAATAAAATCAGTATTATTAATTTAGCAAGCAATCGATGTGTTTAAAATGTGATTTCAGTCATGGAGTTGCAAAATCCACTCTAGAAATTTTTGCTGATTTTAATACATTTCCAAAAAATGTTTGAAATACATTGAAATGAACTAAATTTTAATATTTTTCCAAAATATCAAAAGAATAGTCTATTATTATTTAGTTATTTGACAGAAAATGTAAATTCTTTTTATACTCAAAATTACCTCATTTAAGAAAATTCTAGAGCGGGTTTTGTAAATCTACAATTCGTTTATTTGTAACTACTTTGAACGTCCTATACTAAATAGCCTAACATATAACCAAACGGCTCTATAAAAATGTCGGATACTCTTGATAGTATAATTATAAAAATACTAAATAATTAAATCACAAATCATATATTATTACTCTCAGTTACCATATTTTTTAAAACTCATTCTCAAACACAAATACGAACATATTTCTGTAAAACATAAATATTTTTTAATACATTGGGCAGAATTGTAAACGTAAATAAAATAAGTATTTATTTGTCGGTTCAATGTATCCGGAGTCCAGGCGATCGAGAAGATGTTTCAAGTCCCGAAGCTTGATTTCATTCCTGATTTGAGTGACTCCGTCTGGATGCAGTGGAATTCGTTCAATATCCATGATTCAGTTGGTACAAAGAGATTGCATCTCTCCGACTGTCAAACATATATAATAAACGGAATTGGAAAGCAGGTGACGAAACGAACGGGATTCGGAATTCGTTCGAAGTGAAAAATAAATCTTTTGAACCGTTTCCGATGTTGTGGATTGTAATTTAATATTCCCTTTTTCAGCTGCTTTTCCTATGAAAGGCCATCATTTTGAAAGAAAATGATTATTGTGATTGTTACATGTATTCATGGATCCCTTATGTTTTATGAATTTCGCATGTCCGCATTACAACTTCACAACTCATTTTATTAAACTTTTTTGTTGTTATTAAACTTATTAAACAATTGAAATAAATATGCTGCAATCCAAATGTCTGGCAAATATGCCGTGAGCTGGAAAACTTGCTGTAGCCTAAAATCTTCAGATGGAAAATTGTGCAAATTTCATGACGCAATTCGAGAGTTTTGCTGCTTTAGAAAACAGATTTTCTGCTGTATAGTCGTGGAGACGTTTAATGTTATTGTTTGATTTGTTGAATGTTCAACCAGCAAACATCGGAACTTACCTCGAAGCACTGCAATCTTTCGTCCATTTACAAAATAAGTCCAAAGTGATAACTTTTTTAATGAAAAAGGTCTTAGAAGACTTAAATATTTTTTACGGCCCTCGAGGTGCTTTGAGTGCTGCTTGAACATAATACAGTCGTTTTACAGCCTCCTCCCTTGCCCGAGACGACTGATTCGCAAGATACCACCCACTACTTAGCCAGAACCTGCCCATTAATTACCACGCTTTGAATAAAAAGCATAATGAAACCACACAGCGTGATAAATTATAAATCCTATCGCGTCTAGTTAATTAATAGTCCAAAGACGCAAAACCCCCAATCGGGTAGAGATTCCGCCCTTAGGACCGGCGAGATGTATGACGGGGAAGACGTATGATGAGGTGGGATGAAATATACACGGCTATTAATATGCTCGAAGGTTGGCCAGGAACAATAGCCCGTCCATTAAGGTTCATCTGGGTACTGTCTTGTAATTATGTTGTAACTACGATCTAAACTTCATCAAAAAGACATAATCAACGATATCAAGTTAAAAACAAACCCTTGAGCTACCTCACACCTTTCTTACTTCCATGCAGTAATTTGCTAACTCTCGTGCTAGTTTACTCCCTTTCATTCGAGTTCGCACGTAGGCTCATCTTATCTCCGGCACTGCACGCCTTACCTAATTACCCAAACCGTGTCTTAAGGCTCAAACTAACACCATCACACGGTTCAAGGTAACCACTTAAAATAACGCGGCTAACTTTCAGTGTCTCGGGATTAAATTGGCCGAAACTTGGATAAAGGACGCGAAACAACACGTACACAAATTAACTATGCAAAGTTAATGTACAAATTCCCTAATCAATTTTTCCCTGTGAATAATTAATTATTGCTAATCGTCGCTGATCTTACATTTCTGAGTGGGGTTCGTAGTCTCCGGGCGAAATTCTTAGGGTTAATGAAAAGAAAGTTATTAACTTTGTAGTCCCGTATTAAATAAATTACAAGTCTGTTTTATTTAAAAAATGTTGAGTTACAAACGCCTGGAGACAGTGGAACAACGGAATTTCCAAAGTTCGAACATTATAAGGCTGAAGGAATCAGGACAGCGGAAGAAGAAAAAGATGAGCAGGTTATCAATTACTTATTATATTCAAATTTAGTCATCAAATACAGTTAAAGCTATTTATATGAAAGCTTTAATTCTGAATGTTGGTCTTTCACGAGGTCGACAGTGAGAATATTTGATATTCTAGAATGAAGTCCAAATAAACAACATTAATAATTTGGTCCGAACTCTGAGTCTAAAGTCAAGGAGCTTACCGCTCTGCCTTCGTGACACGATATAATTCAATTTCACAGTGTACCCTGAAGTCAGAAGTTTCTGACCTTTTCGTAGACCTTGTTTTGCCGAAATAAATAATTTATTTTTCGCTAGCAGGCCGTCCGTATCCTGCCTATCTCGTATGTCAATCCCCCACCTACGTAGGCTCCTGTTAAGTGACCTTGTATCGTGTCGATAACGTACGTAAACCATAATATACGTACAAAGGTACTCGCAAGGCGTAAACCAGTGTGAAATTAGACGACGCATGTGGTAGCAGGTGGATAGAGATATTTGTAGCCCTCTGGGAGTGTGTCGTGATCTTTTATAACCAAGCGCTTGTTGATTTTCGCAACCCCAAACTCAATACAATGGGGTGGAAATAAATCCCTGAGCCGTAGGTATGTGTGTTGAAACTGCGTCGGCGTAACCGTTATACGAATGATGAAATCCATAACAAAGTATCCCATATCGTTGATAATTCATTTTATTGTAACGTTGCTATGTAGTGGATAAAAGTGGATGAGTTTTGTATTTATAACCTACCTAGATGGAAACTATGTTCGCGAGAGACGGATCATCTGAAAAGGACTATGAAAGGTGAATACAGGAGATACAAAGTATTGAGGGTTGAATGCAGCAGTAGCTCGGAAAATTTAGCCAGAGGACCCCAGGCTATAAAATACTTCTGATATCACCGATATACGGCAGTTAAGTATGGAAAATGCAAAGGTGGGATATAATCAGTTTAAAACTAGTAGAAATGAGATTCCACTCCTGGGACTGTCAAACTTTTGACGGCCTCCATGGTCGAGGGGTAAGGCTTTCGACTACGAATTCGAAGTTCGCGGGTTCAAATCCCGGCGTGCGCAAGTAAATTTTATTTAATTAATTTGTGTTATTTCACAACAAATTAATTAAAAATAATATATGGTATATATGCGCACGTTCCAGAGTGGTAGATATTGTCAGTATCGCCCTGGTGAAAGACCACCATTCAGAATTGAAACGTTGCTTGAAATGGTTTTAACCGTGTTTGGTGAACAGATCTGAATAGCCAGGTATTTCCCAACCTTCCTTTTCCCCTTCTCCTTCCCCTCCCCAACTTCTTCAGCCTCACAACATTCCTCAATTGGGGATGCCATATTCTCACTGGCTACAGACGGTTGAGAGCAGTTGGGACTCTTGTGCGGTATTCATATAAAAAAAACTATACACTGCACAAAAACTGAAAACCGTTCATTAAAAATATACTAAAAAAACCTAGAGATTACTCTTTAAATAAATTTCTATTTGAAAAATTTAAAGAACCAATGCTCAGTGGAATACTTAAAAAAAATTCAATACAATTCAAATATTAAAGAATAACAAAAATACCAATTCATCACAACAATTCGACCGACAGTTAAATTCGTATTCTCATCACGCAAAATCAACACCTTATTTACCCAACACCATTACACACATCCAGTAATAATTTTTTTTATTAACCTGCCTGACTTCATTAGAAAAATAATACACACTAAAGAACTGTCAAACGCAATTAAAAACACTTCAAAGTTAGCTTATAAATATCCGACAAACAAACAAACTAAAAACTATACACACACACACACACACATTCACACACATATAAAATTGTACCGTTATGCAAAACGATAAATATCCTGCGCCACATTGTACTTACATAGATTATGTTATACTTATTATAACTTTTATTTAAAAACTTACCGCCGTGTATTCTCTTTTCCCATTATGTAAACCATCAACCCTGTAACATTATCATGTAAACATTTTTCAACCATAACACTGTCACGAAACATTATTATATAAACATGGAATCGCATTATGTAAACTCCGCTTCTCTACACAAGCATTGCCTAAAAGCGAAGTGTATTAATGTAATTTGAATTAAAATGTAACCATTTTCAATAAAATAAATAAAAAAATTATGCATCATCGACCAAATGACGGATTTAAAATAGTATTACGATTAAGGAATTTGAAAAAAAAAGTTTAGCCAATGTTAAATAATCATAGCGTAAATAATCATATTAAAAAGGGGATACTGCAATGGATTGTATACAAATAATGTCAGGTAAGGAGGTTATCTGAAAGACATCAAGTAAATCAATTACATGAGACGGGTCATGTCAAGAGAGAATAAAGGAGTCTATGCTATGACATGATTGAGTAGCGTTCGAGGTCCTCTGTCTACTCCTGCTGAAAATGGCGTCAACCTTAGACATTAATTGTTTTTGTGTTTAATTCGTAGAACTCCATTTATTATTTTTTTTTAATTTAATGTAACTTATTCAATGCCAGTCAGCAAAATTCTGTACTGAGTGCTAATTAAACAAACTTTGAGAGAGCTCAAATGTTTTTCTGAATTCTTTCACTAAACGTAGGTATCCGGGTAATTTGTCTGGGCACGCACATCGCAGTCGCACAATAGCTCTTCTGCCTTATCGCCCCCTGGTAGAGAGAAACGAGACCTTATAGCACGCCATCTAGTTGTACTCTGAAGCAGGAATCGTGTTGTTTCTGTTGTTAATTTATCAGATAAGTTCATACCGGAAAGGGTAAGAGTGTGAAAGAATATCTGTACGTGTAAGGGAAGTGCATTAGTCATTATGTAATTTATTGAACCATAAACATTGTAAGTTATGGGGAGGGACTTTTAAAACTAACCTTTTACCCGTAGAAAAGATATAAAGATTTACCTTGAAAGTCATCCCACGAAAACCATCAATATTTCCAACTACACAGCTGTTTAACAGTTTTCAAATTCACAAATTTCATCAATTTCGACAAAAAAAAAAATTAACCGACCAAGTTCACGTGGCAACTCCAAAATATCTAAATTTAAAACTAGTATTCCTTAACTCAATGAGGAACTCCAGTCCATTTTAAACATTTTTTTTATCAATAATGACATTCAAACTTAAATATCAGTATATATATCGTTTTTTTTTTAAAGTTAGTTTTCATGGTTAAAATAATTTTCAAAGTTTCAATTTACCAAAACGCTCCAAATCTATGGCCGTTCGGTTTTGATCAGTTTTGAGGTTAGAATATCAAATGTAAAAACAAGAATGAGCTTTATCGTACATAATTGTATATTCCATTCATGGTAAACCATAACTAAACATAAGAAATAAAATTATGTAAATTTTTATAAACTTTAACTCAAAGAATAATAATGTACTGACCATTATTATTATCATAATAAACTTATTGATAATTGGTTTGATCATGAATACTTTTTTTCATGATTAATAGTTGTTTTTTATTGAATAACAATTATAGAGCTTAAAGTCATCCAAATTAAGTTAAAATTTTACCAAAAAAAATACATATTTAAAATACAAAACAAAATCGAAAAATATTTTTTTTCATACTAATCTAACAACAAAATGCTCACGTGACGTCAGATGTTCCAAATGTAACGGTACCAACATAACACGCTGTTTTGATGAGCTGATATTTTATTCACTTTTAAATAATGATTTATAAATTCTACGTATCGGCGTTTGCTGATCTATATGAATACATATTTTTAAAGTAATTATATTTTTCACTGGAGTTCCCTATTTCGCCTACCAAGGTATAATTTTTTTTTAATATACTCCGATATAAAGTCAAAACATTCTTTCAAATCACAACTAAATTAATTATTAGAGAACTACAGTAAAAAAATCTTCACGTATATATAGATAAAAAATCGTACTTGTTTTGGAAATGATTTATTTATTCACGAAAGCAAGACAGTACAGAAAATTGACTGAAGATTTGTATGTATGTATTTAGTACAAAAAAAAATATTTTTGGTGATTGTAAGAGACAAAACTGTGCTATATAAATTAACTGTTATATTATATTATGTAAATTGATAATATTAGTGGTCGATGCCAGCATGGGTTGGGCCAAAAAAAATAAACTGTACGAAGTTGATGAAATTGAATGAATCTTAAGTATATCTATATTTTAATGTAGGTACTCTCATAAGGATGCTGATCTTAAATGGGTTGGGGGAGTATTTTTAATATGTGTTTCGATTTATGCAATTTCTACGATTTTTCCAGTTTCTTTGTATGATTCAAATTATCAAAGAAGTGAATTTTCGTACGATCTTCACTCCTACGTTATTCGTGTTCATTTTACATTTTAGAATTGGAGACATGGATTTCTACCTATTTCAGTTGTTTATTGTTCTTGTAATATTCTTTGGAATGTCGTCTTTGTATATTATTTGTAATGTTGAGTGCTGTTTAATTTGATTCACTGTTTACACAATAGAACAATCTCATTGGTCGACGCCAGATATTCTATTAAGATTCCAATGGTGTGATATTTGATATGGCTGCAGAGATGCTGTCCCTAAAAATTGTTGTTTTAAACATATCTGTGGTGCTGAGTTTTTTTTTTTTCAATTTCAGAAACAAAACATGTTAATGATTCGAATTAAAAACACATTATTCCCGTCCATTCACGAAAACATTGCGTTGAAAAGCTCCCCCTTTTAGACCAAAGATTAAAAATAACGCATTAACATAACCAATATTAGCGTTGTTTTTCCAACGCAGTCCGAATTTCGGGCATTTCGACGATATTGTGAAAAAAAAATAATGTTCTTTTAAATTTTCATATACGTAGATAATAGATAGTAATAAATCATGTCACTAAAGTGATTAACGGAGGCTGTGATCCATATGGTCTATAAACCTAGGCACATTAACTATCCTTATATGAAAATAAAATTTGTAATGAAATAATTCAGTGTGTAAGTCTTGGCGTAATGAAAAAGTTTTAATAATGGACGCTTGGTTGATTTGGAAATATAGATGTAGAGTGGTTGGATGCCGAAAGCAGTCTCTAGAGAATATGTAACACGCAGGTGAATAGAAGAACAATTCGGGAATTCCCCAGGAAGACATGCCTCTAACAAGTTAAGAAAATACTTCAGTCATGTCCAGAATTGGTATTTATTTATTTATACTGGGTTTTTTACCAGAGGCGTGCATTGCTGCATGGCAAAACGTAGGCTGTGTGTAGTTTTTCATGTTCGGGTATGAATTGGGGACGGATATATAGATTTACAGGATTTTACAGATGCTTTCACTTTCGTGAGAACAATCTAGCTATAAAAGTCAGTTATTATACATTAATTTCATAAAATTACAAATAATAAGACAAAGGACAGATAATAGATAAAATTACAAAAAAACTCATTCAATGATACACAATACAAAGAGAAGCAAGAAATTCAAGGGACACAAGTCATACATAATATAATCAATGTTACATATTCTTAAGTAATAGCAGAACATTTTTTCTGAAACAACAAATTATAAACAAAAATGTCAACATAAGCAAACTCTATCTTATTTTCTAGTCGACACATTTGAGAGAGATGACTAAAGTAGGAAATATTTTGTCTATTTACAAAAAAGATATATTTTTCGTTTCCATATTTTCTTATAACTTGCCATGAAGAAGCTACGGTAATAGCAAAACCCGGTCGACAATAAGTACAAAGAATGAAAGTTATTGTTTTATTTAAAAAAATATTTTTTCTGACGGTATTCAGGGGGAATGTGCTATGGCGTCCTTAAACAATAGGAATTAGGAACATTTTTTCAATACTGCTAAGACATAATGTAGTATCGAGTTGACTGAATTATTTTGTGTAAACATATTAAATCAATCAATTGCCTTCTAATTTTAAAGTATTCACGGTTACTGGTTACTATATATTTTGAAAAGATTTAGCAATGTTTTCATATTTGTAGTAATAGTAATTCCAAATATTGCTTCCATATTCCAGTTTACTTCTAATTAAGGCTCTGTAAAGGGATAGAATTGATTCAGGGTTCTTGAATGCTTTACATATTCCGTGAATAAATCTCATCATATTTAATGATTTACGCCTATTGTTGTTAATGGGTATATCAAATATGAAATCAGAATCGAGAGTGATTCTTAGATCTCTTATGGATGAAGCTTTTTAAAAAAATAGTATTATTAAGAACGTAGGACGAATCCCTTATAATTCTATTTAGAGTGAAGTTTAAAGTGTTACAGCATATCGTTGACAATGAACCAATTTTTTGTTTTTTTTTTCGGGTGTCAAGGTCATTTAAAGCAATTTATCAGAAACAGATTAAATTTAACGAAAATTTTTAAGATCATCGTTGAAAAGGAACACAATCACAATTTAATTTCGAACTAAGGTCATTCATGAATATTAGAAAAAGTAGGGGGCCAAGTTTTGAACCCTGTGATACACCACAAGTTACAACTGTAGGGGATGATTTGAATCGATTTATAAATACTAGTTCCGTTCCATTATATAAATATGATTTCATCCAGCGAAATAGGTCTCCATGTATTCCTATTTGATCTAGCAGTATTTACAGGTCTTATTTAGTAGGATCGAGTGGTTATCTTCATCAAAAACTTTTTGGAACTCAGTATCAATTGCTTCAACTTGTAATCTTTTAATAAATTAGGGAGTCATATTGAAGTGTGCATTAATGCGGAAGAAGAAATATGTAAATGTCAAAATAGTCTGTGGCGCTTTATTATCACTTCGTTCCCTCGGGTAGAAATAGCGTGAAAATAATGAAATAAATCATAAAAACATGTTAGTTTTGTGAACTAGGAAATATGGATTCGTAACTTTTGGAGGAACATTAATGCAATATCTTTGTATGCAGGCAAAAGAGGAACTGACATACGAATTTTTATCTCAATAGATTTTTTTTTGTATAAAAAACCTCTATAGCAGCGACATCTCCGACTGCAAAGATATAAGATTGTAGAACTAAACTTCGTGAGCACCCCAGATAACTTGAAGTTTGTGGTTTAAATAAATAAATGAATATTATCATTTCGTAGATTTTTCGGCTTGAACTATTTCAAGTCTTCTCATCTAAAGCCTAAATCAACTACTAAGATAAAGCTCGAGGAATGTCTCTTATTTCCATCGACATAATTCACGAAGATATCAATTCACTGAAAGTGTAATAGTCAGGACTTCTCTAAATTCACGTTGAGCGACAAAATACAACTCCAGAAAATCCATTCCTATCGTTATGATAAAGTTATCTTCAGGTCAAATCCACTATCGCACGAAACAGAATATACAAATCAAGGCGAAATGAAAGAGACGCCTAAGAAGCTAATCGTTTCAACGCTGATGGATTCAGATGGTATTTAAAACACCCATAAAATGGCGACACGGTGTAAAAATGGAACAGAATTCTATATTAGTGGATTTTAACAATTCGGGTTAGTTTCGTGACCTTTTGAAGATGTGTGTTTTGACTTCAAGTTTTGGTCGTCTTAAGGGTAAAAGTTCAGCGGAAAACCGGATGCTGATATGTATTGGGGTTGAATTACGGAAACGTATACGCTGTTTGAAGAGAAACTGTAGGGATAGTGTGTACAGAGATTAGTGAAGTGTATACATTATTACCAATTTCTGAGTTTGTCTACCTGTAACCTTCAATACCTTTACCAATATCTACACCCATATCTATACCTAGAATTACACCTATACACATCTATAGAATCATCCGAAATAATAATCTATTACCAGCTATAATATTTGTTTGAAATTCACAGTAATTAATTTTCCATGCATCATTATGGTTTTATCCGTTAATTTCCTTGTAAATTTGGTTACCAGTTAATTCGTTCAAATGTTACATAAATTAATAAAAAATAAAAAAATAAAGCTCCACAGAAAATTGTTACTCTTTGTTATATATATATTACATTCTATTAGGCAGAATGTAATTTTTTAAAAATGATTTTGTCTATTAATCTTTTGAAGATTTATTAATTTTTTGTTTCAATCATTCAAGATAATATTAACAACTCGTTGAAAGCGGAAATACCCAGAAAAGAAAGAGATAACGCTAGCAGCTGGGATACGAAACCAGGACTCCATGGTCTATTCGGGACGCTGCGCTCTGATCAACTGAGCTACGGCTACCCCAATCATTCCCGTCATTTTTATCGGTATCATTCTCAGATTTCTTACGAACTGTTAAATCATCTCCAATTAATTCCCATATATTTTTTTGGCTACCTTTCTATGACTACAAGATTCTAACCAGAATTTATTAGTATTTCGGATATACCTATTCGATTTTTATTTATGTAGGACATCTGTTGACTTTTTTTACAACCTAAGATCTTATGGTCAATCCGGGACCTTGTTCGAATCCCAGCTACTACCGTTAAACAGTATCATTTCACAAATTGTTAATTAAAGAATAATATGTAGTATATTTGCGGAGGAAATCTTTAATTTCAACTCTTTACTCGACTAAGCTAACTCGTGATTTTTTCCTTTATTTTTTCCCACAGTTTTTACTATAAACTAGACATTGTTGGGATTAAAATAATAACATATGGGAACCCACATGGCGCTGCCTGTGTGTGTGTATTTAAAGTTAAGAAGAGTAATGCTAAACAAATAATTTAATTTAATAAAGTTAATAAGAGCACAATAATATTCATTATTTTATTGTATTGTGACTATAAGAAAGTACAATATTTAATGGAAATATTTTAGAATTATCCTAAAAGTAAGCAGAATTTCTGTTTATAATTAGTAAATGTTGAAGCTATAGTTAAAATAAGCAGAATGAAATAACAAAGATTTTATAGAAGTAACGTTTCAACACCCAAATCATTCAGCCATAATTTTATTTCTTTTACGTAGAAAGACAATTTATTTGTTGTTTGAATTTCTTTCTGTAAAGGGTTGAATGTACGAGGACTGATAAAACGGCTGTGTGTTTGCATTAATTTAGTGTACGACTGAGTAGAACAAAATACGCTATTAGTCCCTTTAGTAACACGAATTTCATTCTTCTAGAATTCATTTTTATTTTTAATGACATATTTCAAGGTTTGTAAAATAAACAGCTTACGGATATTGAATTACTTAGATTATTTTTATAAAATGTGTGTTGGAAAAGTTTTATTTTTGTTATATATAACTTTTATAATATGTTTTTGAGTAATTTGTAGAGGCTTAGTAAATGCATCAAGCGCACTATTATATCCTATATGATGGATGATTGCACTAGGGGAAAGTAAATCATTTTTAACTAGTCAATCAAGTCTATACAAAATATATGTAAGGTATCTTAATTTCGTAATGGTTTTATTGATTTGAGTTTGCCAATTCAGATTTGTGTCAATAGATATACCCAAATAATTTATATTTTCAACTAGAATGAGGTCATTGCACAGTGATGATGTTACTTGATTGTAATTAGCATTGTGTAATCTGATTTTTTGATTATTAGCTGGTTTGTTTTTTATGTTTTTTAAAAAGGTTAAATAAAAAGGTGTACTGTAATTTAAGTAGAGTTTGTTACATTTTAGCCATTTTGAGACAAACGCGATACATTCAGTTGCCTTGGAGAATGTTTCAAGCAAAGTATTTACATTTGCTATTTTTGCTGTGTCATCGACGTAATAAACGTTTTTTCAGGGATTGCAACATTACATAAATAATTTACATAGATTAAAAATAGAATCGGCCCAAGTACAGTTTTCTGCGGTACACCATTTTTTTTATCTGCGATTCAGAACTATAAATATTTCTAATTTTTGTTTTTTGCTTTCTATCTTTAAGGTAGTTGGTGAGAATTTTTAGTGTCTCTTTTTGAAACCTAAATGAGCTATTTTTTGATCAGTAAAATATGATTTATGGTATCGAAAGCTTTTCTTAAATCTAAGAATTTGGCTAGACATGTTTTGGTATCTATAGATGTGTTATCTATGATGTTTTTTGTCAAGTAGTATATTGCATCTTCAGTGCTTCGTTCTTTTCGGAAACCGTACTGATTTTTTGATAGATATTTGTATTTTTCTAGATATTCCACTATTATTTTTTAATTACATCTTTCAAATACCTTTGAGAGGTTTGGAACTAAGGAGATAGTTCTGTAATTATCTAATTTATGTTTTTCACCAGATTTGTGAATTGGAAATTATAGTGGAGATTGTTTGTTTGTTTGTTTGTTTGTTTGTTTGTTTGTTTGTTTGTTTGTTTGTTTGTTTGTTTGTTTGTTTGTTTGTTTGTTTGTTTGTTTGTTTGTTTGTTTGTTTGTTTGTTTGTTTGTTTGTTTGTTTGTTTGTTTGTTTGTTTGTTTGTTGTTTGTTTGTTTGTTTGTTTGTTTGTTTGTTTGTTTGTTTGTTTGTTTGTTTGTTTGTTTGTTTGTTTGTTTGTTTGTTTGTTTGTTTGTTTGTTTGTTTGTTTGTTTGTTTGTTTGTTTGTTTGTTTGTTTGTTTTTGTTTTTGTTTGTTTGTTTGTTTGTTTGTTTGTTTGTTTGTTTGTTTTTGTTTGTTTGTTTGTTTGTTTGTTTGTTTGTTTGTTTGTTTGTTTGGTTGTTTGTTTGTTTGTTTGTTTGTTTGTTTGTTTGTTTGTTTGTTTGTTTGTTTGTTTGTTTGTTTGTTTGTTTGTTTGTTTGTTTGTTTGTTTATTTGTTTGTTTGTTTGTTTGTTTGTTTGTTTGCTTGTTTGTTTTATTTTTTTATTTATTATTTTTTATGTTTTGATAGATATATATCACCTGTTCCCTTAGAACTTGATGATTTAAGACCATTCATGCATTTTTCAATTTCCTTTGTTGTGACAGATGAAAAATGTTCAATAGAGTTAACTGAATCGTTATTTGTGTCTATTTACAATGATGTGTCTATGTAAGCATTGTTCTCGTTATTACAAGAAGATTCTAAAATTATTCTATGATTCTATATTCTCAATATGAACCAAATCCAGGTGCGCAATTCCTGTTCTTTTTAAGGAAGATTCCTTATCCCTTTCCTTAGGCTTAAACACTCAATTACAGTTCCGGCTTTCTCGGATGACAGCTGAATTCAGCGAACGACATTCATAAAAAATGTCAATATTTTCCTAGTTTTAAAAAGAGAAAAACTCAATATTAAGTAAGTTACCAATTACATTATTATTTACTTTAAACATTATTAGTTAGTAATCAATATTAAAAATTATGTAGATGTTGCCATTTTCGGCACGGTAGTTCACAATGTTTGGTAATTCACGATAGGTGCGGCATAGAGGAGAGTCGTTCCGGCCGGGCTGAGACGAATGAATCCGATTCCGAAGGTGGTTTACTCACTCCGAGTTCGCAAATCTGGATTCACTCGTTCCGAACTCACACCCAAGGAACAACTAAGTTTTTGTATTGGAGTCAGAAACTATTCAGTAGTGTAATATGAACGATTTTTGCTTGAACGGAGAACTCGAGCTGACCGAAAGGAACGAGGGACCGAGTCCGAGGAATCGAGTGCGTGTGGCGGAACTCGAAATTGGAACTGAGTTCGTAAAATAAGCGGAATGACCCACCTCTAGGTCGGCATAGATTAAACATGACGGAAAATGTCACTTTTAGAATTAGTAACAAAAAAGGTTATAACTATCTAGTGAGGTAGGTACCTTTTTACAAAACCTAATACTGCGTTAAAAGGAATATTTATGCTATTTAAAAATAGAATAAAAATGTATTAGAATGCATTATAATATAGCGTAATTGCTTTTAAAAGTTTTGGTTTAAAACCTAGTGTCACTTTTCATTAATTTACGTTTTCAAATAATTTCAACAATCTGTTTAGGATTTTTTTTGATGTCTCACTGGAATTCCGCAGTTAATCAAGAAGTCTTTAAACTCAAGGAAAAAGATACTAAAAAGATATCTTACCCAAAAATAACATTCAACATGTTAATAAATAGAATTGCCAAATAAATTTGTTTGATTTTAAATAACTTTTTGAACCATGATTATATGTACGAGAATATTGATTGGTTTGTATTCGGTTGTTGTAAGCGAAACCTCCCATCATTGCAAAAGCGACAATTTAAGTTTTTTTATAATAGGGGATGGAAAAATTCAATTGTTGTCAGGTTATCTATGCCTGGAAATATTTGTCTTCCTTTAAAAATATGTTGTATAAATTTTTATATTTAAGTATTCTGTTGTATCTATCCATTATTCCGAAAATTCAATTACGTTTGTTATAATTTAATAAATATAGGAAAGAAATTAAATTGTCGTTTTCTCAAACCTATCTCAACTACTGGCTAGGATTCTGAATCATATCTCCAACTGAAGTGTTGCAGTTTTTAATCAAATAGAATAATGTTCCCGGTAAGCGTCGGTTATATTGCTTCCCGGAGCTCTCGGAGAAGCCAGTGCAAAATGAAATTCTGCGAGCGAAGTAGACCCGCGTTACTAGTTCTAGTAGCTCCGGGTCATCCGGCAGGCAAAGCAATTTCATTAATGTGACAAGGCGGATATTGCCTCTAAGACGTGTGTTTGGATGTGTGATTAAGCTTTGACCTATATGGATACCGACACAAGGCGATTCGAACGCCGATACTGAGACTTCCACAAACACGTTAAACGTGTGCTTTCTGTCTTTCTAAGTTTAATTTCAAAGCCACGATTTAAAAATACTTGTTTTTACCTTCTTTTTAATTTATGTATACAAAGAAGGCATCGCACTTCAAGGTTTCGAAACCTATGTTGCTGTTATGTATGCAGTTCCGATAGTTTTTCCGAACTGCAGCCGGTAGAAATATTGCCCTAGTGAAAGGCAGTCGTTGATATGAGGAGGGCACCGATTAAGTATATTTATTTTTTAAAAGCCCAAATTTTGTGTAGGTAATTAAAGAAAGACGTGAATGCTGACGAGTTTTTTTGACATAATGGGAAACTGTGTAGAGAGAACTAATGAAAGAAACGTTGTCAAAGAAAGCAAGTCTATCAGTTCAGAAATAGTACTGATGGCAATACTGATCTATGACATGGACGTGTCAAATTGGTAGAGGACGTCCGATGTGAAAGAAATTATGAAATATTATTAACAACTTTAATAAAATAACGCTTAGTATGGATTGATGCATAATAGATTGTCAAGAGAATAAAATATGATGCCCAAGTGGACGGAAAAAAGAATTAAGTGAATATTAAAGGGAACGAAATTCTTGAGTTGGTTCATGTCAAGAGTAAAGTACAAAATAAGAGAAAAGTACAAATAAGACGATAAATACAAAATGTGGATAAAGCAGGGAATGTGAGCCCAGAGCCGTGTTACGTTCGATACAATTGTCGAATGCTTTGCTTAAATTTGGTTTTGGTCTTTTTCACACAATTGTGAGAACTGATTCTAGCCAAGCCCATACCTGTCTTTGTCAAAAATAAATGTATATCCTCAAAAGTTAATTTTCACTATTGGCTTGTAGGTTCTCTTTTGGAGTAATAGGTATGCTACTTCCATTAACCGGTAGTTATGCACATATTTAAAAGTGACGGAGGTGGATACGACCGTGAAAAGTAAATAAATCTCCAAGTTAACGCGCATCCAAGGCAAAATAAACAAGCTTTGGCATTTCGAGGAAAAGGTCTCACTTTGAAAAACCAGGCTCTGCGATGGATTTTACACCAAATTGACAAAACAAACCCAATGTCAATATTGTCTCAAATAAACTTTAAGGCTCGGAAAGCTCTTTTTGTTTCGTTGGGTCGTTATTTACAAAGATGCTGTTTTAACAATTTCGTAGAATTCTTGCAAAGGACAGAGTTTTATGATTTTTTGCTTAAAATACTAACAAATCACAGAAATAATATTACATGTTTTTCGATTAAGACGTAACGTTAATAGAGCATAATATTTAGGAATAACCACTTTAGGTAATGGCAATATTTAATTAAAATGCTTGTACTTTTCTTTTTAACATCTTATTCGAATATAATTAGGTAGGTACTTTTAATAAGTGGAAATTTTATGAGCTTCCATAATTCGGGGTAGGTATGTTGCGAGGCTGAAAGAACTGGGGAGGAGGGAGGCAATAGAGAGGGGAAGGTTGGTATCTTATTATCGAGATAGGATTGATTATTAAGATCAATAGCCAGTTAAAACTGTCTGTAATGGTTCATAAAGAATATTTGTTTGGGTAGATAGGTAAGTAGAATTGTGTTTTCAATAGTGTTAGGAAAATTTTATGGCTGGGTAAATCTAATAGGGTAAATCTAATAGGAAAATGGAGCACAGACTAAAGCCAGAAACTGCAGGGAAACTTTGGTTAGCTCCCTTTACTTTAAGATATGATCCTGCCGCATGGATTAATAGACGGTGGTCTCTCCTTTATTATTCAGAAATTAAGGCTTCGTAGCTGAGCACTCAGTTTTTAATTATTATTTTTAGCAAATCGTAGTGTAAACTTGAGAATGTTAATTTTTTTTAAAGATAATCCGAGTTTATTTTTGATAATATCAGAGAATCGTTTATGTTTCATCGAAATAAAATTGCGGAAGTTGTTTCTCGTGAAAAACTACGGAATGCAGCTCCACTTATGGCATCGTATTTTATTAATAAATCATTTTTCTTCCTGCAGTGTAAAAATCTTCCTTCTGTATTTAATACGAACAATAATTTAGGCAAATTCAAAAGATAAAGACAACACACTTAGTCTCTCTGGAATTAATAAATTAGATTGTAGAGGTTGTTAGGCATTCTGTATTGGTAAAACAACACGCAATATCAACATTGGACTTAAAGAGCTTCTTAGATGCTTAAATAATAATGGTTTTCGAATTTCGCCAATCATCTTATTGATAATATTCAATCAAAGCACCGGGGCTAATGTTCTGCACAAAAATGGTCATGGCAATATATTAAATAATTTAGAAGCACTTGAAATAAATAAAGCTGTTAAAACCAAAGACTAAATTCTTAATAATCATTTTAATGTGTCCAATAGCCCATATTAGGTATATTTTCCATACACTCAAAAAATTCCCATTATCTCTTTAACACCTGTTCAGGTGCTTTGTCTCTTTAGATGTAATATGGTAACCCATCATGTACACATCTGTCAGTTTCTCTCTGTTACTATGTAAGATTTTAAATTCATGCTATCTCAATGTTCATTTATTATAGATTATGTTTTGCCTCTTTCTATATGTACGAGTATACGAGTATATGCACACATAATGTATTTTTTGATCAGTTTAATTTTATACCCTGGTGATGCTCGTGTTAAGCGAAATCGGTCGGTTGTAATAAATAAAAAATAAAAAATTGTGGTTATAAACAAATTAAATGTTTTGTTTCACTAATATGCTAAACCGTAAAGTGATTGCTTTCTACCAAAGTAGTGGCTGCATCCGCGTGGCTCAGCTCTCCACTCAATGAGCGATGGATGCAGATGATGCGACTGCCACCCTGAAGATGATCTACTCAATTAAATTGATTTAATTTAATCTATTTTACTATTATCTATTAAGTTTTACATTTTATTTCTTTTATTTTGATGTAATTATCTTTTCGTAATTACTTTTTATTTTATTTAATACGTTTCTTTTCTTTTTTTTTAATATTATTATTTAACCTTTTTAATTTTTATTATTATTATTTATTTATTTTATTGTATTCATTTCTCTATTTATATTGTATGTGTTTCATGTAATATGGCAGACTGGGTTTGCACTACCCACCCAGTCCTGCTGGATTAAACACTTAAATAAATAAAAAGTAGTTATTATTGAATTTTAAAACCTTTAAATAATAACGGATTTCTCCAAAATAAACTGAAACAATAAATGAAATATTGTTCGATATCATTGTCCTCCTCTCGAAGGAAGGGGCTTACCGGGAAAGTTAGTTTGATGTGACTTCTAGGTCATGCAAGGGAGGTTATCACTTAAGCATATGCCTAAGTTTAAGAGAAGCATTAAAGATGCTCTCGAGCCATTAGTTCGGGAAACAATTAGGACGGAATAACATGCCGGGAAATAATTACTCCAAAGTTCCATTAATTGTTATTAAATTATTTCCCCGTCAAGCCAGCTCTGGGGTGGGCCGCGATATCGGGAATTTGTAATCACTTTGTCGATGAAGCTCATTTATATTAAGTTTTGAAACTGCTTATTTGACTGAGACGTGGCGGGATATTGTCTTTTGTTGTAATAAGTACCCACTGATAATATGACGACACACAAAGGTTGAGGAAGTGAATTATGTGATTTGGAATCGTCATTCTTTGACGACTTCCACTTCCACAGGAGAGCTGTAAGATCCTTGAATCTGGGTGGCAAACACTTAGACTAAATTATAAATAATAACACTTTTCAACGCATTATGTAGGTATCCCTAAACTGCGGGTACACATTACAGCTTTCCGAAACGTAAAAGCTTTAATTAATCAATACGTAATTTTGGTACATTTTAGCCCTACAGTACAATAATAAAGTACCAGCCTCAACTGTTATAATAATTTGTCGATTGTTGTTGTGTTTAATTCGTAGAACTCCATTTAGTTTGTTCTTTTATTGAAGATAAATCAAATATAATAATGCCAAATATTATCGTTTATTTTGTCATTGTGAGCTGTTTCAGCATTTGACGTTTGATAATAGCTTTAAACGCCAAAAGAGCTGTCATAATAATAAAAAAAAATTGTAGGTAGTTTATTAAATTTAGATTAATTTTAAATTACACAAAAAGTTATAATAACGCCTGTTAATATCTCTTCTGACTCCCGAGATATAGCAGCGTCCTGGAAATGTTCATGAAGGGACCAGTCAAAGTTACCCACCCTTTCCCACGGCGTTTTAAGGTTTGTTTTACCTCCTATCGCCGTACAAGCCAGGACTCAATATCTACAAATGAATATAAATTCTAATATTTATTAGAATATATTAGAATTTAAATATTCAACAAATACAAAAACAACATGCTCATAAATTCTAAAAGATGCTATACAGTAAAAGACATATATTTTATGTGTTCTCCTCAAAAGTGGTCTGCATCTAAAGTGTAATAAGATTAACAAAAAAAGAAATGTAAAAAAAAGAGAAATATATAAAAAAAATGATAAACAATAATCAAATGAAACCAGATATCTCGGGCAGTTTATCAGACTATTATAGAGCGGTGCCACCGAGAATGAGTATTGTGATCGGTCTGGCTGTCAGTGGATTCAAATACTCGGGCCCTTTAGCTTGTTACCTGAGAGTTTCCTCGAAGAAGTTTGTATTTTGGGAGAGACTCCCAAAGACCCTATGGAATAAGCGGGCATCGGGTACCGGACCCGCGTTATCATTCTTCGTGCGTGCTCATGACTTTGGGGGAGGCTCCGTTAGCTCCTCAGATAATAATAGTTCATTGATGCAACCGCTTGACTATATGCAGGGACAGGGTGAAAACAACCCCTTGGAGCGGAGTTTAACTTTATAAATAATTAAACAGTTTAGTTCTGCCACCTCTCATAAAAAACCCTAATGATGTTAGTAAGGAAATGACAATATATAATATACGAGTACATGGTAAAATAAAATAATAATAAATATACTGTTTTGGCAGGAAATTGAGATCAATCTATATAAATAATAATACATAGAAAATAAACAAACGACAATACATTAAGAAAAAATAGTAAACAAAAAAAAATGGAAACAGATTGCTTTGAGAGTAAATGGAGATCAATCCAGAGAAATCATAACACATAAATCAAAACACAGAAAATAAACAAGAAATATACCCGAAAAATATCATGGAGGGACCAGTGTACTCTTCTTTGACAAACTTTTTTCCGACTTGAATGAATAGCTAATGTCACAGACTGTCAATTCATTAACGCCATTATATAGCCACAGTTGTGTGGAAGCTTGTTAGAAAACAATCCAGAAAATTAATATAGATTATATTGTAGCATTTATTCGTTATTAAACGCAAATAAATAAACTTTAAATACTAAACAAAAATAAATGTCTCCGAGTAGAAAAGGTGCAAACTTAAGAGGAACGGATGCGTGACCTGTTTCATACAAAACTTAATTTTGGATTTGAGGCAAAAATACTCACCCAATGATATTTTTTTCATCAAAAAGTATAGCAAATATCTAGTACGGATTAGAAGTAATTTGTTTATTTTTGTTGTACGTTATGAAATATGGGCCATTAAAGGAATAAATTTTATCGTTTTTTTTAAATATTCACATTTCCTATGTAAATATGATTACGTAAATAAAAATACAAATTCAAAATATAAAAAAAATAAACCCCTTTTCGGGTAGATATTTTAAATTATTTACGGCAAATTTGTATTCCAACGTAAATTGGACGTTTTTAATTTAATTGAAAGTCAACCATTGAGGTTATTTTAATGTTTTATTTTTATTTTATTTTATTTTATATTTCATTGTATTTTCAAAGTAGACGGGTAAAAATATTTTTTTACATTACCGCTAGCCCCCAAATTATTGTTAAAGTTGCCTCTAAAATTGCGAAAAACTAATTCCTTTAATGACCTGTATTTCATAATGTATAACAAAAACAAAAATACTTCTAATTAATCTGTACTAGATATTTACTAAACTTTTTGATGAAAAAAAAGATCATCAGGTTTAGGTGAGTATTTTGGTCTCAAATTCAAAATTATGTTTTGCATGAAACAGACCGCGCAGCCGTTCCTCTTAACGGCTTGATGGGTGGGACTTTTAGCATTTCTCGGAGGTTATAGTTCTGTGCTGGAACCTTAGAGTAACAGGTATATTATTACTCTAAGGCTGGAACACAAAAAATACCGTTTTACACGTACTACATTTGAACAAGTAGGAATCAGAAAGTGAGGCAACTTGGTGATTAAACTATTCGTTGGTAACTCTAACACCCAAAGGGAAACAATTTCCACAAAAGAGTTAAATTATTCTTAATATGCATTATTTTGCATTTAATTAAAATAAAATGATGTACAATATATTTGCAGCACGTTCCAGAGTAGATACTCTCAGTATCTCCCTCGTGAAAAAACGTCATTCAGAATCGAAATTAATTTAATACAATTACTAACCGAATACTGTTTTTAAATCTCTTAAATTTATTTTCACATTAAAATTTAAAATAAAATATTTTCTTTTTTAATTTGTAATATAAATTTGTTATTCAATATTTTATAAAAACAAATATTCTAGTTTTTGTTTAATTATTACCTACTTTAATCAATTTTTGTTTATGTTTATAATTTGTCTCTTCTTAGATTATTGTGTTCCATGTTTATCATTTGTCTATACTTGACATTATTATTTTTTAGTATTCTGTATATTCCTGATGAGAAAAGCATCGCTTACGAAAATACATGTTGATATGTATATATTAATAAAATGGTGATTACAAAGTAATTTTGAATTCATTATATTATTGTTGACGATTTTCGTGAGGAGGCAAACTCTGAGAAAAAACCCGACATAAAAAAATCCAAGGTGGTCTCAAATGATGAGAGTACGTAAGGAAACTTTTTATGAAACTATGTTTTCGTTGGAAAAACTGTCAATGAAGACATAAAACACCAAATAATACAATAGAGATAGAATATTCTTGGAGAGATTGGGTTTTGGAATCTGTTTTAAAATAAAGAGCTAAGAAAAATATATGAAGAAAACAATGAACAGATAGTCAGTTTTTTTAAACAACAATATATATTAATTAGGAATGATAATGTCGAGAGTTTGTAAAACGGGTTTTCCATGTGGCAGTCCTTTTCCGCACCTGTCTTCGTTCCGGACGGCAGTAGGGAATAATTTTTTCATTGTAATCGAACTATAAATGAAAGTAATGATAATAAAACAGATTTTTTTTGCGCATGAAAATATTTACCGAGATAAGCTTCATTACATTGGCCTAATATCACTTTATCTCATCTCTTGTCTCTTGGATATTCAAAGGAAACTTGTTCCTTGCCAATTGAACAGAAACCGATGGTCAACTACAGTAACTGTCAATATCAGAATGGAGTGGGTACTCAGTATTTATTTAGTACCGCGTAGTGACCGCACAATGTAACTAATTAACTCAAATACAAGGCATGTGGACTGATTATGAATGCCTTTTTTGAAAGGAAATTCCTACTGACCTTCATAGCTGACAAGCCCTTTGGATTTGGATCAAGAGGTCGCGGCTTAGAACTGAGAATTCGCAAGATTTAAAAAAAAAAATAACCTAAGTCAAATAAAGCAATATAGAATATATTTGGAGAGCTCAATTATACACTGAATGCTGTAGAAATGGGATCTCTCAGGCGAATGTGTGTAAAACCACGTATGATCGTGTGATGAATGTTGAGATTCGTAAAGAATGCAAGGCTGATGTAAGCGTAATGAGTAAGATTAAGAAAGGGACGCTATGGTTTGGGCATGTAGAGTGAATGAACGAGGAAAGGAGTGTAAGAATAATATATGTCGCGAATGTGAATTCAAGAAGAAGCCGGGACATCAGAAGAAGACATGTCATGATCAAGTGAATCAAATACTTGAGTCGGGCCATGTCAGAAATCGGAATAATATGTTGTATGAAAGTGAATGAAGCAAGAAGTGTATGCCAAGATTTAGTTCTTTGGCGGTTCGTTCTCTCTGCCTACCCCTGCGGAGAAATGGCGTGATGGCTAGTTAGTTAGTCAGTTAAAGTATATTTGCATTTTCTTCCATAATGGCAGAACCTCGTACTTTATCGCACTCGCCAGAGACCACCATTTAAAATCTAAATAATGCTTGAAATGGTTTTAGCTGTGTCAAGTGACCAGATCTGAATATAACTAATAGCTATATTTTTCTCTACCCTCTTCTTCATAATTCCCCTCCTATACTTCGCGACGGAAACCCAAAAGGGGATCCCATAGCCTGCACTAAGGCACGGGGTAGTTCGGACCCGTATGCGGTAATAACATAAATTTACTTACGGCCGTACTTCACAACTTTTCGAATGATCAATCTGTAATCTCAGCCAAGTATTTTATTGAGCAACGTTCTTTTCGCTTGTTTCCGAGCATTTTTAATCGTTGATGATGCCCGCCCACTTCATAGACAATGAAATGACAACACAGTAAAAAATTCAGTGTAAAACTATTAATACACATCATTTGATTTAAAAACAAATAATAATAATAATAATAATAAATGGATTATTTCTATAGCGCCGTTTTCGTGAGAAAATCACCTCAAGGGCGCTTTACAACATAATTTATCTAACCTATACCTTATCACTTAGACTTATTATATACAAACATTTTATATTTTACAAACGTGATATACGTGTCGTACATTTGACGTTTCTCCTCCGTGAAAAACAAACCAAAATGAAGCTTATAATAAGTAGAATAAGTTAGGTTCTCATTATTATTTAAAACATACAAAAACATGTCGGAAATGTTTTACAATTCAGACTCGTTCTGAACACGCATAGATTATTTAAATAAAACTTCGTTTTGAATCACAATAAGAAACAACTATTTATGTTGGGTCGGCGGAGATTCAAAGCAATGTTTATTAATTCATTTAAAGCTTAGTTAAGTTTGAAGTTTTGCATGGATAGTTTACGTCAGTTTTTTTTATTTTTTCTCTTTAACCCCAACTAAGAAATAATTTACAGTATTATATTTATAACATGTTATTCCGTTCTTAGTTTGGATTTAAAGAAAACAAAAAATTCGTCAAACGATTGGTAACTTTGTGGCATCATTATTCATTAAATAATTAAAAGTGTACTTTGTTTACACCACTTTTATAAAAATAAACAAATATCTCTACATATTTCGATAGCAATGCTGTCATCCTCAGGAATATATGAATACTTAAAAACAATTTCAACAGACAAATGATAAAAATTAAAACAATAATTAAAGAATATACAAATTATAAACATAAACAAAAATTAATTGAAGTTGTTAAGTAATTAATCAAAAATGCTAATAAAAAATAATTATAAAATATTGAATAACCAATTTACATTAGAAATGAAAAAAATAAATTATTATTATTAATATTAACATGAAAATAAATTAAGAGAGCTATTTCTAAAAAAAATGAGTCTAAATTGTAAAAGTTTACTAACAAGTTTTTGACATTTTTTGAAACGGTTAAATAAATCTGTGTCATTCAATATTTGAATCGCGAAAAACAGATCGCAAACCAAATGACGTTTGACATCTCGCTGACATTTTTTTATTCTGTTAACAATTTTTACAACGAGTCCTTTGTTGAGCGAAGCTTGGTCCAGTAGAATCGATTCCCCAACTTTATCGTAACTTTGATCGTTACTTGATCGAGATTTGCGTTGGAAGAGCATAGTTTGCATTTAAACATTGTTTAGGTAAAATCTCGGCTGAACAGTTACTCAGTGGGATTGGGAAGAACTGCCGTTACCTTACCTACTTCACTAGAGTTTCTTGACCTTCCCACTACAATAGACCTAGTATCTACGACGATCTAAGTTCCATCCGTAATGTCTAGCAGAGAATATATGCATTATTTTGGATGATGTATGTTTTGCTACAATCTTGTATTACTCTATCGCATCCGCAACGCAAAACTGAGTAGAACAATAAATAATCAACCTCTCTCTCTGTATAATATCTATAAAGGCGAGTGTCTGGAGCGGTATTTGTTTTTTTTTTTTGCATACAAATCTATAATTTTATTTCATGTTTAATGAAATTTTGCACACTTCAAAATATGGGAAAGGTAACCGTCTACATGAAATTTCGAAATACGAAGCACATCCCCCATTTCCACCCCTTTAAGATGAATTTTGGTACTTCTTGATGAAATTTTGTACACTTTCTAAATAAACTAGGTAGGTGTAACAAATCACAACTTAAAAACTTTCCTCCAAACCATTTAAAACCCCGAACAACGCCGGGTACTTTAGGATGTAATAATATATAAAAAATAAATTATGTTCGTTCCCACGTATAAACGTAATTTTATTTTAATTAAACGAATTGGATCGAACCCCCCTTATTTACGCCACCAATGCGAATTTCTGTCAACATTTAATTATTATTTATTTGAGATTGTCTCCGGGTGTTTAATTATAAAATCAACTAGAAGTTTATGTATCGCGAAAAGTTCTTCAACACTGTGCTGTGAGAAAGGAAAAAGAAAATCTAAAAATAATCCCGGGCAAAGTGAAAAACTTGTCAGGAAGTTATAATTAATAAAAATTAAACCTCTCGCAAACTTTTAGTTGAATGCAATTCAAAGGCGCGAATTTAAAGAAGAATAATTATTCTGCCTAACTTTCATTTAAGTTTGGAAAAGATATACGAGAAACATTATATTTTCTTGGAAATTTATTAGTTTTAATGACTTTCGGAGCATGTTTTGATTAAATTAGTTGTTCGTAGCCGCAAATTATTTCTGAAAGTATAGGTGACGTGTGCGGGGCCTTAATTGGCACTAATAAGTAATGTTCTACTCACGCCTACACGAATAAAGGTCGCTCAGAGGCAGGAGGCTTCTCAAATTATGTTATTTTAATAGCCAAATCCACTTAGGTTAGTTTGGAAACTGCTGAAATTATCATTCGTAGTAACAGAGTACATGCGCAGAATTATTGGAGTACGAATTAAAGAAAAATGGCCACTATTAAATTAAGTTCGTCATTTTTTCGATGACGCGCCACGAGAGTTCTAAATGTTTAAATAATAAAATTCTAATAAATATTATCATCTGAGTCCTCTATAAAACCGTGCTTTACGATCAGATCGTAAATGAAAATATGGCTTTTTATTTTTACGAGAGAAATTTTATACCAAAAAATGTTATTTTTTGTTTTTGGGGTTTTATAGCCTTTTTGGCGGGGGTTCAATTCGCGATTTTATTTTTCAAAGATTTATTTTACTAAAATTGGATTTTGTGAAAGACTTCTGAATATTTTCGACATATTGATGTATACGGATGTTTTCACGTGTTTGGTATCATAACAATAATAGCAATTTGAAACAACCTACAGTAATTCTGAATTTAAAACAAGTGGTAAATGTACGTTTAAATATCTTTTAAATCTTCATTGTGATTAAATATTAAACAAGTCTCTTATAAGCTAATTCTTATTTATGAACTTCTTCGTTTTATAATGATGCAGTAATAATTAAAGGTTTTCCAAACTACGAAATTTTCACAACTGCGACTACCCACCCTTTTTATTAGGTTAATGTTCATGATTAAGATTCTACCAAACAAAAAAATTACTTATAAAATGAACTACATTAATCATATACTTAAAATTTCAACTTACCATAAACTTAAGTATTAACATTTTCTTATTCAGATTTTAAGACATCCGTTTACTTATCTCATATTTCAACACGCAAATAGTAAATAACTAACTTCTTAGTCTTTTCTTCATGAGTCTTCTTGCATTCCTTAAAAAGACCTTCTCATATTTTAACACGCAAATAGTAAATAACTAACTTCTTAGTCTTTTCTTCATGAGTCTTCTTGCATTCCTTAAAAAGACCTTCGTCAAAAATTTCCAGGATTGCCGTGGGCGACATCTGCTTTTCTTTCCTAACCGAGGACAAAATCTGAGAAATAGAATTTCATCAACTACAACAACATTAGTCTTGTCAAGTTACTACCACAGTTCCACTAGAGGTTGTAAAATATTATGATGATTACTGCCATTGAAGTTATTATTAATAAGTATATTTTTTATTCATATATAAAGAAAATATATAATCATAGAAGAAAATAATATTACCACATCCCAAACGAACCACGAAACCGAAAAAACAACAGAAAATTAAAAGGTTTCAGTCGCACCTGGGACTCGAACCCAGGACCTCTACCTATCCGGGGTAACCGTTTAACCAACTTAGCTAATGAGTTCAATTTACGCCATTTACACCGATATCATACTTCAAGTTCAAGACTTGTTAATATTATCCTCCATTTTTAAATCCCATATTATTGGCTGCTATCCTTATGATGATCGCAAAGTTCTACCCGAACACAATTGCAATCGGAATAGAATTTCGGATATACCTACCCGATTTTTATTCATACGAGACATCTATTGACTTATTTTACAAGTCTGGAAAGAAATAATCAATTTATTTTTTATAACTTATTGAAGTTTGTAAACCTTATTGTAATATTTAATCATTGAAGAAGATAATATTAACACATCCCAAATGAACCACGAAACCGAAAAAACAACAGAAAATTCCCAGTTGCGACTGAAATCTTTTTATTTTCTGTTGTTTTTTCGGTTTCGTGGTTCATTTGGGATGTGTTAATATTATCTTCTTCAATGATTAAATATTACAATGAGGTTTACAAACTTCAATAAGTTATAAAAAATAAATTGAAAAAAATATATACATGTTTCGAAAGCAATGATTTCTTCATCAGGAAAATATGGAATACTAAAAATAATAATGTCAAGACAAATGATAAAAATTAGAATACAATAATGTAAGAATATGGAAATTATAAAAATAAACAAAAAAATGATTATAGTAGGTAAGTAATTAATCAAAAATGTCAATAAAAATTATTATAAAGCATTGAATAACAAATTTATGTTATAAATTAAAAAGAAATTATAATATTATAGAGATAGATATTAAAAAAAATATTTGATTATTTATTAAATTTAATACACTATAAACGCTTTTCCTGATTTCTAAAATTTTAACTTTGTCTAACTGTAAATTATTATTATTAATTATTCTTGTGTTCGTAGAACTCTATTTACTTTATATTTTTTTAAATTACATTTTTCAAAGTTATTAATATTACGATTAAGTTCTTTAAGTATTTTTTTATTATGGCAGCTTTTTCGGCGTTCTAAGCTATTTTTAAACTGTGGTTAGGTCACGTCGAGAGAACGTATATATATTATTTTATTTAAACTTTTGTGGTGCCAAATATGATTTATTTCCGGTAAAACCGATTTACTGAGAAAATACTTGTGATAATAGATTCTTTATTCTGTGAGGTACTTACAGTCGAAATCTGTTATCCTCGCATTAAATGGCACTGCTTTTATAATGACATGAATAGTATGGCAATTTATTTAAAATACTTTTCTTCACTTTGTGGCATCATTAACTAATTAAAAATTACTCTGTAATCACCATTTTTTTAAATATATTCATATCAACAGTATTCTGTATCTTCTGGTAAGAAAAACTTTGCTTTCGAAACATGTTGATATGTATATATTAAAAAAATGGTAATTACAATGTAATTTTCAATTAATTTATGAATGCTATTGACTTATTCAAATGTGTCATTCTGTTTAGGGCTTGTGAACATACTGAGAAGTGGGGAATAAATAATTTTTCTTACTTTATTAATTAATGAAAAAATATAACTTACATTTTGCTAAATATTTAACTTTAGTTTGAAAGCTTTTCTTTTGATTGGACAACATCATCTGGAATCATTCTCGATTTCTGAAATCTCACCATTTAAAAAAGAAGATAATAAATCAAGTCACAATAATGCTAGTTCCAGGAACACAATATTTATGATACGCTCATGTTGGAAGTGCTGAAAAAGCTTTTTGCTCACGTTCTCTCTTCTATGCGATTCCATTTTAGACTGTCATTGTATTTCTATCTCTGTCTGACGGATCGCATGTGGCCAACTGGATTTTATCTGGACTATTTGAAAAGATGGGCTAAATTATTTAAGTCATAAAATTCATAAAGAATATTTGGTCACATGTGTCTACTTCTATAATTTTTTATGTCTTTGAAAAAAATTAGTTTTGATAGTGTATTTTAGCAATATACTCGTGAAAGTTTGTTGATAGTCCGCAAGTTTGTGCTCACTGCTCAAAAGCTCTACATTGTAAATGTTTTATTACGATATTAAGACGATGGATAACCATGATAAAAGTACGAAATTTTTTAATATTGTCAGGTTTTCGTAACCCAGGAAAGTATGTCTTTCGTTAAAAAAAATTAATAAAAAGAATTCCTATTATGCTAAAAGCTTGTAAGTAACTTAAATAATTTATAATATAATTTCTCCAAATAATTTGATACTTACTCAATCTAAGGTAATTAGTGTATAACTTGCACATTATATTAATTTACAACGTTGTTTCATTGTTGGTCTCCATGTACAATTATCTCTATTGAAATGGTACTATACGATTAGGTACATGCAATCCGTTAAAATTTTACTTTTTCAACTACTCGTTACCTTTTGCTGCAACATTGTTTACAACGGCTAAATATTTAACTAAGAATTTCTTTGTCAAGGGTTTGAATTCCATTCCAAAATTAAAAGTCAAATAATTATTTTTCTCTATAGTAATCATTTATTAAATATTAATTTTTATTTGAATCATTATTAACGCCCTGGTGAGCTTTTACATATTTTTAACATTTTACACGATTTTGTGTAAAATACAGAAAGAAAAAAAAAAGGTTTGAATATAACAAAACATGAATATGATAAATAGTAGGTATCTAAGAGTATCATATAATATTCATGTATAATAATGTATAAGTGCGTGGTACAGAAATAATAAAAAAGCAAAAAGTTTTTAAGTTGTAAGTAACACAAAAAAAAACTTATAATCTTATACTCGTATATGAAATAAAATAAACAATTTATAGTGAAAAAAATCTATGTTAATACATTTAGCGTATAATACATATAAAAGTGCATAAAACATAATATAGAGGATGATACAGGGAATGAAAAGAAAACACTATTTTGCATTGTGGAAATTAATTACACAACAGCTCCTATGCGGTACTCCTAAATAATCGTTGCTACGCAAAATAACATGTAAATTTTGAATGCAAAATATCTAAACAAAATAAACCTTACACCATTTAACCTCTTTCTGTTTGATCGTGTGTTCGAAACTAATGGAGATTGCAACGGAGCTTTTAGCGGTGTGCCTATATCAACTGATTAGTAAAAATCAACTGCAATTACAATATAGAGAAATTTCTACTTCAAATTCAATTGCGCAATAATCGACAGCTATAATACGGACACGTGCCTAATTTGGGGGTCGTAAGATTTAAATATACCTGTAATAAATTGTATTCTGAATAAAGAAATGAGATCAACGTACACATGCCAAGGAAGCAACGACCTACAATCACTGCAATCTGATAATACCACCGACATCAATTGCTCATGATGATGTGTGAAATTTGCTGGTCTACAGAAACATTTAAAAAACAAAAGAATCGTCGTCTGCCCAGCGTATTATCAGGCTAGGTCAGGGTTTCCTACTCCTGATCGGAGTGGTCGTTCCACTGGTCTCCGGTCGTGTAATGCGCTCAGCACTCGTCGTTCTCCACCCGAGCCGCCCTCCACACTCGCCGCCCATCGCACTGGCCACCCGTCGCACTCGCAGGGCGGGCGGTAATGACGCAATTATTTCTCTAACATATCCCCCGGGCCAGTCGGAATGCGGCGGCTAAAAGCGGCGGGGTGAGACCGGACGCCGAGAATTGTTTGATTTGAAAAATGCATTTGGACTAACGATAATAAATGCCCTTTTCTAGGCGGAGTGACAACGATTTCGCTGAAAAATCATCTTTTTACATGACTAACGGATACATTATTTATCCGCAATGTTTTTTTTCGTTTATTTATTGCATAATGAGCTACGGAGCTTCGTAAAGATATTTTGAATATGAAAATATGAAAGACGCTAACTTATTGCATAGCATTTTTTTATCGATTATCCACAAAAATAATGATAACATGTTTTTTAAATCGAACGAATCGAGAGGAGAACAAATCTTCATCGTTTTTTAGCGAAATTAAAAGGAATACGCAATATATATATACACAAGAAATGAAATTAGAGGTAAAACTGGGTTGTTTGCTAAGTAGTTTATATGTATAGGTATAGAAATTAACAAATAAAAAACAGTCGTTCTCATTAAAGAGGAAAATACTCATGTGAAAAAATAGAACTAACTCTGAACTTTTCTCGTTCAGAAGAACGTAGGATCAAATTGTATCTCATTTGTTACTTTAACATTGTCAAATCCATTTTTAATTAACAAAATTTACTACAACATATCCCTTTCACCATCTCCTACTGTAAACTCAGAAATAATGAACTGCTCTTCTCCAATTAACACTCGACTAATTATAGATACAATTTACCATTGTCAAGAATGTGTAGTGGTCAACTCTAGTAAATATCTTAATTTTTCTGATGTAAGCTCAAATGATTTTTATTTGTCATTAAGCAATTAAAGAAATATTATCATTGTTATGAAGCTTAACCTGGTTTTGACTTGACTTGTCACTTTTACTTTTTTGTGTTTATTTTGTATTTTGTTTTTGCTTAATTCATATACCATCCGAATTCCATGATACTTATATCGTAAATTGGACGTTAGTCCGTTATTAAATAAATAAAACATGATTTACAAAATGTTATGTAATTGGAACTACTATGTTCATATTAGCATATATTAATGAAAGGACATCATTATTATCACTATAAGCATTTCAGGGCACAATGAGGGTCACGGATTTACATATTTATGTCCGTAAGTTCATGCAGTAAGTACCACAATTAGGTATAAAACAGAGCAAAAGGCTTTTGGTGGAGTCGTTTCATTAATTTTATAAACCCTAACAACACAGAGTAAACATGGAACAATCAAATAAAATATTAAGAGCAGGACGATCTCGTCTAATGGGGGGAGTCTGTAAAGAATTTAAGGACTGGAGAGTGGAGAGTTTCGCTCTGTTCGGGACTAGTAGAACCCAATGATTAAAAACTGTACTTGTCCATTGGTCGCTGGGGAGGCTGTGTCGTGAAAAGTTTTGAAATGTGCTTCGTTTTCAGAAAACTAACTAAGATAAATTATTACACAATAAAGTCAAAGAGAAATATATAATGCTGAACCACTCATTTTTTATCAAAAATTACAATTACTGATTAAAGTGTAAAGACAAACTAGTCGAAATGTAGATATGATAAAAAAAAAACAATATTAGGTAGGAAATAAACTCATCATAACAAATTTTGCCATTTCGGTCAAACTAAACCAAAGCAAAGCAAATATAATAAATATAGCCCAACACTTGTTCATTGATGACATCGGCAGTGTGAGAATGATTCATTTCACCAGCTTGTTCTTACGTAAAACGGCCGGCTTGCATTTATCTCTCTTCTTTATTATAATTTAGGCGTCTTCAAGACCCGCATTACCAATTTTCTCTCCTCAACCCCTTCCCAAACCCGCCTCAGTAGGTCGCCCAAACCGGTTGCAACATTGTTTGGCATCTTGTTAAATACATTACATATAGCGGAGCGCTTGTTAAGTGTCACATAAACAAAAGATATTCGTGTATTGAATTGAGCAACGAAGAGACTGGTTCGACTATGACTATTGTGTTGGAGAATGACCTACCTGACTCAAATAAATAACCGATTAAATTCTTTCGTTTTCAGTGACCACATATTTCGATAAAATTATCTTGATTTCTCTGCATCCTCTAAAGTGCTCGGTTGTAGGTTCCTTATGAAATCACTGAGAGGAAGGAAGATCACTTGGTGGGAGGAAATAAAAGATTCACCATGTAGTCTTTTCTGCAGTACTCTCAGTTCCTAACTATTGTCAATGGAAGGATGATCCTTATTTTCCCCCTATAATCCTCGTCATGATAATAGGTGTTACGTTTTTAAACTAAAAAATTCAGTACGCTGCATTCGCTAATAATGAGTTTTATGATACATTTCTCAGAATCGTATATACTCGTGTGTAGTAAAAAATTCAGTACGCTGCATTCGCTAATAATGAGTTTTATGATACATTTCTCAGAATCGTATATACTCGTGATAATATAATAATCATAATAATGAGTTTTATGATACATTTCTCAGATAAATATATATACTCGTGTGTAAAAAATCAGTACGCTGCATTCGCTAATAATGAGTTTTATGATACATTTCTCAGAATCGTATATACTCGTGTGTAGTAAAAAATTCAGTACGCTGCATTCGCTAATAATGAGTTTTATGATACATTTCTCAGAATCGTATATACTCGTGTGTAGTAAAAAATTCAGTACGCTGCATTCGCTAATAATGAGTTTTATGATACATTTCTCAGAATCGTATATACTCGTGATAATATAATAATCGCTAATAATGAGTTTTATGATACATTTCTCAGAATCGTATATACTCGTGTGTAGTAAAAAAATCAGTACGCTGCATTCGCTAATAATGAGTTTTATGATACATTTCTCAGAATCGTATATACTCGTGTGTAGTAAAAAATTCAGTACGCTGCATTCGCTAATAATGAGTTTTATGATACATTTCTCAGAATCGTATATACTCGTGTGTAGTAAAAAATTCAGTACGCTGCATTCGCTAATAATGAGTTTTATGATACATTTCTCAGAATCATATATACTCGTGTGTATACTACTGTTTTTAACTGGTGGGAAATGGAAGAAGACTAATTTATCGCGATTTTATATAAGCTTGCAAAAATCAATTTGTGGAGGCCTTTAGAAAACATGAAAGAAGTAAGATAAAACCAGTCAAACTATGCAACCCTTTTGTCTGGAGTACCCCAGGGGTTTGTTCTGGGTTTACCACATGAGCAACTAAACTACAGAATATATAAAAAATATAAATTAAAGGGATACATAAAAAATATAAATTAAAGGGACATAAAAAAAAAGAAGAAGAATAACAATTTAATCGGAGCACATCGATCAAAGCTAGAAGAAGAGAAAATAAAATAAACGAAGATATTACAAGCAAAAGTAGACATACACATAGAAAAATAAATATAGTATTTCCAGCAAAAACAGGTACACATATAGAAATAAAATAGACGTAATAGTCAATGTATCATAATATCTAAAATCTTAAGACAAGAATAGGTAATAGTCATAGGCAATATTGGAGCAGTAGTGAGAAGAGAAACAGAGAAGAGACAGGAGCAATATGTTCGGCACCTGAAACAAAGATGAATTCAGTCTAGTCAGCAACTGTAACCACAGGCTATTTCTCCACCCACACATCACCAAATCTGCTCAGACACTTAAAATTCTCTTTTTTCGATACTAAGTCGACATTTCATGCCGGTCTAGTTATCCCACACAGACCATCAAGCATTTCCTCTATGGAATCCTTCATCAACTTATATTTCCACAGAATGTGCTCGGCAGGCTGGTTTTTATCACCACATGAGCAGTTCGGGTGAGGAGACAGGGTCAAGCCATGTAGCCGTTACATGAACTCCCCATGTCCGGACAAAAGTTAGGTTATGTGGTGATCCAATTTGATGTACGCCCCTTCCATTCCGTCTTTAACTGACGGAATGAAGGAGAAGCTCCATCTTCCCGTATTCAACGCATCCCATCGTGCCTGGCATTCGTTCAGAGTTCGTTCCCGCAACTCTTTCAGAAGATCGAGCAGGGACACAGTTCCGCCTGGTGTCAATTCGACTTCCAGGTGGACAGCAGCCCTAACACCCGTCAGTTCTTTTCTGCTCAGAACCTCCCTGATTTCATAGTCCAAGGCAAAATACTAGCTAGAACTGTCAATGCGTCAGAAGTCACAATTCTATACGCGCCCGAGAGGGCTAGCAGAGAAGTACGCCGTCCCCGCTTGAGGATCAATTGGATCAAAATGTTGCCCAAAGAGGTAACCTACGAGACTTGTGCCATGTAATACCCCTTTATAGGAGACGCAAAGCTGGAGAACGCAATCCCCACTCGGCCGTAGAGAGCTTTGGGCCGAGAAACAGCTGCTTTTGACGTGCGTTAAGAATGAAGAAGATTTATCCAAGATGACTCTCAGGTATCTTGTGTTTTTTACAAAGCGAATAGAGGAGTCTTCCATTTTGATGAAGGGTTTTCAAGTCCATTATCAGGAGTCCCGTGCTCTTGGTAGGCGAAGTTTAATCTGTTTCTCTCCCCATTATAAAATTTCTCGCAAACCCTCCTCTGCCTTACTCTCAACTGCTTTTCTACTATCCCTAGAGACCAGAAACAACTTGTCATCAGCCTAGTCGACCGAGATACATCTTTTAGGCAAGGGTAGCCTGGAGGAATCGTCGAAAACGACGTTCCACATGTCATGCCCGAAAACCGACATAGACATATCACGGTGGCAAATGCCACTTTTATAATTAATGACGGAATAAAAAGGTCATGACTATCTAGCAGGGTTGGTTCGTGAATTTTTAGTGTGCTAGAGTGCTGATATTGGAAAAAAGGACATTATTGATGTTGAAGCAGAAAATGATTTTCATTTTTCAAAAAAAAAAATTGCCTGAAAATGTTTTTGCTAGGGGGTTTAAATTGGTCAATCCCCTAACTTAAAAATATTCAAATAAAATTTAAAAAAAATCATAATCGTTTTCGGCTACAACTCCATCAATAATGCAGTTTTTTAAATCTTATCACTCTAGTACACCAAATTTTCACGAGCCGCCCCTGCTATCTAATAAGGTATGTACCCTTTTAAAACACACAATCGTCATTAAATGGCGTCTTTGTGCTATTTTTAAATAAAATAAAAATTGTATATAATGCATTTAATACAATATAATTGTTTTAAATAGTGTTGGTCCAAAACTGTGTGTTAAATGTAGATATTTCATCAATTAAAATACGTGGTTTCATATAATCTCTTAACAATCTGTTTAGGGTTTTTACGTTTAAATTAAGCAGTTAAGCAAAAAGTCTTTAAGTCTAAAGAAATGGATAAGGAATTTTCTTAAAAAGAAACGGAATAGGCCACCTGGTGGGAACTCGACGCTTTGATCTTCACAACCAACCAACCGATCCATAATATAGTTTTCGCAATTGACTATTAATAAAATTAATTGAAATTCGATTAATAAAATATCAACGTAAGCGGATTGGACGCTATTGATATGGTTATAATAAATTACGGATGTATTACAATAATCGCAGAAAACAGCAAATATTATAATACTATAAAACTCATTGTCAAATTAACGGTTCAATGGGTTTGCACGCGTGTTATTGGTTAGGATAACAAATGATAAATATTCCGCACGAGTGATGCAATCATGTTAATTAATTGGAAAAGTTAAACAATTTCGCCGGCAGAACATTGCAAACTGATAAACCGGCCGCGCCATGAATCTAATTTTAAAATTAATTAACTTCGGACGATATGCAAATCAACGATATGGTATTCCGGTAATGTAACGAAACTCGTTTCATTCCGCCCTATTCAGGCGTACCGTATTTTACCAAGATAGGACCGCATAACGCTGATTGCTGTGAAACTACAAATTGGGGTATGAAATATTTGTCAAATATCTTTACGGGTTCACAGATATTCACCGCAGAAACAAATAAAGTTCCGTCACGTGAATGCCGAGTGTGGCGGCATTCCATTCGGTTCTGATGGCGTAGTTAGAGAATTAATGCAAAAACAAAGACGCCGAGAATGTAGCGCCATTAATCACGATCAAGTGGATGATAAGCAGGCTTTCTGAAATGCTGGATTAGTTACGTATGTTAATTATCGTCGGGGTATATAGCGATGCCCGAAAAATATCACTCATTGAGGTACTTATGGGGTCGTTATAAGCCTAATGAGAACTAGGTCAGTTAATTTTATGAGACAAAAAAATACTTTAATAAATTAATTAATTTATATACTTCGTATTCACCAATTTATTAATATAAACATATCTACATGTTTCGAAAGCGATGCTTTCCTCATCAGGAGTAACACTAAAAATAATAATGTCAAGTATAAATACAATAGACAAATTATAAACATAAACAAAAACATGATTAAAGCAGGTAAGTAATTAATCAATAATGTTAATAAAAAATATTGTAAAACATTGAATAACAAATTTATATTAGAAATCAAAAAGGAAATTATTTTTATTATTATTGCCGATATGAAAATGAATTCAAGAGATAGCCATTTAAAAAAAAGTGACTATTTATTAAATTTCATTCACTATTAACGCTTTTTCTGATTTAAAATTCTTTAAACCGGTTGTATTTGTATGTTAATTTTTTAAACCTTTATATCAAATGAATGAAAGATAATCTTTCGAAACATACAGATAGCTTTATATTAATAAAGTGGTGAATACATAGTGCATTATTTAATTAATTTATTAATAATGACGCCACAAAGTGAAAACAAATCGTTTGAAGAAATTATAAAATACTTTAAAAAATCTACCTCATAGAAATTTGGATGTTTAAAATAATGATATTAATAATGAAATATGCGATGCACACATTTTTATTTATTTATTTACAATATATTATAAAACAATTCCAATAAATCTAGTACAATCCTTTAATTAAGAATTAAAAGACCATTATTCATTAGCCGTTGCGATAAATATGCATGCACTCGTATATCCTCCCTTCAAGTCCAAATCTTGCAAAAATAAAGTAAATTCGAGAAGGATGTAGGTGAACAAATTAAAAATAATGAATAAAAGTCCACCTGATATATCTAAAGAATAAGGTTTTAGCGACGGATATATTTTCTTAATTATTTTCGATGGTAAAATATGCAAAAGGTACAATAATAATAGAAATATTTTTTTTTGGTATGACCATTGATGAATTATCCTTGATTGTAGTCAGCATCCAGTGAATAAAGTAAAAGTATGGTACATATATTTAAAAAGCACACATTTACAATATGGCAAGAAATTCATTGGCTACGAAGGGGACAATTTCCAGACGAAATAAAAAAGTCCAAGTAAATTTAAAAATGAATTGTTCTATCTTAAATTAAATTAACAAAATATTTAAAATGTATAAATTTATTGTCTATTTATTTAAGTCAACAGTGGAGAATAATATTGTTTTTAAATAAAAATAATAAATACCACCCAACCAGCTTTTCATACTAATAAAAAATTTAAAAAAAGTATTTTATAAAACAAGAATAAAGACGATATTTTCAATAACTCGGGGGCATATAAATTAATTTGTAAGGATTGTAACTTTTTTACATAGGAAAGAAATTTCGAGAAATTTTAATATCAGAGTTAAAGAGAACTTAAAGTGTAGTTATAATAATTATTCTTAATTTTCCAACTACGCTTTTGAAAACAAATCATAAACAGACATAAATAAAGGTTTAACACATTTTCATACAAATACAGCTGGTTTACAATTAGATAAATCTGATATTTTAGAAATCAGTAAAAGTGTTGATAGTCTATTAAATATTATTAATAATCAAATATTTTTTTAGTAATTATCTTTTAAAATTTGTTTTTGCATTAAGAACTATATTTATAATTTTATTAATATCAATTTGAATAGTTATAACTATTGTTATTATTATGACTTGTCATTTTATTGATTTTATTTATCATAAACAAAAAAAATTAAAATTTCTAATAAAAATGTTTTGTTAATATAAATGTATCATTTAAGAATTAAATGTACCAGTTTGAAAATAGCTGTCACAGGCTGAAACCAGTCACTGTCAAAAATAAAACTGGAATAGAATTTAAAAAATGTGTCTTTTATTTAATCATTGTAATAGAATTCCAGCATGTATTTAGAGTAGGAAAAATATAAATATAAATGTATTATCTTACATATTGTAATAATTTTTTTAAATAATTTTTACATATTTAATTAATTACTTCCCTACTTTCATCACTTGTTGTTAATTTTTGTTTACGTTTGTAATTTCTCTACTCTTATATTATTATTTTTCTATGTTTATCATTTGTCTATATTTGTCATTATTTCTTAGGATACTGTGTATCCTGATAATGGAAGCTTGGCTTTCGAAACACGATGATATTTATCAGTGGCGTGCATTGCTCTATGACGAAAGGAAGGCTGTGTGTAGTTTTTGTTTAGTTAGCGTATGAATTGTGCGTAGAATATTTGAAAAATGCAATTTTATTATCATTTTACTGATTGTTGTGGTCAACTGAAGCAATGCGTGTACTACCAAATTCACGTAAAAAATACATTTTGATCAGAAATTCGTCGTATGTTTTCAATACCTTTTAATTTCTTTTTGCGTGTCATTTTTCTTAAAGTAGGCAGAACTTTTTAGCCTTTGTTGATTGTACACCACTGATATTTATTTATTAAGCAGTGGTTTGCATAAAATACTTCTTCTTAATTTTATTAATAAGAAATATTTTCACCACAAAGTAATTTTATATTTATTTATGAAATTTTAAACTTAATACCAAAAATATAAATATTTGTCAAAATGTTCTCTATTGAGTTGGATAGAATTTCTTAAAGAAAAATACTTTTTTTTTAAATTGGCTGTTAAGATATATCTGTACAATTAAATATTTTATATGTATTTATATTAGTTTATACAAAAAAAGAGTTTCTATAAATTTTAACCTTCTCCTAAGAGCATTCAACTATGATATTGCAATATCATAGTTGATGGCTCGATAACATTATGATATTGCAATATCAGCCAGAACAAGGTTTCCATTTAGATCTAAAATGGGTAATAATTGTTTGCGTCCCGTGGGAAGCGCTTACAAAGCAGGAAAATATTTGTACGGGATCAGGTGTGGTAACAATACCTTTCCGTAGATTTGGGCAGGCTAAGCGCCAATCAATCGAAACCCCTTTTGGTCACACGGGGACACCGCGATGTGGGATGCCCATTGAAGCCGCATGCGTGTTTGCCAATTACCCTGCGCTTAGGTAAACACAATTGTTTGAAAATCGATTTATCCTCCTTTGTAACCGAAAATGAAATATAAATCGAGTGACACTTCAATGACAAAATAACTTATATTTTTGTAATTTATTTGGAACGTGTACAGCTGTATCGTTCACAATGGCACATTAATATGCATAGCTACGTAATATGTATACGATGATACGTAATATGTATATGTTTATAATTTGTCTATTCTTACTTATTGTATTCTATGTTTATCATTTGTCTATACTTGACATTACTATTTTAACAAAGTGGCGAACACAGAGTAAATTTTAATTAATTTATAATTAAACATTTAGATTTTAAAGATTTATGTTTGTTACTTATGTTTTTGTTTTACAAAGATGCATATTTATTTATATTTTATTTAACTTGATAAACATAAATATATCTCAAGCCGAGCTTAAAAAGCAACTGAAATACCGGAAGTAACATAATCCACTGAAGTTTAGTGAATAGTTCAAGTAAGCTGAAATATATTCATATGTTTAGATTACCATACGTGTGAATTTATGTTTAACTTGTTGAGATTTTATTTATATATGTAGGTATTTATTTATTTATAATGGGTTTTTACAGATGTTTACACATACGTGAAAATAATCCAGTTCAACTTAAACTGAGTTAATATATACAAATTATATAAAATTACAAATAATCACACAAAGGATACGAAAAACATAAAATTACAAAAACTCGTTCAATAATAAACAGAAACAAGAAACACAAAGAGAGATATACAAGTGATACATAATATAATTAGCACAATCATTGTTAAATGTTTTTAAGTAATATCAGGGCATTTTTCTGAAACTGTACAACTTATCGAAAAAAGTGTGATTATATAGTCGACGCATTTGAAACAGAGGACAATAAAGTAGGCAATATTTCAGGTGAAATGTGCTATGGCATCTTTAACAATAGTAATTAGGTACATTTATTTCAATACTGCTAAGACATAATGTAGTTTCGTGAGATGACCGTGAATTATTTTGTGTAAACATATTAACTCAATCAATTTCCTTCTAATTTTAATTTAATTAATGTTGAAGTATTCAAGACGAACGTGGTATGATCTACGATGGTCATGTAAACCACATTTGAAAGAAGACATTCTTAGCATTTTTTTAACAGTTTCTACAATTTCATATTTGTAGTAATGAGAATTCCAAATAGGCACTTCTACTGGTATATTCCAATTTACTTCAAATTTAGGCCCTGTAAAGGGGTTAGAATTGATTGGGGGTTATTAAATGGTTTACATATCCTGTGAATAAATCACATAACTTTGGATGATTTACAAATAATGTTGCTAATGTGTACGTCGAATATTAATCTAGAATCTCTTATGGAAGAAAATTTTTTATGAATAGTATTATTAAGAACGTAGGAAACTTTCTTTATAATTCTATTTCGAGTAATGTTTTAAGTGCAACATTTCCCAATACTTAAGTGCATATCATTGACAATTCACTAGTTAGGCATTGAATACAATAAGTTGAGGGCCGAGATTTTTCGATTCTACAAAATAAGAGAATTGCTTTTGCTTCATACGAGCACTACTATTATGAGTTGAACTTAAATTTTTGAGGTCAATGTTAATACGTCATATTGATAAAGATAGAAATTACCTTTGTAATTATGTAGTACCTAGGGAATTTCAATAATTGCACAATTATATAGAGGTTGTATCTAAACACCCAATTGTGACGTCTAAAACTCATGAAAAGTGTCTGAAAGTTACAGGTTAGAGTAAAGATAAGTACATCTTCAAACATAATGAGCTGACTATCTATTCATATTTCCATCAGAGGCGAGACTGTCTGCTTCTGTGAATGCTACGCCGCTACGCTGGGGGTGCTGCGTGGCCACGACACTATATAATACAGACGACGCGATGCGTAGCCCGGAGCATCTACCCTCAAGAGCGTCGCTTGACACTCCGTTACGCCAGGGCTACGGGTCTATAGATGCTGGTCTCGTAGAGCTCAGATAATATAAACGGAGAATGTGGCACCGCGGTAAACTCATGCTATAATGCAATGGTTCCTGAAATACTCAAATAAAAATGAGTAGCGCATTTGCTTTATTTACCTTTAAAAGTAGGGTGTTTGACATTTCGATTAACTTTAACGTGGTTACTACTCGCTGTAAGTTGAAAAATCATCCACGAGAATCCAATAAAAATCGATTGGCGGGGTTGGAACATATGCTCGTACATACCTACATGCCATTACTGAAGAAGTATTTAGGTAATTTTTCTTTTGTTTCTTGCAATTTTATTGTAGTAATAAACATTTTTTTGGTTTTCACCGAAGACTACGGCTAACCGGATTCTCATTCGCATGTTGTTATTATTTTATTGTTTGCTTATAATGCCAATGTGGATTACATTGCATTGCACAACCCCCGCACGTAGCCCGGAATAAAACCATTATTATTATTACAATATCCATTGTTTCCGCAAAACTGAAGGGAAATCAAGTTAAGTTCTTCACCATTGTGTAAAATACATCACCGTCACCAATGTAAATGCAAATAAAATAAATCTTTAAAACACGAAAAAAAAAACATAAAATCAAAAGAAATTTCAGAAGAATTAACACGAAACCTTTTAGAAAACCACATGCTCGTATTTTCCATTTTGAAAATATTCTATCCATAAAAACTTTCTTCTTTTGAATATGCAATCTGTGGCCAAACAAAGTGTAATATCTATGGGCTAACCTAAGTGAAACATGGCGGGTTCAATGTTTTTCATACTAATTTTTAAACGTTATAGCAACAGCTTTATATATTTTATTTCATTCAAACTACCTTTCCGGCACTAATAAGAACAAATTGTGCTGTTTTCAGCGAAACCGGCCGAGTGATTTTTGAGAAAATCGAGGACAAAGAAACAAACAAACTTACATTAATTTTTATATATAAAGTTATAGTTCAATTAAAAAAAAAATTGAGTATAAAGAATTTTTAGATTCATTCGACGATAGTGTCGCAAATAAATTGAAAGTGAAACCATTCTACCCTAGCATAGATATTTTTTCAAAACAATACATATAGGTTTTCGTAACTATACATATATTTAAAAATGCTAAAAGAATTATAATCTAAATTTACGAAAAAATAGACTTGGTAAATTACTAATTAACTTCAACACAATTGAAGCCAGAGATTCTGTTTAGGTAGTTTGTCCATCTGTTCTGCTGGTGATCTTTATTTCATGATAATATTTAATTTCTAATGTACCAAGCGTATGGTAAAACACCATTTGCTCACAATATTTAAACGTTTAACATTAATTTGTGTTCTTGCTGGGTGCCATTAAATACTAATTATATGTTTACAGAGATTATGCCTGAAACTCAAAACGCAGAGCTACAAACCTTTACGAAAATAACTTTATAAAAATAACTTTATAAACCAGCAGCACACAACCTCTATTCACTGGTATTCTCTTAATACAGAGTCCTAGTAATGCCACGTGAAGTTAGTAGTTTGCACCTACTACCAATTTTCATACGGTACGTGTGTGTGTGCACATACATACACGGGTGTACTCGTGCACTTACATAGGTATTGAAATGAGGCGAAGCGAACTTATTCGACTATCGCAAGAACCTGTACCATACAATATTATGACGAAATAAATAAATTTGTATTAAATTAAAGCACGTGAATAGATATCGGCTAGAAATTAATGGTACTCTGGAGACTTGAAATTTCTATGAATAATTGTGTTCAATTTGATTGGTTCCATCAAACCAACTTAAGGACATTAGTAAGATGTTTATTAATTCAGCTTTTAATATTATTCAGTAAAACATGAAAGCAAAATAACCAAGATTTGCTACATTAGTATGTAATAATAAATGATCACACACGCACTTAAATATTATTTACCAGAAGATCTAAACACATTGATAATACCTTTTAGAATGTCTCATAAAAGTGATGATCAACCTTTTTAGCCGGAGGGCCGATTTATCCATTTTCAATTTGTGCACGACATACGTTTAGGGACATATAGCATGACATGGTTAACTTTGCAGTCGGTGGTGTCTCTAACCTACTAAAACGGACACATTTTTAAAGACTTTTCATTAAACGCACAAACAAAGCGCTGAATGCGATTTTCTTCAATCTCCAAGGCCAAATCAATGAATGCTTATTTAAAACAGAGAGGCAAAAGTTTGTTGCGATACCTTTCGTATTTTGTAAAACATAATGGATAATGTTTAATATTTGATGCAGCAAATCTGGAAATCCAAACGATTGTCATTAAATAAGAAATATCAAAAACTCTTCTGTTATTTATATGTTTTCAGAAACAATATTTGGAAGCTTATAACTCTTTGTGAAAATTTAGCTTGGTTCAAGATATAACCAATAAATGGTGTTGATTTTCATCGTTCGGAATGTCAGATTCCAACAAAAGTTTAGTCTAAAATTTTGTTGATTTTTATTAAATGAAATTCTAATGCATCAAACATTCCATCACTGCTTCTACGTTGTAGGTCAAACAACAAAATTCTACCGGTTTAAGAATGTGTAAAAAGATTGTTATTTTGAGCAACTGACTCAAAACTTTGGAGATAGACCAAAGTTTGTCTCTAAATCCCCCGACAAAACAGAACAGAAAATGTTTAATGTTTTTTAGAGCTAACCTTTTTATATTTTACTTACCCAAGTGGGATGTATGAAAAGGCTCGCGGACTGTGGGTTGTGATTTTTTTTCTTAATTTTTTTTGTCATCTTTCTTATCCATGCCTCATACAGGGAGGAGTCTCTGTGAAATAGACATTTTTCTTTAGCTAATCATAACTACTAATTATATATATAATAAATCAATGTAAATTTGTTTGTTTTTTTGTCCTCGATGTTCTCGAAAATCATGGGACCGGTTTCGCTGAAAATAGCACACTTTGTTCTTATTAGAAAGTAGTTTAAATAAAATCCCATCTGTAAAACTGTTGCTATAACGTTTTAAAATTTGTATGAGAAACATTTAACCCGCCATGTTTTATTTAGGTTAGCCCATAGATATAACACTCGACTAGAGTATTTTCAAAATGTAAAACACAATAAGGTACCTACATAAGAACTCTATTATTTAGATATGTTTTTAAAAAAAAAATTTCGGATGAAATAAAAGTTTTTTTTTTGTTTGGAGATAGTTACTTTCGCTGTCAAATCAATTATGACACCCTAATGACAGGCAAGAATTCACAACATCGTAACTTTATATGAACCCGAGAAAGGCCGGGTACACATCAGCTAGTTTAAGATAATTTTATAGAAAATGACGAGCCTTTTTTATTTGTTTCTTGTTGCATTATTACAACTATAGAAAATGCGTTAATTTGTATAATATTTTACAGTGATTAAAAAATAAATACCCTTTGTCGATTCATGAAACACGTATATTGCAAAGGACATTAAAAAATAATACAAGTATGGTTTCAAGGATAAATTTTTTATATTTTTTTTGATAAATCTGTTGCGTATTTTGTAGAATATTACACATATATTTGGATGCATGTTCAACAAAATTCTTTGCTATACATGAATGCTGTCTATTGAATTAATAGAGCTTCCATGAAATTGACCTTCTCAGAATGAATTTATTTCAACTTAATGGGCAGGAGTATAATATATTACCTTTGTTTCTTTAATATAAAATACTACATATTCAAAGAAAAATTAAAAGTATTGCTCGGTTTTTAGAAACGTGCGTTTTACGTAATTTAACGTCCAAAAAACTGGGTAACCAGTAAGTTTCGTAATAAAAAATAACCTTTGAAATATTTACATAATTAGATGCCTAGATTAAAGCATTTACTTGGGGTACATTTTTGCTCAACTTTGAGCAACGGCCAACCCGAGCGTGGACTCGATGGTACTCGGCGCCTAAAATATCCCAAATTATCTCGTATATCGTTCATCTGACAGGCTAAAGGATCACATCCCACACATTCCAGGCCTTTTAATGACAGGAGAGACATTCCCTCCTGCTTTCGTTAGGCCTGCCCATGCCCCGGGAGGCTGGGGAGGCCGGGGAACCCAATTATCCAAAGGCACCCGGGATAACGACTGTTGAATTAACTTTGACTAACATTAATAAAATACAGCTTCTCCGCCTGGCCTTATCAGGCAACCGTAAATGTTAAAAATTCTGTGACGAGCAAGCAGTGGCGGGCATCACTCTATGCCCAAAGGTAGGCCATGTGTAGATTTTTAATGAATTTTTCTTTATCAACCATCACAATATTTCAAAACTGTAATAAAAAATATATTTAATTTATATGACAGTTTATACGTAATTAAAACCTAACGGCTTCTCAGGTAGTAAGTACGGAATTTTCAGAAAACACGATCAGTTAATAACACGTTAGAAAAAACGAATAGTTTAATAAAATGTTCAAACAATTCGATATGATAGGTACTAATTTTCTTCAATTTTATATTTGTTAATTCCTTTTTTCGTCCACAGATAGCGGTTTTACAAAAAAAACATATATCACGTTAGCCTTACCTAACGGTGGTGTTGGAAACAAAAAATCTGCCAATATTTGAAAAGGGCAGTATATATTTAATACAACATTACATAAGTAATTTCAAAACGACCATATTTTAATTGAGCAAAAATTAGTGCAGTCTTACTATGTCAGCCTTTAATGAAAGCAATATGCGGATGCGTGGATTTACGATATGTTTCACACAACAAAATTCAGAAGTCAAATGAATTTCGATACGTCAGGATGCAACTAATAAACATATTTTATTCGAATATGAATTAATTACTTATGTAGAACGATTGTGACATAAAAAATATTCACGTATTAATTGAAAAATATATTTTTATCAGAATGTTGCGTCAGTTTTTAAAAATATCTCTCCTCGGCACGTCTTTTGAGCCTTTATGGACAACGCGCCATTGCGAGCAAGCCTTAAATGCGATTTACTTTTTCTGAACGAAATGGAGGTTTAAATCCCGACCCGTATCGCTTAACTTGATTTCCTGTGAGATTATGTATTGCCGGCAATGTGGAATTAATATTATTTATTCATACTTTTAATTACGATTCGAATTTAAAATTGAAAGGTCGTGCGTTGAGCGATGACAAAATACGGTTTGACGTACAAAGTAACCTTTTCGTAGAAAAATATTAAATGTTTAACACGCGTGAATATTTAATGTTGATTGGGGATCCACACAAAGCTTTTCAGTACTTTTCATACGTGACGTGATTTATTAAAAATGTCATTTTTCGTGCGATTGTATGAAAAACCACCACTTCGAAATAATAGTGATATACTTCTCCAATTAAGGTAAAATTACTCTGTGGCATCATTTTCAATGATTAAGAGTTATTTCGTATAAATAAAAGCCTGAAAATTTTAGATACAAATACAACTGGTAAACAATTAAAAAAATATATATTTTAAAAAATAACAATTAACAATTAATAATTAATGAATAATTAATACATAATTTAATAATAAATTAATAGGTAATTAATAAAAAAATAATAATTTAATAAATAATTTAAAAAATAATTAGTATGTAATTAATAATTATTCAATTTTCGGAAGACTGATTTTTGTGACAAATTTTAAATCAACAGCAATAGAGTCTGGTCTTCAAATTAGTATTATTATTGACGGTGATGAATTTGAGTGTACAAGAAATTAATAGATAAGAAATGGTTAACTGGAAGCCAGATCACCGATTATTAATTAATCGTAATTTTGTTTTATGAGATGCTACAAATATATTAATTTATTAACCTCATTTTTATACTACACAATCCAATCTAGTGCATTTTATCTCAACGGTTTAGTGACTTGTAGAGGGAGGGAGGGAAAATCGGAAATCTCTTAGTGGTGGTCCCTTCAGCCTGAGGCGAGTCCATTGGCAATCCTTCCTAGTGGCGCAGGTTAATCTTATCAAGAAGTTTCCCGACTCGAGAGAGTCAAAATGTCGTAACATGAATATTTGACGCTAGGCCTGAGAGGCTGTAAGATATAATGTGGGAATATAACATTGGTTAAGGGCGGATACTAGGAAGGTGCGGTTGATACCGGTGATAGAAGAAATATCTAGAATTAGTTGCTTTAAATATTGGAGATAGTTAGCAAACAAATTACCGCGTTTCAGGGCGGTACCCCCAAACCCCAAGGGGGTGAGATCATTATAAAATATTGTCGGTAAATGAAGTGTATTGTAATTAGGTCAATATTTATTTATTGATGCCTAGAAAGCTTTTACATATTGATCCATTTACCACATAGTTATTCAAAGGAGAATAATGATATAGTACATAAAATAATAATTAGAGTGTAAAAGAAGTTACAACGTAATGAATAACAGTTTTACCCGCGGTTACATTATAACTGCAGGTTGTTCAAAAGAGTATAACAATTACAGTAAACATTATTCTGCTGACTACATACAGTTGGCTCTCTAAATGCTAAATTTGTTTGAGCGACAGTAATCTAACAACTTATGCGAATGGGGTGATACGTACAGCGGGTAAGAAGGCTGGTATTGTGAAGCTACGCGCACAATGCAAATTTTAAACAACTTTTAAACAAAATATTTCAATTTTTAATCACAATAAAACAAATCCGGTGTAAAACTACCACCAGTCATTCTGCTTATCTGATATACACATGAAAATATGCCAACCTTGTTAAAATCTTAATTCTTCTTTTTCGTATGTTAGAAGAGAGCTGGTAGATGTCATATTGGGATTCTGAGGTTATTCTGTCAGCCGATGGAAGTCACTTGATTCAGCACTCAGTGCCTCCGTAACTGTCAGAGCGGATTGTCTTCTACGATATGTTCTGTAGTTTGTATGTATCCATTGACACACTTATTTCTTCATTATATACGCATACCGACCATAACTAGAGCCTAAATCTCGCACCTTTTTTAGAGCTCCTATATTTTTGGTCCAAATGATTAAATATAATTAAAATAGAAACACTCAAAGGAAGAATGCCAAATACACACGTTAATGTTAATCTTGCAATTGAATGATCAAATATAGAGTAAAACGTACAGTAACATAAGTTCACAAACGATATTTTTTACGGTGTTTCGAATTTTCGAATGTGATTATTACGATGTTTGATGTTTTGTGTTACGTTATCTTATTATTTCACTGAAATGATGTCGTGTTTTCTACGTTGGTGAGTTTTCGGCTCTTTTTGATCATCGTCTTTCTAAATTACCACATTTATATACTCTAAGGTTAATACACGTCGGATGTATTCCAAAAACTATTCCACACGTGTGTGGAAAACAATTTTATGATAACATTTTGTTAGCGGCATCATTAGCTTTATGAGTCTCCGAAGCATAGTTAGGACAGAGTGTAAACTAAGTCTGCTCTTGAGTGAAGTTAGAGTTGTACCTACTCCCAGCTATTCTAAAGGTATAGATAGTATGGTTTCTACAAGTAAATACTACCCACATAGTTTCAGACGAACTGACAAGGTGATTTGAAGGAAACTTCTCAAACACACGTGTTTTGGAGCGATGATTGAATGATTTAATAATATAAGAGAATTGACGGAATTTTCGTATATTTTTTTATAATTTTATCAATGTCTTTTTAATAAATTTACATTTTTCAATCATGTATATAACAATATATATAATCAGAATATACGATATTTCTGAGAAGCTCAAGCAGACATGCTTATTTAAGGTAAAGGTAAGTAGAGTTTTAATGTTAACAAAGGAAATTCATCAAAATAAATGTTTGAGGCAAGACGATTTGCTATCTTCCATGTTAGTATCGCTGTGGAAAGAAGCTGCACGAACAGCGCAACATAACACTACTGCCTGGTAAATATCTATGAAGATTTACTGAAGTTTTTAAAACTGGAGAATTTTCAAATATCTACAAAAATAGCTATATTGGGATCCTTAAACCCCATAAGCCGCCAGTGGATCCGAAAAGCTACCAGACCATCTCGCGACCAGGTGTTAGCATTGACAACACATGTGGAATTTGGTTTCCAGAAATACTTCAAGACTGCGGCTCTCCTAATCTCCTAGTTAAACTTTACGACACCATCTGGGATTGCAACGACGATGATACGATTAATTGAACAATTGCTAACTGGTCGCACGTTCAAAGTTTTTCTAGGAGGACGAAAAAGGAAAAAAAAATACCCCTCGGTAACGGCATTGCCCAATGTTCAGTGTTGGCCACATCGCAACCTCAATTTCATTATTAACACCCGAGACTTTCCCTACACCGAGGCACCAGAAGAGACCCTTAATTCTGATCGAAATACTATGGAAGAATTTTTTTTTTAATTGGCGGCTATAAATTGGTCGAAAGCAGATGCGACAGCTTTCCATCTTAGCAATTAACAGGCGAGCGCCATACTATGCGACTCTCATAACCGATACCTTGGACTCATATTGAAGAGAATCCTGATAGGACCGATAGCACATGAAAACAGTTGGCAAAAACACAAGGACAAGGATTAACGTAGTCAATAAGCTAGGTGGAGATTTTGAAAGAAATCTAGTTTTCTCTATAGTCGAGGATACCCACCACTTTACGAAACCGTTTTTAAAAATTAGATATCTCTCTATCAATTTTCGAGTGAAGACCGTATTTTTTAAAAATAAGGAAGCTACTATTAAATTATTCTAAACGCCCCCGACGGTCCCTACACGGCACAACATAAATTTAAGCATACAAAAAACATTTGCATGTTCTCTTCTAAAACAGCTAAAATTTTCGAAGCTAGTGGAGAGACAAAAATTATAATAAGGAACATACCTTAGTAGAGGAAAATAGAAAGTAGAATCAAATTCAAACACGTTCTACTGTAGTTTATAAATCAAGAACAGTATCTACAGTTTCTGACAAAGCCACAGGCAGTCCCGATGAGAAACAGTGAGTGGCAGGATGGGAAGGTGGACCTTCTAATCCCCTACATCATACCTGGTGGAACAGTGGTCAGATGTAAACCTTGCAAAGACGGTAGGATAGACTTTTGAAGAACCCTGGGGACTAAGTAAATCATTCCAGCCGATAAAGGGAGATCAGGTATAAGGGAACTTTTCCTTTCACTATTGCCGCTACGTTAGGGGTGGTGCAGTGAACAGTACAGGAAACTAAGTGCTTACAAAATATACCAGGAACAAGGGGTAGAGGGGGGTATAATAATTCAAACAAAAAGCAATACATTTCTAGCCAATAAGATAAATCAGAGAAAAATATTAGAAAATTCCAATATTTCGTAAAGATCTAACCTATTTTATCTCAATATTTACATAAAGAGGTACATTCATTCATGCAGTTAGTGGGACAATATAAGCACAAAAAATAAGTATTAAAAAAAATGCGGCGTGTCTTTTTGAAACGCATTGCAAAAACTTCTTCTTCCTAGTTTCGTGAATTCAAGGCAGCACGTCGCTCTTGTGATTCACGATTCCCATAAATAAATTAAGCGTTCGTGTTTATTCTCACGCTACCTTAATGCAGTGTCAATATTACTTTAATTGCTTAGCGTTGTAACATTCACTTGAGCTGTCGACACAACCTGTACCTGTACCTGGTACACACCTATTGTGTTCTCAAGGACTTACCCCTTTAACGAGGCGTTTCCCTCGAAGAGTCAAGTTTCTTCTGCCTTCACTCTTTGAATTGTGTGAAATTCCAAACAATTAAAAATCATGTTTTTAAAAATTATCAGTAATTTTAAATAAATTTAAAACCCATCCCAACTAAAATACTTCAAATAAAAATGTATAAAATCATTTAAAAGAGAGCACGTTTGAATGTATTAGTGCACACCGATAATAACAACGTTCAAACTTTTACTAAAACGGCGCCATACAAATCATTCAAATATTAATATTGTATTATTAATTTATCTGGGATATCCCCCAGAATTCCCCTCACACCCCACAGTAGCTCTAGGATACTGTGTGTGTAGTGACGTCTATCATAATCTTCGAATATTGTCGTCGTAATCTGATAAAGTCGCGATTATGTCGAACGCGTTGGCGTTAAATATAAATGTATTTTGGGTTTTAAGTTTTATAATTTACCTGTAACTTTTTTTGCCCCCTTTCTACCCGTAGCTTAATCCATTTCAAAATATATGGTCTATTATAGAGGGATATGTTATAAAAAATGATCTAATTATGGGAAGGATAATAACATTAGCAAATGAAAAAAAAAAGTGGAATTACTACACAAAAATGGGAAAATGTATGTCATCATGCAGAGAAGGAGGAAAGTAATTATAAAGGATGAGATGTGGCTATAGATAATGAAGGAAAGGAATTGGAATTCACCTAGGCGAATCCTCCGATGAAAATGCGATCAGAGAGGAAGATACCAGGAACGAAATGACAGACAGCGATTAGTGCCACGTGTGGGTTTGTTTGCATACAAACGTTGAGCATTAGAATGCGGAGAAAACTGTTTTCAACTGTAAGTACCTCACAGAATAGAGAATCTTTTATCGTTATTATGTTCTTGGTAAATTGGTTTTACCGGTAATAAATCGTTTTAGTCACTCTTTTAATAATTCCAGAACGCTTCTATACAAGCAAGAATCTCTTTATTCTAATTTATCTATGTATTTAGGTACTCACTTTTCGATGACAAATTGGAAATGCGGAAATAGAAAAATAAAATATGTGTAGGTATATAAGAGGCATACCACTAATAGCTCAATTGCAGTCCCCCTTTGTTGTAGACGATGAAAGACACATACATAATATTGTGTACAGCAGATATCTCAGCGACAAAAGCATATAGAAGCTCGCAAATGAATTTTTGAAGGTGCACATAGTTTATTAGTTCATAGACTGAATGTAAGGTGCTAATAATTTATGGTTTGTGTATCGAATCAATAATTTAGCTGGGTAGTCTAAAAAAATCTTTTATTAAACAGAATTAACCAAAAATATTTGAAAAATTGTTGACATCATTAATTTATGCTTTTATTGCATAAAGGCAAGTAAAAGAAGTAAGTTTCAAGTACTACAAATTAATTACGCTTTGAACAGATAATGAATAAAAAAAATGTTATACTATCCTCTTGTCAGATCATAAATGGAATAGTTTTGCATTCTTCACCTTCTATGGAAATCCAGAGATCTTTTTGATTCCAGGGAGCATCTCCCTTGGCCGTAAAATGGTTTTCAAAGGACCTTTGTCATGCAATCGCTAGACACATACTATGTAGCGTAAGCAATGTAAGCAACATTTAAACGGTAAATTTCCCGGGGTTTATATCTGAAGATGGAATGCATTTTATCGGAACTCAGAAATGATATACTTTGTGCCCAAGCATGAGATTTCGTTCTAAAAATATTTACTTTTGTGGGATTCGAACCTATTATGTATGATACTCATCGGGATTGCTATAAAATAATGATAAAAGTACTTGAGAACACAGAATTTATTATATTTCACTATTTGTTAATTTTTTTTTAAATCTAGAACTTTAGATCACATGATTCCTAGTTGTATAAAAAAAAACTATTAATTCTAAACCATTAATAAACACATTGAAAACTTGGCTAACTGAAGAAGCTATTATTTTATGAGAAAATATATATATATTTTTTTATATTTTTTTCGTTTATGTTTTTATTTTATTCATTTTTTTAAACATATTTTTGTAGAAATATTTTAGAGTAATATTTTTGATAAATATTTATATTAGAAGCTTGTTACATATGTTTTGATTTCATATATTGTTTATTTTTTTAAATGTTTTTATTTTACGTATTTTGTAACCTTGTGTGTAAATTTTATGTTTTAAATAACAAACTCCCGTTAGACAAACTACAAAAAATTACTCAATTTATTTTTTATAACTTTTTGAAGTTTCTGAACCTCATTGTAGTCTTTAATCAATGAAGAAGATAATATTAACACATCCCAAATGAACCACGAAACCGAAAAAACAACAGAAATTAAAAAAGATTTCAGTCGCATCTGGGACTCGAACCCAGGACCTCTACCTATCCGGGGTAACCGCTTAACCAACTTACCTAATGAAACCAGTTCAATTTATTGAATATTTATTGAATTATATATTATCAAGACCCTCAGAAATATATTGGACAAAGTTACACTAAAAACTGTCTATTATGCTCTTGTTCAATCTCTTCTTTCATATAATGTTGTATGTTGGGGTTCATGTTACAAGACTACACTAGTCACTAAATGTTGCTCAAAAATTAATTTTAAAAATAATGTACAAGAAATGTTTTTTTTATATCCATCACACCGATTATACAGTGAAAGTAAAATTATGACAGTAAGGCAATTGCACATAATACAAGCTCTGTGTAAATTTTTTAACAATCTTGATACTGCTATAAGGTCACAACAAGTGCGCAATACTAGAATGGGTTCTTCTCTAATGTATCAGCCGGCAAATAACAGAATATTACAAAGGAGTTTTTCTTGTAAAGCTCCTTTGTTGTATAATAGGCTCAGTGACAACATTAAAACTATAGATACGCTAAATTTATTTAAAAAAGTAATCAAAAAATCTATGTTAGCTGAGAGTGGTGATTTCGCTTTATCCATGTTATGCCTTATGTTGTAATCAATGTTGAAACATTATTTACGCTCTATATTATCTACTTATTATTACTTACTTACTACTATTTACTTCTTAATACTTTCTGATTACTACTTATTACTATTTACTTATAATTCTATTTTTTTACCTACATTTTATTATTTACTTAATACTATAATTTTTATTTTTATTTACATTCTATTATTTACCTATTTTTATTTTTATTTAAATATTATTTACCTATTTTTATCATTATTATGTACTTATTATTATATACCTATTAATATTTAATGTGTATTATTATATGCTTATTAATATTTACTTATTATTATCATTTACCTATTATTATTACTTAACAATTATAATCTAAAATTAAATTTTTATTGTTTATCTACTACTAATATTTACTTATTAATATTTAATATTCTTTATTCATAAACAGTAATTAGTGGTATACAGGATGTAATTGTAATTAGTGGTATATAGGGTGTAACAGCACGTTCCGGACACACATTAAAAAGTGATTCCTGAGCATATTTGAAGTAAAAATATAGACGACATTTTGGTTATCGGTGAATTTTTTAAATATGAATACAAGAGTCCCAACTGCTCCCAATCGTCTAGAGCTAGTGAGACTATGGCATTCCCAATTGGGTAATGTTGTGAGGCTGAAGGTATTGGGGAGGGGAAGAAGGGGAAGATAGAGGTGGGGAAATACCTGGCTATTCGGATCTGGTCACCAAACACGGCTAAAAGCCATTTCAAGCAACGTTTCAATTCTGAATGGTGGTCTTTCACCAGGGCGATACTGAGAGTATCTTCCACTCTGGAATTGAAAAAAAAACTAAAAACGTTACTCTCATATTGAATCGTTGATAAAACATTATACCCGATAGATATTGACAAAATAACACCTTTCCTTAATCATTCCTCTCACCCACTTCCTTCCGGCGCAAATTCCCCAATCGGGAGCAACAAACAAATCATATTTTTTTCTAACAAAACAGAATTGTTGAATCCAATATCTTTATTTAATATTAGCCCAATAAATCTCGACAGTCATACAATACGCGGACAAGGTATTCAATGATTTACGGGAAATTTTGTTGAGAATGCAAAATAGGATAAATATGAAACTGTCAAGTCGTTAGGTACCTGATCATAACGGCGGATGAACGTACGTACCCCGCTATAAACAATAAATCTCGCCCACGGCTGTTCCCATCAAAATTCGCTGAAACATTATTTGATTTTTTTTTCTCGTTCACGGCCTATTGTCATGCGAAGGTCGTCGCATTTATTTATTGCGAAGTTTCACGTTTTAATTCAAATGGGTTATGGCTAAATAAATATTGCCAGTGTAGCAAGTACCTATAATAAGTAATTACTATATTCACTCTCCGCATTATTGCCTATTTGTTGGCAACACTACCGGTGAGCTCTTCGTCGCCAATGGCGCGAACCGTCAGCTTGTCGCATTTCTCCATGGACCGGGCTCTCAGTTACCTTGCGTCTTGCTTAGGCCAAGTCGCACAAACGCGATTGCGACGCGGTTTAAAGCGATTTAAAACTTTAAGAGCTCACCTAAACCTAATGATTTTTTTTTCATCAAAAAGTATAGCAAATATCTAGTACAGGTTAGAAGTAATTTATTTATTTGTGTTTTAAATTATGAAATATAGGCCACTAAAGGAATTGATTTTTCGCGATTTTAGAGGCACCTTCAACAATTATTTGCGGGCTAACGGTGATGTAAAAAAAAGTTTTACCTCGTTTATTTTGAAAACACAATAAGATATAAAATAAAACGTATTTAAAAAGCATTATTGTGGACTTATTAAATTAAAAACGACCAATTTACGTTGGAACACAAATTTGCAGTACATAATTTAAAATATCGACCCGAAAAAAGGTTTTTCTTTTATAAAGGTTTTGTTTTTATATTTTCATTTACGTAATCATATTAATATAGAAAATAGGATATATATTTTTAAAAATACAATAAACCCGCAAGTAATTTACTAATTTGCCTCTAAAATTATGATTTTTTTTTCTTGGCCTATACTTCGTAATTTAAAACAAAAATAAATAAAATACTTTTCACATACATACATACATACTAGATATTTACTAAAACTTTAATTAAAAAAAATATATTATTCTGTTTGGATGGGTATTTTGGATTCAAATCCAAAATTAAGGTATGTATGAAACAGGCAGGGCATCCGTTCCTCTTAAAGCGAAGACCTGCGAAGCGGCAACGCTGTCCTACGTGCCCACGAACCGCTCCGCCCGCTCCCGCTTCTCCAGTCACCGCTATTAATCATGAACGGACGCAAGGGTTTCTTTAAATTGAAAAATTCTATGATAATTAGAAATAATAGTCGTTCATTTCTGTGAAAGGAACGAATGAACGTACTCTCATAGCGCGAAATGTTTTTTTTGTTAACATTTGTTATTTTAAATTTAAAAAACATCGACCAATCCGAAAAAAGAAAAAATTTCTACAGTCAGCTCGCTTATATAAAACTTTTAAACAAAAATTACAGTGGACACAACACATACAACCTCAGTGAAAATAATTATATAAAGAATAGAGCACAATTCGCTCAATTAACGCCAAAAATATAAACTCGAAGCGGTAGCCTGTTTTAATTAGGTAGTTCGACCGGTTGCCTGCTTGTCAGCTGCCAGGCGCAAGACACTGCATCACGTATACGAGTATACTTCAAATAAAAACGGTATAAACAAAAACGTTATAATCCATAAAACAGTGATTTTACCCATTCCTGCTCAACAAACATAACTTACATTCAATTTTAACTACAAACATACCGCATATAATGTTTACTTGTTAGGGCTGCCAGCTCAACGCCAACATGAATCAAATAATAATAATAATATCTTTATTGTAATTAAATTTAACTATAACTAAAAGACATGTATAATATAACATAATAATGTAAGTGTACAGTGGTTTATAAAGTAAAATAGAAAATAATATAATAACAGTTATAGTTGAAGTATCACATAACCCGCCTCACTAGGCTAACCCGTGTTGAGGCAGTAATTTTGCAAATTATTTTATAATACTTATGAATATACACTTATATTGAGACATGCTTCGTAAATCGTTGAATCAATAATTTTGAATTAGGGTGAGTGCACCGGTAAATGCCCTATCATTACTTTTAATCCAATTTTTTACATTGTGTTTGAATATTTTTTGTGAATCAGATTTTTTTATGCTAACCGGGAGAATGTTGTAAATTCTTATCGCAAGGTACCTAAAATTCCGTTGTCCAAAGTGGTACGAGTTACAGGAATTTGGATTAAATCTTTGTTGGCATTAGTAATACGAGTGCTCATAATGAGACGCGATCAATGTTCGCTGAGCTACGATTTCCAGTGTGTGGGAATATTTAAGGATAATTACCTGAAGCATTCAAAGCAATCCAAAGCAATTTGAAAATGTCCAGATTGTTAGGTGAAATTGCGGTCCACGGGAAATAATGCGGAAACGCCTGTTCGTGCCATTGCTTTCACCGCTCGGAGTAGCACTATACTAAGCGATGATTCCCAAATAATAATAAGTTACAAGAGGTTCCACAAAACCTAAAAAGCGAGCTACTTGTCTGCCTCAACACACAAATAGTTGAGGCAATAGGTGATAATAACACATCATTTAAATGAGTTCAAAAAATCATTGGAATTCTTCCACGTGGTATACGACAGACTAATTAAAAAAGTAAGGTGAATGATGCAGAAATTAAAAAAAAAAAAAATTAAAATCTCATTTTAATATTCAATCATTGTAGAAAATAATAAATTGAACTTGAACTTGAATGCCAGGACAGATTGCCCAAAAGCTGCCGCCAAGCCAGTATGTGCCACCTGTACCAGGTTTGGCAAGCCCGCTGGACATTCGACTGGAGACAAGGACACCTGCCCAGCTTATAAGGCTGCTCTTTCCAAGGACTTTGCCACCATCGATTATGGCGTATAAATACATTGATGACGACGGTGATGTTATCTACACGAGGACTAATGACTTGAAACAGTGGACGGAAGAACATAAAATTGGCCATAATATAGGTAATTTTACTTGCGTTCAACTAAACATTCGATCCATATCTAAATACTGGGATGTTTTACATGCTAACCTCCAAAATTGTTGGAATAATATAGATATCCTAATGCTATGTGAAACTTCAATAAAAAGGGAACATACTTGTCTTTTCGAAATTCCCGGTTACAGTAGCATTAGTTACTGTCGCACATCCAAATCTGGAGGGGGTATAACCTTGTATATTCGGGATACTTTACCTTTCACCCAAAATTTACTTGAAACAAAGTTGTTCGAGAATATTTCCTGTATAATAACATTACCAAATAATTCTATACTCAATGTACTAGCAATATATAGACCACCAAATCTTAGTAAACAATCATTTATCAATGAACTTTCATCAATATTAACAAAATGTTCAAACCCTAATGAAAATATGCTAATATTTGGTGACATAAATATTGATTTGTTAAATTATATAGATCCTGTGATTATTCACTATGAAAATGCTCTTTCAAATAACTATTTTACAAAATGTATAAACGACGTTACAAGGGAAGCTATAGCAAATAGTAAAATGACACGAACATGTTTGGATCATATTTTTGTTAGATATAATAGCAAACACAAAGAAACTGACATACTCTACGCATGTGTTTGTGACTTCATCATTGCAGACCACTTTGCAACAGCTGTGAACATTCCGTACTATAAAACTAATAAACGGCCTACAAATAAAGGGCGGAAAGTCTCAATTTTATCTCAAAAACGAATAGATTTTTCAATTAAAAATTATAACTGGAATGCTTTGCTTCAGACAAATGATTGCAATAATTTATATAGTCAAATAAAAAGCAAGTTTAACGAAGTATATGAAAATAGTAAAATATTTATAGATGTAAAACCCAATGCAAGACCTTGGATTATAAAAGAATGGATGACAGAAGATATTCTATCACACATTAAAAAACGAGATTCTTTATTTAAGCGGTGGAAAAGCTCCCCAACAAATGCAATTTATGAAAAACAATACAAATCTTTTCGTAATTTTGTTACTAAATTAATAATAAAAAGTAAAACAACCTTTTTCAATGATAAATTTAAGAATAATTTTTCAGATATCAAAAAAACATGGGATGAAATAAATAAAATTCTAGGACGTAGGACAAAGAGTAACTGTGACGATGTAATTAGTAGGTTTATGTTAAAAAATCAATCTGCGGAAAATGTTACAAACCAATTTGTTAATTATTTTTCAGATAACATAGCCTCAATGGTTCATAAATGTGATTTTAAGGCGTCAAATATTGTCCCGATAGAGTCACCGCAAAGTTTGTATATACCACGAGCATCACTCGCAGACATACTGAGTATAGTCAAACTTCTCAAAAATTCAAAGTCCCCTGGCATAGATAATATCCGAATGTTTGACATAAAAAGACACATAGATATTTTGGGTCCTATATTAACCCATCTGATCAACACAATTTTAACACAAGCTGTGATACCAGATGAACTCAAATGTAGTATTATCAGACCTATTTACAAAAATGGGAAACATACTGATATAGAAAACTATAGACCGATTAGTATATTACCCGCTCTAGAAAAGATTCTTGAAAAATACATATCTTTAAAACTAACCAAATACTTGGAGTGCTTTTCTTTAATAGATCCCAATCAATTTGGTTTTCAAAAAAAAAAAAGTACTGAAATGTTACTTCAGGATTTCTCTAACTATATAAATAATGAACTGAATAATAAAAGACATGTTTTGGTACTGTTTATAGACAATTCAAAGGCATTTGATACTATAGACCCGATGAAATTGTTAAATATTTTGAAGGCAATAGGGGTAAGAGGAAACTTTCTCAAACTATTCAAAAACTTCCTAACCAACCGCCAAATCCAGGTAAAAATATCAGACAAATTTAGTAAAAGAAGAAATGTCAAAACAGGAGTTCCACAAGGGTCAATTTTAGGTCCAACGCTCTATATTATCTTTGTATCACTTATGAACAAAATATTCTCGTTTGTTAAACATTATGTATATGCTGATGATACAGCACTTATAATATCCCATGAAAATTTGGATACTGCAATAAAATTGTTACAGGTAGACTTTATTTCTTTATTAAAATGGTCACATGACTCTGGTCTAATAATCAATGCTAAAAAAACGAAATTGATGCATATAAGATCCCCGCATGCAAGGTACAGAGAGGCACCTTTAATCATATCCCATTCATTTAATTGCATTCACAATAATACCAAACAGCCCTGCGCGTGTACAAGTATCGAATTAGTCAACCAGTACGTGTATCTAGGTGTTACGGTGGATTGTAATATGAAATGGGACGTACAAATTTCCAACCTCTGTAAGCGACTTCGAGCCATTGTAGGAAGACTCCACAAGATAAAATTATACGTGCCTATAAAAACTATGAAACTAATTTATTTGTCTCTAGCAGAATCGACTATAAGGTATGGTATAACTTCTTGGGGACACTCCTGTAAGACCAACATAAAACATTTACAGCTGATTCAAAACGCCATGGTAAAATTGTTAGTAAGTAAAACAGTTTTTAACCAAAGGCGAGACATTGATATTATGTACAAATCAATTAATGTATTACCTGTTCGTGGTATTTTGTGGCATAAAATTCTACTGCAACATATATCTGAAAGTCCGTATAAGGCAGTGGTGGATCATGTACACAATACACGTTTCACGCAAAATATAGGAATGATAGTGCCAATATTTCAAAATAAATATGGTCAACGAACCCTTGAATACATTGTACCATTTATATTTAACAAATTGCCGTACGAATTTAAAAACAATTGTCCTATGATGAAATTCTCACTGATGTTAAAGTGTTGGCTTTTGGAAAGTAACCTTGTGTATTGATGGTAACAAATATGACGGTCTCCATGGTTGTATAGCTCCTAGATATCTGGTGTACTTACTGTTACGGTGTTACTATTATATTTAAGTCTATCCTCATTTTAACCAACCTGTACTGCTGTTTTATGTATATATCTTTTAAATTTTTATTTCTTAATCTATTTAATACTTACAGATACTTTGATATTTCTGATATTTACGTAATAGTTATATTTTTGTAATATGAATGTTTTTATAATGTTGATATTTTTAAAAGTTGTGATGTTTTTATAATATTGATATTTTTATAATATTGATACTTTTATAATATTGGTACTTTTATAATTTTGATATTTTTTATGATATTGACATTTTTATAATATTATTTAAATCGGTGTTATAAGATTGGACTCTAGTATCTCAATAACAAATCTGTAATGCTTTTACCATTATTTTTTCTCTTTAATTTTTTTTTTTTTCTCAACTTATGTACAGGACAAGATGCATGCGCCTAAATATAATAATTTTTGCCCTACATTTGTATGATGATTGTAATTTATTGTTGTATTATATTATATTGTTGAAATAAACTCCTGCTGACAAGCTACTTGCAGTGGCTTAGCGGGTATAAGTTCCACTGTATATAATTAATATTATACAATAAAAAAAAAAAAAAAACTGGTTTCATTAGGTAAGTTGGTTGAGCGGTTGTCCCGGATATGCAGAGGACCTTAGAGTTTGAGTCCCAGATGCGACTGGAATCTTTTTATTTTCTGTAATTTTTTCCGTTTTCATATTTCATAATGTTGAGATCCAGATGGTTCCTGAAAATAGGGGCGAAGTTATCAAACTTCAGTTGTAAAATTGTACGCAACTATTAACTACAAAATAATGGAAGATGACATTAAGTCCTGTCGCCGTATATTAGTTAGATTCCCGATTGAATTATTGAATTTTCGTGATTGTACCATATCTTCCTATGACGTACCTGATTATTTTGCGATTGTAAATAATAGATTTAACTGTAGAGCGACGGTGTAACTATGGAATAACCAAAAAAAAGTTTGGGACGAGACAGAGAAGGGGGTGAGATAGATAGAAGACCGTTTAAATTTAATCTATGAATACAGATTGAGTGCCGCCGACGACAGCTCAATTTTCAATAGTACTAAGGTGTTACCCATTTGGAGAAAACTATGAGGTTGAAAAAACTGGAGCAGAGGAAGGAGAAAGTAAAGGTTGGGAAGTAGTCTATATCATTAGAAGCAAGTATCGAATTTTCATGCGAGTCTCTCAAAAGGGCGATACTGAGAGCATCATCGGTTCTGGAATGAGGTGCAAATACGCTGTATATATATTAGTATTCGGTAAATTAACCGCCTACAATTCACCGCAGAAAAATTACAGCGGAAAGTTTACCGCAAAACAATTCATCGAGGGGAAAATTATTTTCATTAACATTAACACTCTTTGGAGGTGTGATTTTTTTCATGAAATAACATAGAACATATAATATCCAAATATTACAAGGAAATAACAGTTCTGTTAAGTTAGGTTAGGTTAGGTTAGGCTAGGTTAGGTTAGATTAACTTGTTACTATTAATATAATACAAACAGACCTGAACACCATTCAATAGTTCATTTTATTTATTGTGTGCGGTGAATTTTTCCCAAGATGATTTGAATGTTCAGAGAATGTCTGTCTGAAAACTCATATTTATTATTTGCCATTTAAATTCAATTACATAACTTGATATGTTTTCAATACCTTATTTTTTTTTTAAAGAAAGAAAAACATTCTCACTTTACGAATAATATGACAATATTTTTAAAATTCCTACTACCATTATACTAAGAGGACATGTTGCTTGTGTCGTGATGAAGGATATTAATTGAACCGATGCTTGGGTGGTAATATGGCGCATTTGTCAATTCATTCACTAAACGGATGATTGCAAAACCTCACAAGAAGTCTTTATTACGATATTTATTTATTAATTCTTAAAGTTAATTATGAAAACAAAAATATTAGTCACTCATCTCACTAGGAAAATCCTGTGTTGAGATGAGCGGCTTTACAGTTTAGTAATAATCAGTAAAAAGTAATAGGTAAATAATAATACATGATTAAAAATGAAAATTAGGTAATAATAATAATAAGTAAATAATAATCAGTAAATAGTAATAAGCATATAATAATACACATTAAATATTCAAAAATATTATTTTTCACCTCGAAATTTGTGAAATTCCAAAAAAGCTTTTGCACGCCATCGCTAGGAACACTATGTCGCGGTCGTGCAAGAAACACAATGCTGTAATGTGTAACAGAAACAGTAATAACACAGCTTCCTGTGAAGTATGAAATTTATCACCATCAGTCGGGATGTGTTACATCATAATTATGTAATTTTACACCTGGCTAGCAAGAGATATTGCATTTCCCTTGACAGGCAACTAAATTAACGGAAAATGCATTTATCAGGGAGCGCTGGAATTCTATACTGAACTCAGGCATGGTTCAGACGAGGCTAATTCGTTAGACCCGAAATGTATTAGAACTGATTAATGTATCATTACATTGAATTCAGTTTTAAGAAGCAGCTAAGATCCTAGGTGAGATCCAGGGGTAGCTGGTTCGAACCCCAACGTGCCGGATTTAAAAAAATTATTTGTTTTATTTCGCAGATAATTGAAATAATATAATATATAGTGTATTACCAAATACCGTAGAAATATAATAATAAGCGCAGCTCTTGACATTTACCATACATTGTGATGGTAACATGCTACACCAGCGCCGCTAGTGGCACGAGTTGGCGGAATTCGCTTTTTCTATACATTATAATAGATTTTCTGGGAAATATGTTCTTAATAAATTATAGAAATCAAAAACAAATTTATATAATTTATTAAGAACATGTTACACAGAAAATCTATAAAAAATGTATGAAAAAAAATCGTACAACTCGGCCGCCAGAGAGCTCTAGTGTAGCATTTCATAAAATGCCAGGAGCTGGATGTATTATCATTTAAGAGTATTTGATATTAACACTTTCAAGAGTGGTAGATTATTATCGACCTGTTGAACGACCACCAATTGCTGTTGAATTGTTGTTGCATTGTATTGAATAAATTTATTTATTTAGAGATCGGTTTTTTTCCCATGGCTGTTTCCAACAGCATTTATCTTGGAAATGCTGGGTATCTGCGGCCTTAGTTCTAGAAGGGATATGGCATTACTGCTTATGGATTATAATTTCATGAATGGTGTATTGTTAATACCTGACATTCTGGCTGAAATCAGATTTTAAGTCCCTGATCAGGGCCGGTGCTGTGCTAGCGCAATTGGAGCAGTCCGCTTCGGGCGCTGACTTGTTAAGGCACCAATGTGCTGATAATACCAACTGAGACAGCGCCCTTGAGGTTATTTTTTACTAAGACAGCGCTATACACATCATCCAAATATTATTAATTAAATATATTAATTATTTAAATATATTATTAATATTATTAATTATTAGTTTTTTTTTAATATTCTCCTGATGAAGGAAGGGTGCTTCCGAAACCGGTAGAATTTTAATAAAATAAATGTAGTCTACAACAAATTTATGTGTTTTTTATTCTAAATTATGGCGTGCCACAAAGTTAATGCTTTTTACAAATATGTATTATTATTTACAGTAGTTACTAAATGTGTATAGTGCCGTTTCATTCTTCCAGTGCAGTAAATGGACGTTTCCTGGAAAATGTAACTGATAAATACAGATGGCGTTAGTTCTATTTGCAGCTCGCGTACGTATCCCTCCAACATGTCGACAAATAATATGAGTTCCGCAGATTTAGTAGAACTGTTCTCCACGTGATTATTTACGTAGTATTTCCTCCCCCGTACTTTGTAGGATTGACGGGGACAGGATCGTCGTAAGCAATTTTGATGTTGCTTTGCTTTTGAGTTTGACAAAATGGCAAAGGGCGCCGAAATTTTACTTGCACCAGGTGTCATTTGAATCAGGGCCGGCCCAGTCCCCGATATTTTTCACGCGAGGCCGCCAACATAGGCTTCTGTTTCTTTTCGTGTGCAGAATTAACTTACAAATGGTGATGCGCCTGGGAAGACTTATTAGGTTAATTAACTGCCACCCAGGAAATGTGGATAATTTCCACATGACCTACAAGTCTAAGCACGAACTAGCTATTAGATTTTAACTATATTATGTATCCAGTTGTAACCTATTTGTATTGCTCTTTTACCTATAACTTAAATAATTATGTAAAATATATTTTTCGTGTTATTTTTATCGCTTTTGCAATGTATTGGTTTTAACTGTTTTTACAAAATAAACAGTTTAAAAAATAACTCCAATTCATATATAATAGGCTAAATTTTTGGCACAAATTTCTTAGGCTTAAATACTTATATTGTTAATAATTTGAATTTAACGTATTTCGTAAAAATACTTATACAGATATCGTTATACATATTAGTTCTACCATCCTTTTGTTAAAAAATTATCAGTTTTGCATTCCATGCTCAGTAGATTAGCTGATGTAATTAAAGTTCTTCTTCAATCTTCCCAACAAGCCCTCCATTGATATGCTTGGTGTAACCTTAAGTGACCAGCTCAGGTATGGGGGCTCAATCGAAACCCGAGTAAAGTTAGCCTCTCAGAAGCTGGGCGTATTGTACAGAGCCCGCAGATACTTTAATAGTACACAACTGCTGACCCTGTACAAATCGCAAGTGCGCCCCATTGTAGAATTTGGCAGCCACCTCTGGTCGGGAGTCCCAAATTATCTGAAAAAAAACCTTGACTCTGTGCAGAAACGGGCGGTCCGTTTGATAGATTCGCCTATCTTAAGAAATGGGTTGCAATCTTTGGAGCACAGACGTCGGGTGGGAATGCTGTCCTTGTTCTACCGGTATTTAATGGAAGATGCTCCGAGGAACTAGCGTCATTGATCCCTTCGGCACCGGTGCATAGTCGGGAAACACGCCAAACGCGCGCCCAACATTTGCACACGGTTGAAATTTGTCACATGAGAACGGGTCGCTTCTACGATTCGTTCTTGTGTTCAACAGCTCGGCTGTGGAATGATCTGCCGGCCTCTGTGTTTCCTCCATCCTATAACATGGGTCTCTTCAAGACCCAAGTTCACTCCTTCCTATCCTGTAAAAGATCCTCCACACAGCATCCCCAAAGATGATATAGGCCTTGAGGGAAATTATTTCCTCCTTGGTCTCCTGTGTGGAGTTACTGTAAAAAAAAAAGAAGTAATTAAACGAATCGCAAACAACAATGGTTATAGTACTAAAGTATAAGGTTGTATATTAAAAAATGTGAAAGTTTATTAAATCTTATGTTTATCCACAAATAATTGATAGTAAACAGTAAAGAATTTTTTTTTTTTTTTAAATAATAATAATTCAAATTTATTAATTAAAAACATCTAAAATATTATCCAACTAGCATTTTACACTAAAAATAAATTAAAAATACATATTTTAAATAACAAGGATGAAGATGATATTTTAAATAAATCGGACTCTATAAATTAATTTTCAACGATTATAACTTTTTTTATATAGGAATGACTTTCAAGAAAATTTAATAATATATTTAACGAGCACCTATGGCGTTTAAGCAATAATTATTATTCTGAATTTGCGAACATGTTTTGGAATCAAATCATTCTTTTGAAATAAATAAAGGTTTTAAAAATTTACATATTACTACACAAATAAAACTGTTTTACTACAACTGGATAAATTTGAAGTTTTGATTAGTTAATGTACCTTTATCAAAAAAAAAAAATTTAACAAAGATTTAAATATAATTAAATAGATTGCAATAAACAACGGTTATAGTACTAAATTAATAAATAATATATTAAACAAAAATTTTAAGAAAAAATTATCAAATCTGTGGAGAAAAATATTGTTTTTAAATAATAATACTTCAAATTTAATAATTAAAACATCCCAAATACTATCCAATCAGCTTTTTATATTAATAATAAATTTAAAAAAATTATATTTTAAAAAACAAAGATAAAGATAATATTTTAAATAAATCGGGGGTATATAAATTAATTTATAACGGTTGCAACTATTTATACATATGAAAAACTTTTGTAAATTTCAGTATTAGAGTTAAAGTACACTTAAGGTGTTTAAATAATAACAACTATTCTGAATTTGCAAATTATATTTCAGAAACCAATCATTCATTTGATATAAAAAATTTTTACTTAAAAATACAATCGGTTTACAATTAGATAAATTTGAAATTTTAGAAATAAGAAAAAGCGTTAATAACGAATTAAATTTAATAGATAATCAAATATTTAAAAAAAATAGCTATCTCTTGAATTTATTTTCATATTAATTAATAATATTAAAATTTCCTTTTTTTAAATTTCTAATATAAATTTGTTATTCAATGTTTTATATTTATTTTTATTTGAATTTTTGATCAATTACTTTAATTAATTTTTGTTCATGTTTATAATTTGTCTATTCTTAAATTAATGTGTTCTAATTTTTATCATTTGTTCATACTTGAAATTATTTTTTAGTATTCATATATTCCTGATGATGACAGCATTGCAGTCGAAATATGTACATATTTATGTATATTTATTAAGTGGTAAATACAAAGTATTTTTTTTAATTAATTAACTAATAATGGCTTCACAAAGTGAATACCAATCGTTTGAAGAAATATAGTAATAACTCTTTTTTTTTATGCTTTGCTATTTTCTTGATTTAAATTTCCGACGTAAATGTATTATTAAATGTTTGTTTCATTCATTCAAAAATGTTTACTTTTTTTAATTTTCAATTGATTACTTACCTACTAACACCTTATTTTTAATTTCGATTTATGTTTGTAATTTATTAACTTGTTATATTTGTCTATACTTGTCATTATTTTTAGTATGTTGTTTATCCTGATGAGGGGAGCTTTTTCTATTTATATGTTCAAAACAGTGGTTTAAACAAAGCAATTCTTATTATTTTTTGTATTATTTACATACTTTTATCTTTTTAAAAATATTTTATATTATTCCTTAAGATAATAATTTAATCTCTTTACAACATCGCTATATCAAAAACTCGTAAACACCTCTGTACAGGTTATCCTAGTGAGGTGTGCTATGACCAAAGGTAGGTTGTGTGTAGTTTTTCAAGTTTGGGTATGAACTGTGTATTGAATATTTGAAAATGTCAATTTTTTATCTCATTCCGCTGATTGTTGTGGACAACTGAATAAATCAGCGTACCTTGCTAAATTCACGGAAAAATACGTTTTGATCAGGTATTTGTCGTATTTTAAAAAAAAGGTTCGTATTTTTAAGTGTAAGCACAGCTTTATGCAAGTCTTTATGGACTACACAGCACTATATATTAAAAAAATCTTGCTTATAATACAATAATTTAATTGTGTTAGTGTTAGTGATAAGATCTGAATAGCCGGGTACTTTCCAAGAATACTCTTACCCATATTCTTCTCTCCCCATTTCCCTCAGTCTTACTACAAAGCACATATGGAGATGCCATATGTGCTTGGCTGCTGGCTCTGGTAGATGGGATTTATGTGTGGTGAGTGCATATTTAAAAAGAACTTGTTCGTCTAATATTCTCAATATAATGCTGACAGTAAATACTATTGGTCATTTGTACATCAGTATACAGAAATAGTGGCAAGAATTCGTCAATGCGGTATTCACTTAACTAGTCGCTCGCCAAAAACTGGATACTGCACGGTATTCGATCGATGTAAGTTCTATGCATTGGTCGGTTAAGTTGACGCGCTAATACGCGGGCGAATTAATCGAGCGTTTGTAGAGAAACCACAAGCATATTGCTTCTTCGTTCTAGAAACGGTGGCTGAATTAGCATCGTCTGAACGTAGCCTCATTGGTCCGGTTCTTTGTTTACGTAACAGCGTACGTGATTTCGTCCAAAATTGAAGAATTTTAATGATTTATTAGCAATTTGGGTATTATTTCCCGATGTTAAGGAAATCATTTTTTACAGGAATTTTCAAATGAAAATTACGTAAAACGACGATAAACAACGCGTTTGATAGCTTTGTTGCGTGATATGGCATTGTTACTGCCTATAAATAACGGCATTTTTAACCAGCGACATCAAGAACAAAGCCTTTGTAGCCTAGACTCTTCCTGGAACAAGAAATAGTATTTACGTATACTTTCTTAAGAGGAACGCCTGCGCTGCCAGTTTCATACATAACTTAAATTTAGATTTGAGGCCAAAATACCCATACAAACTGAATGATATATATATTTTTTAATTAAAGGTTTAGTAAAATCTAGAACGAATGAGAAGTATTTTATTTATATTTGTTTTAATTTATGAAGTATATGCCATGAAAAAAACACAATTTTCATAATTTTAGAGGCAACTTTGAAAATTATTTGCCGATTCACCATATTTAAAAAAAATCGTATTTGCTATGTAAATATGTTTACGTTAATAAAAATATTAAAAAAAAAACAAAACCCTTTTTTCGGGTCGACATCTTAATTAAATTATGTACGGAAAATTAGTGTTCCAACGTAAATTGGTCGTTTTTAATTTAATTTAACGTCCACCATAATGCTTATTTAATCATAAAAAAAAAAATATATATATATATTTTCAAAGTAGACGGGGTAAAACTTTTTTTTCCGATCACCGTTAGCCCATAAAAAGTGACTCTAAAATCGTTAAAAATCAATTCCTTTAATGGCGCATATTTCATATTGGAAAATAAAAATAAATATCATCAAAAATAGATATTTACTATACGTTTTGATGAAAAAAAAGATCGTTAGGTTTAATTGAGTATTTTGGGTTCAAATCCAAAATTAAGTTTTTCATGGAACAGGCCGCGCAGCCGTCCCTCTTAAGTCATTTCAATCCATAGTTTATTGTGAAGTTAACTTCAAAAAGAAGAATCTTAATTTAACTTTTCCATTTAAAAGAGTCAAAGAGAAGTCTTTAAATAAACGGCTGTTTAAAAAAACATTTATAAATTCGGTACTCAAAGGGCACGCGTTCGAGAAAAAAACAAAACTAAAGTGTAGTACAAAGGCACGTTGAAAATGGATTTGTGAAGAGGCGAGCATTTAGCACAAAAAGGGGATGCAGTGTTGGAGAATGGAATTTTTCCCTTGCGATGAACAAGGCGCTTTCTACTAAACTGCGGTAACGATTCACTTCTCGGAAATTGCGCGACGACGAGGCAGCCCGATGTACTTTTGGAAAACACTTGAGAAATATTTTTAATATGCCCGCCGTAAAAGTTTTATCTTCAAAACTGTCTATCGAAGAACGTAATAAGAGTGAGGAGTTTTTTCTCAATGTTGTTTGTGTTGTTCAATATTCCGGGAAATAGAAACAAAATTTCTGAACTACAACACTCAGAATACTGTTGTAAAAGGTTCTAGGTTCACAAAGCTTCCCCCCGAATCTGTTCTCACTTTGAAAAATACTGGATACTGTACAGTTTCTTAAGTATTAGAAATATATTTCAACAAAACCCACAAAGTAACAATGTATGGTGCGATGGCGAGGACGGGGGAATAGGGAGTGAATCTAACCTAAGTAAAATACGTTTGATGCGGAATAACAGTCTGAAATTTGGAAGTAGACAAAAGTTGAGGGCGCTGCGATCGTTTAAAAGGTTATCAATGGCAACACGAAGATGGCTCATAGGAAAACTAAAATAAAGTTACAAAAGCACAGTGATTTAAGTGCACAAATTTTACTTTAACCGAAAGGTGTTAATATTTTTGGTACTTTCAGATTTAAGGTAATTTAATGTTAAAGTTTTATTTTAAATTTTATTTAACGCTTGGCTTGAAAGGATATATTTTTTAAATATATTATGAAATTTCATGATTTGAAATAATTATGCATTAAATGTTTTTAAATAAATAAAAAAAAATCAAATTCACAGAATAAATTTTTTTATTGATGATGTTTTGCGTTATTTTTTTATAACAAACTGTCAAACGCGAATATGTGAAAACATTTAATGTGAAGAACACATTCCAAAGACGAAGTGAGTAGCTTGGTGTTGCCGTAGAAATGACATTTTGTACACGTGTTAAAACGTAATAAAGAGATTATTTCAGTTTTAATACCGTATTCATTCATGAGTATACAAGTAGTCATTTTTATAAATTTACATTCACATTATCAAACATTTTTGAAGACTATTCTTTAAGTTTTTCGTGATGCGGTCACCGATGTAAAATATAACAAGTTTAAAATAAATAAAATTACTTATTTTTATTTGTTCACGGTAAACCTATCATCGTAAAGTTTTGGTACGCACTACTTCCAATTCTTTATTTATGAATAATGAGAATTCTGTTATCCGAGAAAATTTATATCTTCATAGAACATCAATTATTTAAGCTCTTCGCGCTTCCTTCCGAGATGAATGAACTTTGCATTGTATGAATTTTTCAAGCCCACATGGTCCTCAAACTAATTACCAAAATTCTACGAACAAATTTCTTAAATTTTACAGTTGAATCTTGAGTATTAGCCAAACTAAAATAACTTAGCACGGCAATGGTTCGTTTACATCGCACAGATTTTTTTCTCTGCTATTTTAAACTAGTAATAAGCACATAAGGTTTTTTGTTTACATGTTCATTTTAAAAAACTACAAAAAACAGCTTGGATTTTAACTAAATCAAATAATTACCCAAAAACTGGTTTTTCCGAGAACCTAAACTAAACAGTATTAATATTAATAAATAATTTTTACATAATAAAATAATTCCGTTTTTAAACATTTGATTAAAAATGAATTGTAAATTTTGGATATGGTAAAATTTTTCAGAATGAAATCAATTGAGTTACTGCTGAGAGAAACGTAAAAATTGTTTTATTATTTTTATTTTTTATTAACCAGGTATTATTGTACAGGTACGTTGTCACGCTGATACATTATTTTATCGGAAAACTGTCCAACAATCAAATAACATTGACTTTTCAATCCCTGCGTAACGCGTAAAAATACAATCAATCATTCATTCATTATTGATTTGACAAGTGTGCCTGGAAACCTGTCTGCCTTTCTGGTAGTTTATCTAGTGGGTGGAATAATCTAAAATCAGAAGAACAATATTTCAAAAGCACAGTAAAAACCTGGTTAACCGTGTGAGTGTTTTTGCCGATTCATACAGCCATTATAGGTCATAGAGAAATATGTAATTTAAGTATTGTAAATTTTAAAATTATTAAAATGATACATAAAAAGCAATATAAATAATTCGGTAGATTTATTTTATTATATATTACTAACTTCCGGCGTTGCCATGGGATATGTTACCCCTACCCCTACCCCCACCCATATCTAAGAATATGCAATAATATACTCGTATATTAGGAATGACATCACGACAACATTTGAGTTCTGTACCAATAATTTTTGCAGGAAACATAGTTTTATTAAATATTAAATTATTAATATAATAAAAGTAGGTACCTTTCGTACTGCATAATTATAATGACGTGTCGTTAAACCAAGAAAACATCCGAATAAAATGTATTTATTATAACGTAGGACAAACACATTTTTAGAAATTGTCAGAATAAATTACTGGGCCTCAAATTTTTTACGTATGTAACATTGTTATAATGTTAATTTTTTGGTAACATCTTGATATATTATAATAGCAAATCGATAAAATATCCATATATCCATATATTTTTTATCACAAGTGTTAATTTATCTTTAGGGCAAGAATTGATTTCTCTCCGTGCAAGTACTTCCCCATCTTCCTCTTGCAGTCTCCTTCCACTCCTCACTACTTTCAGCCTCATAAAATTCTCCAATTTGGAAAGTCATAGTCTCACTGACTCCCGATGGTTGCCTGCAGCTGGGACTCTTATACGGCTTTCAAATAAAAAAAATCATAATATTTGAGTAAATAAATGCGTCGGTTTCCAACTCATACATCTTGGGTTCATTTCCTATGCTAGCTACATAAATTCTGTATCATTACTCCAGCAATATCTTGAGTTTATAATAATGGTAGTTAATTAAGTTCGTAACATACGAACCATTCTAGATTATTATCGACAGAAAACAGGTAAATATAAATAAACTCACCATATATATATATATGTATGCATCCATAATTATAATGTATTGTCGTAGACTTGATTCACTACAGATTTCTTTAAAATACACTTTGATGTGCTATCGATTAAGCTCTGTAAGATTTATTTGAAAGCAGCCTTTTCCCATGCTCGGTATGTCGCCAAACTTTATACGCATCTTGGGGATTGGCAGATGAATATTAAAATCGTTTTATTGGCAGTATAAAGTACCGTGCCGGATGACATCGTCAGTGAGAAGATCGCACTTCCACGGAATGTTATGTAAATAAAGCAGGCACAGTTTGAGTATTCAATGAAAACATTAAAGTTGTATGATTAGGTACGCATTTTAAATAAAATTATTTTGAACACGAGTTTTTGGCCTACCGGAAAATTAACCCTTAGAAAAGCCTAAAGAATAACAATAAAAGTTCAGGGCCAGCACTCAAAAATGGCCCCAAACATCACTTTGCAGGTTGCTAACTCAAGCAATACCGCAAATGATATCTGTAAATTCTAGACGGGTTGTTAGAAAAATGCATATTATTTCAAAATACAAAAATCCGCACCCTTTATTTCATAAATTTTATGATATATGTCTAAAATGTCTGAAAATGGGTACAGTTTGAAAACCAGTGAAAGCAATTCTGAACGTTTTAACTAAAATTTCTGTACGGATTTCACATAGTTTTAAAAAGAGCATTATTGACTTTTGAAAATTTATACATTTTACTAAATACCCACATAGAATTAACAGATATATCATTCGCTATTTTTTGAGTTAGCAACCAGAAAAGCGCGTATTTTTGGGATCTGACCATTACAATTGCATTATTTCTGGTACCACAAACATAAAAAAACCTTAATATTTACTTTTTAAAATCATGTAACATGTTCGATTTCACATAATATCACAGGCGAACCGTCATTTTGGGGATGATGTAAGAGTGTTTTTAATGAAGAGGAAGGAGTGAACTCAGTTCTGAAAGAGACCGGTGGTAGGAGAAAACCAAACTTCTGTATTGCAAAAATTGTAATTTATACACAAGGTAAACCATATGAAATGTATTATTTTGTAAAAAAAAAAAAATGATTACAGTTTTATAAAAAATATCACTGTTTTTTAAAAAAAAAACATTTTATTTATATTTTCTTCAAACGATTGGTATTCATTTTGTGGAGTCATTATTAATTAATTAATTAAAAAAAATACTCAGTATTCACCACTTTATAAATACGGTAAAGTATTAATATATTCGCTTTCGAAACATGTGGATATCAATGTATATTTATAAAGTGATGAATACTAAGTATATTTTTTAATTCATTTATTACATTTTATCAATTCAAACTTACATGCGATAATAAAAGAAATGCAAGTAAATCATATACCTATCTTGTTAAAGTTACAATTCTGGAAAGAGGGTTATGAATACACAATAATGTGTCCTTTGTATAAGTGTACGGGTCCAGCGCTGCAGAAAGTGCGCCATATTTCAGTTCAAGAGAGCGCATTATTCAGTGGGGTCACTCCGAGGGGTATTCTCCCAAAGTCAGCCAACTTAACTACCAACTTACCCCAACTGCCCAACTTACCCCAACTTCCAACTTCCCTGTGCCATATTCCCTAGACTTAGGAATGAATCTCTTACAAAATTGTGCAATTTGTTACAAAAGAAATCCTCGCTGGTTTACCGTTTTACGTAAAATGAATATCACGTGTATGCGCTTGGTCAAAATGCTTTTCAAATAATATCAAAATCTTTTAAATAATAACTGTGTGCAGATGTCAAATACGTCACCAGTTTTGTATTTTAATTCGTGGAGGAAATTTGTTTAAATATTATGGTTACAAAAACTTTGTGACTTTGTTTTGCTTATTGATTCGGGAGCGTAACCGTTTCATTCTGTTTTTTAATGTGTATTTTCGTCACGTTTAAGAGACGTGGTAGATACTCTCAGTATTGCCCTGATGAAAGACTACCAATCAGAATCGAAACAGTGCTTGAAATGGTATTCGCTGGGTGAATTGACAGCGTCTGAATAGTTAGGAAGGGTTTCCCAGGATCCCCATTACACTTGATTTCATTATTATATAAAAAAAGTTTTGAAGCACATAAAGGCATATTAAAATGCAATTTTTAAAATAAAATAATTGATTGTCATTCTGCGGGAAATTTTATCAAAAGATATAACAACATTTTAAAAATAAAGCAGTTTTCACAGCAGACACAGACGTTATAAAATATCCTAGTATAAGTGATTCCAAATGTTTCAGTCTAAAGTTCTTCATAGAAGTGGGAAACCGGTCGCGTCTCATGTAAATAAGGTAATACTAATAACGTTTTTATACTGATTTAACTAATACACATTAAATCATTGAAGAAAATGATACCAACAATAGATGAAAATAAGAAACAGATAAAGACACGGAAAATAAAAAAGGACACTCTCGCAACTAGGACTTGAACCCAGAGCCTTTAGTCTTCATCCGAGACAGTAGCCAGGTTACAAGTATATTCGGGTAGAACTTTGCAGCTATGAGAGATAATTGATTTTTAAAGTCTTTCATACTTTCTTTTGTCCTTCTTCATTAGATGCTATCATACAACTTAATATAGCTACACAATATTATGTATATCACCCATTTTCGTTCGCAATGTACTACTAGTGGTTGGTTTACAGTAATGTATTCATAATGGGTAGGGTGATCTATTGGTGGTACATGTTTTGTATTGGTTTTGGTATGTCAGATTTCCCTGGGTGTATTTTCTGTGGTTTATCTGTCCCATCAGCAGCAGCGTATTTATTTTCACAGTAAACAACAAGTTTGTTACCTTCAATGTGTGCCTGATGGAAACCGAGTTAAAATTTGCAAACAAAAAAGTGCTTTATTAATTTATTTATAAATTTTACTTACGAAAGCTTTTGAACCATTTTTGTAAGGTTCATTAAACTTATCTATCAACATCACAATAAAGGATTCAAGTGAAAAATATTATGGCTTAAAAGATATATATTTATACAGATGCAACAAACGACGATTCTGAATATATTTGCATTTTTTTTAAATTTACATTCCCCAATATTTTGATATTATGTGAAAATCATTAGTTAGTTTCGGAAGTAATGTTACACATTGAGAGAATTTATCGGTAAAGATGTTCCCTGCATACATGTGTAGTACACCTCACATTACATAAAAAAAAGAATTTCTTATCACGGTCTACCTAATATAAAAAAAACAATGCAGGAGTAAGTAAAATTTAATTATAAATTAAATATTACTTAGAATTTATAAACTGTTATTTAAAAGTGAATAAAAAACCGTCTAATCAAAATTACCTGTTTCGTAGGTACAATTGAAACGATGTCAGGTGATTGTTTTTTTTGGCGCCTAAATTCTTTCTGTGTGAATTAATCACGTGTAATGCCGTTCAAGTCGTTTTGGTGTGTGTAAAAAAATTAAATTTGAGAATTAATTTAATCATAAAGAATAACTTTAAAAACTGGTATTTAAGTTAGATAGGTATGATAAAAGAAAAAAAAACGTATTGGAGTTCTTTATTCCCTGACCTGGTAACTTCTGTAAACACATTAAGAGGAACGGCTACGTGGCCTGTTTCATGTAAAAAATAATTTTGGATTTGAGGCTAAAATACTCGCCTAAACCTGGCGATCTTTTTTTTTCATCAAAAATTATAGTAAATATCTAGAACGGATGAAGAGTAATTTATTTATTTCTGTTTTGAATTACGAAATATAGCCCATTAAAGGAATTGATTTGTATCGATTTTAGGGGCACCTTTAACAATTATTTTGGGGTTAACAGTGATTTAAAAAAAAATTACACCGTCTACTTTAAAAATATAATGAAACATAAAATAGAAAATTTAAAAAAAAAACAACTATTAAAATAAGCATTATGGTGGACTTCAAATTAAATTAAAAAAAGACAATTTACGTTGAAACACAAATTATCCGTACGTAATTTAAAGTATCTACCCGAAAAAACGATTTTTTTAAATGTTTTGTTTTTATATTTTTATTTACGTAATCTAAGAAACTTACATAGCAAACCTCTAAAGTTCAATCTAAAATTTTGAAAATAGATTTTTTTTTATTGCATATATTTCGTTATTTAAAACATACTATATTTGTTCCAGTAAAGTAGTGTAAGTGTGTAATGGGCGTGAAGTTGTCATCAAGGTAGGCGTATTTTTTCCTTACTTGAATCGAATCGTCCTTGGAATCGAATCTGTAACCTACTGACTCAAAGTAAAATGCGAAGACATGAAATAACCCCCTTGGCAAGGACTTTAGTACAAATAAAACGATAAGCCTTGTAGTACTTATTTGTAATGTTATCAGTAGCTGCCATTTCAGAAACATTAAAACCTACACGTTATTACATTACATTTTAATATCTATTCTGCTGTATCATCACAAAAAAATATTTTATTTAAAAATATCTTCTTTATAATGTTGAGGAACGAGCCTCACTCTAGGGCGGCAGTGTAAAAGAACAGGTTAGGTTAAATTCACCTAGAGGCCAGGTGGGGGGCGCCTGACTCCGGGCTCACCTGAGTAGCTCAGTAGATAGAAGAGGTTATCTCTCTTCTGCAGTTGTGAGTCGGCGTCAGCCTCATACCGACTCAGAGGAAAAAAGGTACTCAACTACCAAATGAAAAGATATGCTTCTTCTAGCCAAGGTTTATTTACGGGAGGGCAATCACAGTTTGTACATATGGGGAATCATACACTAACAATTGGCAATACACACCCTCTCTATTAATATAAAATTCTCCCTATCTAGTACCATTAAAATCGGGCAAGTTACTTTAAAACATAGTTATTTAAAGCACAGCAAAAAGAGGAAATAAGTACAGCTTATATTGGGGTATCGGTTGGGGTGGAGACAGCTCCAGGCAGGATGGTGTCTTCATATTAGTGCACAAACCTGGTCCACTATTTAGGGACCTCACAAGTAAATGCCTAACAGTAGTTAACACTTTTAAATTACGGTAACAAGACGCCATTGTAAACGGCGAGCCAGCGCAGGAGCACGTGTCGATGACACAACCTCTGCGTTCTGCGGCCGGAATCTTTCTATGGCCAAAATGGCCGTCGCTATCGTGTCGGGATGCGAACCATCCAACCGAATTTGCCGACTTTTTAACAAAGGGCTAGATACTGTGTGTCGACGAGGGTATAGAAGTAATTATTAATTCCGTAACGTAACAATAACTTTCCTTAATTATTTAGCAACACTGAATTAAAAAACACAAATAAAATTTATGAAAAAAGAATGGACCATGGTATAATAATGACGAAGACCAAGAAGAAAATAAATTTATTGTTACACTCTAAAAATATCAAACTCTCTATTAATACATCTCTTTCAACGGAAACACTCTTCTCAACATCCCTTCTATTGATATTCTTGGCGTAACCTAAAGTGACCAGCTCAGGAACGTGGCCTTACATCGAAGCCAGAGTCAAGTTAGCCTATCAGAAGCTGGGCGTACTGTACAAATCGCAATTGCGCACCACTGTTTGGCAGCCATCTCTGGTCTGGAGTACCAAAATATTTGAAAAAAATTCATGACTTATCTCAACAAACGGAGTGTAATCTTTAGAGCACAGGCTTCAGATTGGATTGCTGTCCTTGTTCTACCGGTATTACAACTAAAGATGTTCAAAGGAACTAGCGTCAGTGATCCCTTCAGCACCGGTGCATAGTTGGGAAGCAGGCCAAACGCGCGCCCAACATTTGTACATGATTAAATAAAATACATTTTTAACTTTACTCCACTTTTATTTTTGACCGGGCCTGTTTCAGCCTGTGACGGCTATCTTCAAACTGGTCTGTCATGGTCAAAAATGAAAGTGGAATAAAGTTAAAAAGTGTCTTTTATTTAATCATTACAATGGAATTCCACCATGTATTAACAGTTTCAAAAATTGAAATATTTGTTGAGTTCAACAGCCAACCAATGTGAACCAATTTAACGGCCTCTGTGTTTACTTCCTTCTACAATATGGGTTTCTTTAAGACCCATGTTCATTCCTTCCTTTCCCAAGAAATCTCCATACAGCATCCTTAAAGATAACATAGACCCTATATCGGACGTCCAAATCATAATACGTATTTAGGAAATAGAACAGATGCGCCTACTTAATCACATGCAAAAAGTGCGTCACCACATCAAGGTGACGTCCTTCTGAGATTCAGATGACGCATTTAAAGAAGTAAATAGCAGCTGTTGACGTCACTATTTCTGGGACATACAACAACGACGTCAACTAAATCATCAAAAACGTCCTAACCGACGTGTTTCTATTAATCTCAAAGACGTCAATCACTTTGAACATACGTCAATTTTTCCATAGAGAAAAATCATATAAATAGAGAAGTTACTTTAATAAAGCATCATTGTGAAAAAGTTATTCGACTTTCATTGACCTATACAAAAGTCCTGCTGACAGATTAAAGTGTCGATGTATACCGGTGTTTTCCTCCGAATTACAGTATTTGTATGTGTTCCGTACAGGCCCTAAGGGAAATTGTTTTCCTGTATTAAATTAATGTAAAAAAAAGTTTGAAAGAAATAAAAATTAAAAGGTTGGATATTAATAATTTGTTGTAAATTGCAAAGTTATACAGACCCTTTTGTGAAATAGAGACGTGCAACGCATTATTTTCTCAGGAATAAACGGTTTCACGTTTATTAAATGGAAACAAAGTGCATTTCCTCTCCATCCTCCAAAGAGGGTTGTGGGCTGCGGGCGATGTGGGCATGGCTGAGTTTCCATGTCAAATCCACAACTTTGCTGCTTTCTAAGTTTATTTTATGTGTGCGGTCAGTGGAAATTTCTTCGTGGTCAGTTTGCTGAATGAGGACTTTATTTTGAAATGTTCATAGGTCTGAATGCTCCCTGGTTGCGGTACCTGCTCATTTAAATACTTTTCAGACTGAATTGTACATGCGGTCGGGAAATGTAAAAAAAAATAAACATGTTTCCAAGCATTGGAGGATGTTGAACGGAGCACGCCAATATAAAGTTTCTTTCGGAAAAGTAACGAACCTTCAGAATAATATTTACATAAATAGTTTTTCTTCTGTTCCCAGCTTCCACGCAAGTTTATGAGGCTTATTTTAATTTAAAAAGAATGCTTTATTATTTGGCTTTGCGGTTTTTGTAAAACACCACTTTATTTGAGTTTAAGGTCTAGTCCTCAAACTAGTTTTAGACACAGACAAAATAAAATTTCGATTTTGTTGAAGACTGTCTAACTCCAAAGGTATTATTAATTACTTCCTACTTCCATTATTCATTTTTAATGTTTGTTAATTAACTAACTAACTAACTAACCATCACGCCGTTTCGCCGCAGAGGTAGGCAGAGAGGACGGACCGCCAAATAAATCGATCTTGGCATACACTTCTTGCTTCATTCACATTCATACATACGTCTTATACATTCTCTTCTGTTATTCCGACTTCTGGCATGGCCCGACTCAAGTATTTGTTTAACTTGATCGTGTCATGTCTTCCTCGGACGTCCTCGGCTGGCATGGCCCGACTCAAGTATTTGTTTAACTTGATCGTGTCATGTCTTCCTCGGACGTCCCCGGCTTCTTCTTCCGTTTACATTCGCGTCATACATTCTTCTTACACTCCTTTCTTCGTTTATTCGCTCTACATGCCCAAACTGTCTAAGCGTCTCTTTCTTAATCTTACTCATTACGCTTACATCAGCCTTACGTTCTGTACGAATCTCAATATTTTTCACACGATCATACGTGGTTTTACCACACATTCGTCTCAGAGATCTCATTTCTACGGCATTCAGTTTAATTTCATCCTTCCTCTGCCCATTCCATGCCTCACTGCCATACTGCAGGGTTGATATCAGCTTATATTTAATTTTTGTTTATGTTTGTAATTTGTCTTACATTATTATTTCTTTATTCTTGTCATTATTTCTTAGTACCCATTCTGTGTATCCTGATGAGGGAAGCTTCGCTTCCGAAACATGTTGATATTTATATATATTAAACAGTGGTTTATCCAAAATATTTCTTGTTGATTTTATTAATAATGACACCACAAATTAATTTTAAATTTATTAATATCAAATATAATATGGCAGATTTTAATTTAGTTTGTTATGACATCATTTATAAAGCGTAGTAGATTTTATTAATACTGTTAGTTAATTGTCAAGAAACTTAAGAATTTCTGTCATATAAATCAGATTATGGAAATTAAATTCGTTGAAATAACTTAATGAAGCTTATAAACTGTATTGTAATATTTAAATATTGATGATAATGTTAAAGTGTAAAAAAACGTATTAGAGATTTTTTAATATTACCTTCGATGATTAAATATTAATTACATTAACCAAACTTATTTATAGTTAATATCTAATAAATTTATTGATCTCAAGCTCTTGCAAGCTTCTGCAAACTTTTAATAATATATAACATTATACGAGTATATGTAAATATTTGTACGGATATTGATTTTTTATAAATGTCTAATTTCAGTACTGTTTTCATGTACCTAATATAATAGAGTATATGTAGATTCACAAGTCCACTTGTGATTATGATGTCATACAGCCGTGCCTTCAAATGAACATCCCCTACATGGCTAACATTCAAATTCCGCCGCAGCCTGCGGGAACGCCGTCACATCCGTGGATTTGTGAGCCTACATCTCTGTTGACATTCAACTGCAGCCGAGGAGGGTTACATGTTACGTTTCGGCCCGGACAGAGCTGCAGCCTGCATCTCGTTTCCAATTCATGACCTAATCAAATCAGACGCTCCCTGCGGGTCGCTCGAGCTACCCCTGGCTATGGGTGGGCAGGGGCGCTGGAGCCCACCGACCCTCTGTTGCCTCGCTGTTAATAATCTTCATCGAGGTACCACGAGTCAATAAGCAATGGCGGCGTTGTTGAACTTTACAATTGAGTAGCTCACAGATTGAAATCAGTGCACGTAGGTACTATTTCATCATGGTTTTCCTTACAACGATTAATGAAAAATGATTTTTTACTATAAAAAATTAAGCAATTTGTATATATCAGTTTTTCGATAATGTACGCAAAACAGGGGGATTTATGTACATAATAAAAACATTTTTATTCAAGTGTGAATTAGCACGATTTCCATGAAGTAGAAAATCTTACTGTGAGTTTCGACGTCATGAAACTTGCAGTTTTTTTCTGCACAAGATTAAATACTTCCAACTCTCAACGTCAAATCCAACATGAGCATTGAAAATAATGCAAGGCATTGTAAACTCACTCCTTCCTTAATTCACACTCATATACACTCTTCTGTTATTCTGACTCTTGACATGATCCGATATAATTATTTGGTTTAATTGATCGCGTTACGTCTTACTCGAGCGTGCTCGACTTCTTCTATGACTCACATTTGTTTCATATATTCTCCTTATTCCTAGTTAAAGAAATCACCAAAAAAAGTATACCTTGTTTAGGTGTAGGTACTGTTAATTTATTCATTTAAAAGCTTTTTGTTTAAAATATGGTCTACGTACAATTATTATTATCAAAAAAGAATTTTATAACCGTTTTTACACCTCACATTCTCAAATCAAATAGGAAATGATAGGATGGGATCTGCGATATCTAAGTACACGCACAACCTGAATACAATTCAATAAGTAATTATAAATACCTATATAGTTTTGACAAACCAAATGTACTACAGATATATGCCAAAAATATACGTTTGAAACTGTTCAAAAATACGGAACCTCCCCCTAGACCACGAATCTATGACACTAGATTTAATCAAAATGATATAAAAAAAACATTCCATGTTATAAAACCATTTCCGGAAAAAGAAACTATATTTTATACTTTGCAGCAAAACTCCATAAAATTCTTTCTCAGATATAAAACTAATAGAAAAAATTAATAACTAAAGAAAAGTCTGGTTGAAAGACGTCAATGAATCAACATTAACAACCACTAAAAAGGACACGGAAGATGCACCTGATTAAATGACATCAAATTAAATAAGTCTAGTTGGCCTCAGCACAGAACCCCCCAGTGAGGAGGACTATGAAAAAACACAAAAAAGTACTAGTAGTTTATAAAATATCAATATTTAAGTACCATTTTGTATTAAACTGTTATTCTTTAAAAAAAATTATACGTACTCCACATTTTATATTGTCGCAGTTTATTTAATAATCGCAATTAAATAAATAAATAAAATAAACCATTTCAGATGTTCACTTTCCAATCTGTAATACGTCTTCATTCAATCAATTCAATTTGCAATCAACATCAGTAGATAATGGATGGATAAAATGATTTCAATTGCTTTTACCTTTTCTCCCCGGGGATAACAGAATTGATAACCCCTGTTGTTACGTTATTAGGCACGCAAGTTGTTTGGCTGAGGGTGGGAGAGGCGCCAAGCCGGGATTATTATTGACATCACTCGGCGCCGGATGCTGTGCGAGCTCCGTTATCTGCTATATAATGTATATTTACTTACATAATTTAATTTTTTAATGTGAATACTACGCATTGTTACAACTGATCCCAACTGTTTGAAGTCAGTGAAACTATGGTATCCCCAATTGGGGGGTGTTGCAAAGCTGAAGGTGGTGGGAAGCGGAAGGAAATGGAAAAAAATATAATAGAATTTTTATTAACTTATTAAAAAATAGTAAGATTAAAATACATGTATACCTTATATTAAATAAGAAAAAAAAGATGAATTAATGTAAATACTTAAATTAATAATGCTACTTATATCCTATACAAGTATATGTCAATGGTGATACATGAATTTAATTATATGAAAGAAAATAGAAAGGACAGAGATAATGATTTTTTTAATATTCCGGGTGTTAGGAGACGTAACTGACTTACTTTAACGAGTGATTTTGGTTTACGGCGAAATACATATACCTATATATACATATACTTTTTTTTTTAAATTCACCTACAAACATTTAAAAGGTATCAGTATGGTATCACAGGTTAAAATAAGTCAGGTAGGTTTCTTAAGAGGAACGGCTGCGCGGTCTGTTTCATGCAGAACTTAATTTTAGATTTGAGGCCAAAATACTCACCTAAACCTAATGATCTTTTTTTTTCATCAAAAATTATATTAAATATCTAGTACGGATTAGAAGTAATTTATTTATTTTTGCTTTTCATTATGAAATATATTAAAGGAATTGATTTTTCGTGATTTTAGAAGCACTTTCAATAATTATTTGGGGGCTAACGGTGATGTAAAAAAAAGTTTTACCTCGTCTACTTTGAAAATATAATGAAATATAAAATGAAAAATTAAGAAAAAAATTAAAAGAAATATTATGGTGGACTTTAAATTAAATTAAAAACGACCAATTTACGTTGGAACACAAATTTGCCGTACCCACATAATTTAAAATATCGACCCAAAAAAACTTTTTTTTAAAACGTTATTTTTTTATATTTTTATTTACGTAATCATATTTACATAGCTAATATGATAATTTAAAAAAAAATACAATAAACCCGCCAATATTTTCTAAGTTGCCTCTAAAATTGTGATTTTGTTTCATGGCTTATACTTGTAATTTAAAACAATAAATAAAATGCTTCTCATACCTACTGGATATTTACTAAACCTTTAATTAAAAAAATATATATCATACAGTTTGGATGGGTATTTTGACCTCAAATCCAAAATTAAGTTATGTATGTAACAGGCAGCGCAGCCATTCCTCTTAATTCCGTACCTACATATATGTGCCAATTGAATATATTACGATTGTAGCGTACGGCATAAACTGGACGTCTAATTGAGAGATCCTGAAGAAAATTCAAAGACCTCACGTTAAATCTTTAAGGTACTAAATTTTATCAAGAACATTGATGGTTTAAAAAAATAAAATCAACTCCAGAAGGCTCATCCATTATGACAATGAAATAAATAATAAAAACCGACCGCGAAATAATAAAATAAAATATCTCCAGTAAAATAATGTTGAAGCAGTGTTCCAGACCATTAGCGTTATAAAGTTGGAAAGAAAACCTCCACGGCGAATAGTATTGGGCCACTAACTGCCTGAAAATACCCACCCTGACTGTGAGCTACCCCTAGCGCGGGGCCATGCGGGATTCGGGCAAAAAGTTTCCCCACAGAAAAATCCGCTGTACGCAAAATTCCCGGACTAAGAAAAAAGGAAGTTCACTCCTTCTAAGCGTTCCTGGCGAGCTGAGGGTTTGGGCGGGGGCGGTGATAATGAGATCAGGCTGAGAGGAAACGACCAGAGAAGCAGGAGGTAGCGGGGGTGGTACGGGGTGGATCCGGGGGAGGCAATACGCCTGTTAATTTACCCGAACCAGGTAGGTCGTGCTTAGGGAAAACTCGTTATCTATTGCCATCCAGGTGATAAATTCGCTTTGGTTTTGAAAAACGACAATGCTGTTACGTGGAAGACGTGATGATTGAAAATCGTTGAAGTGAGTTCAATGGAATTTATTTGATATATAAGAACGTGTACATCTTGAGAATGGCGGTTCTAATATGTTGAAGGATTCAACAGTAGTCTGTTAATATACCATCCCCGGTGCCTATATTGTAACACGCGTTGTAACCACATATTTTAATAGTTCTCACATATTTAATAAATTCAACGCATGTCTTCGAACACTTGAAGTGCTAGAATAAAATAAATTATGTTTTTTTTAATAATAATAATAATACTTAGACGACTTGCACAGCTCCGCTTTTTTGAAAAATCACCTCAGTGGCGCTGTACAAATACTACTTGCTAGGGTTTATTTTATTATGTACAGATACAGAAACCTACTTACGTGGTAGGTCACTCCAGACTAAAACGTTAAATTACAAAGTTTTAGACTGAGTTGATACGATTTTGTACGAACAGGACACATGTATTAGAAAACACTGCACTGGGATGATATTGCAGTTACTGTTTAAATCCTATTTGTCATTGATATTATATTTATTAGAAGGTTATTGGCAATAGAAAAGTAGGTATTTATTTAAAAGATTATTTTATTTGAGGTTTTTTAAAACAATTATTTACAGATACAAATATTTATAATTACTAGAATTAGAATAAACTGTGTGAAATAAAATGATTTAACAACGTAATTCTGCAGGCCCCAAAATGTTATTTAGTAATAAATATTAAGGTTAAAAAATTACAATAAATTCGATTTGACAAATATTTTAAATCGACCGCCACAGCACGTGAATGTGCTCAGTCTGGTGGGCGAACAATTCAAAACACCAGTAATAAACTACAGTCTACTGAATAAAGAAAAACAAATAATAAGAAGGCAGATATTTCCAGTTAAACACGCCTACATTTCTTGTAAAATTTCTTATAAAATCATCAAGGTTTCATAATAATGGAAGGTGAAAGCAGAAAGCACCTTACATGATTAATTACCTAATTATAATTCTACAACCAGCCTCCAAAGTTTCGCATAAAGCTCATGTTTCCTAACACTTTAATATGTATTAGGTATAACTGTGGCGTTCCAGAGGTAATTCCCACAAGTGAAGTAATTCCGTTTTAAGTAAATGCGTTATTATGTTTTCCTCGAGCGTCAAATGATTAAGAATTCTTCGCTAGGAATAAATATTAAATATTCCGCGCCAAGGCTGAATTCTGGAGGGAAGGGTTCTAAAAAAGACGGAAGTTACTCAAAGATATTAATTTATTCTTCACTGTGTAACGTGGGATGGTAATATTTAACTCTGTGCGTTTCATCCCGGGCCAATTATATTTGCTATAAGACCAGGTGTTTACCTAAACCGCGTTGAATACGTAAAGCTGGCTTTCCATAAGAGAATGGACATAATAATGGAGTTTAATATAATTCCGAAGGTTTACATTAAGTATTAATGACTCTTGCGCCGATTGTGCTGGGGCTAAACGAGGTATTAATGGCTATTGTTGACAAATTTCTATATGGAATTGATTCCACTATGCATAAAGAGCTAGATTGAATTTCTGCTTTATTCAGAGCCTGACATTTGAAAATGGACTCAAGCCACCACAAACCATCGAACGTGTTTCATTCATAATAATTTTGTTTTTGAAAAAATGTATTACAAGTTAAATAATGTTTTGGAGAGCGATTTTAAAAGCAAAGTTCTCAATGATATATATATATATATATTTAAAGGGTGTTTAAAATCAGTAAATCATTTTGTAGGGTTGAAAAAAGGTTGCTAACATTTATGCATATATTAAAATCATTTGATGAGGTTCAAATATGCTAAAATATATATAGGTAGATTTTTTGAAGAGTGTATTGATGGCCTCCGTGGTCGAGGGGTAAGGTCCGCGTCTACGAATTCGAAAGCCCCTGGTTCAAATCCCGAGGTGGGCAAGTAAATTTGATTTTATTATACGATATTTAATAAAAATAAAATAATGTGTACGGAGTATAAATACTTTTGGCACGTTCCAGAGTGGTAGATACTCTCAGTATTTCCCTTGTGAAAGACCACAATTCAGAATTGAAAAGGTGCTTAAAATGGCTTTAGTCGTGTTTGTTGACCAGGAGGCCTACTCTGGTTCTTTTAAAGGAAAATTCCTTATCATTTTCCTTAGACTTAAAGACTTATTACTTACCTGCGGTTCCGGTTATCTCGGATGACAGCTCTCATTCAGCGAACGAGATTCTTTAAAAATAACGATATTTGCGTAGTTTTAACAACAAAAAAACTCAATATTCTTATTGACTTTAAACAATATTAGTGATCATTTGTCACATAATAATTCTATTAAATGAACCAAATTAACGAAATTGTGATGTTTGCATATTGCCTATACCAAAAACCCGAAATTTTCGTTAAATTCTAATAATTATAGTACACTACACACGTAAAGCATCTAATAATAAACTACATGTGTGATACACCAATAGTTTTTTTTAATAATACTGTGATTATTAAACCACTAACTCCTTTAAAAATTGTCATTGACATGTAACCGATCAAACATGGAATCGCAGTTAAGCAAGAGGTCTTTAAGCCCAAGGAAAAGGATAATGAATTTTCCTTAAAAAGAATCAGAATAGACCTCCAGATCTGAATAGCCAGGTACTTCTGTATTCAATTTCACAACATACCCCAATTGGGGAAGCCATAGTCTTACTGTCTTCGGTTGAGGGAGCAGGGAGCAGTTGAGACTCTTGTGCGGTATTCACATGAAAATACTAAAATTTACCACAATATATATGTATCACAATATATATGTATCAAATGTAAAACACATCGATGTGTGTTTATTCTTGTAACATGCGGCATTATCATTATTGGTTTTGGGAAAATTCCAAGACGATTGGAACGTTACAAAATAACTTTTTGTTTGATTGCCAGGAGCTAAAGAAGTACTCGGAAAAGTTTAACCTTCTGAGTGTATATAAAATACCCAAATTATAAGGCACGACAAAATCTCCTTCCGTGTTAAACGACTTTACATCTTGGGAGAAATGTCAACACCATGGAACTTTCAGCTTCGTCTTGCGGGAAGCGGGGGAGAGGAGGGAGAGGGGGAGAGGTGTAGTTGAAGAAGAGCTTCGTGGATCAACTTTGTCACAAGTCAAAAGTTTAAGTGGATTATTAATTGACAGCCGCGGGTACAAGAGCTTCCGCGGATAGCGTATTCTTTCTGCAAGTTTTGTTAAATACTCACAAAGTCGAAATCGGATATTGCTGCAGAAACGCTTATACGTATACACGTATAAACAAATAGCGAAGAAATATGACAATACCTCCTCCTTCTAAAATTTCCCATACATTGAGATGGCAATATGCTACACTAGCGCCTACAGCGGAATTGGGTTTTCCATACATTCCGTGGATTTTCTGTGAAATATATTTTCCTGACGCTAAAGACCTGAAACCGGTAGACGTGTAAAATAAATATGGTTAACACAATGTTTGACTGTTTCATTTGATTAAAATTTATTACAATTTATTATATACGTACATTATTCTCTTTTTAATCCACCAGACCGAGCGCGACTGGCGAGCGGCGAGGTTTATAACTGTTAGAAAAAACCTAATTACTTATTAACCTAATAATATTTTTTCAAATGAGGAAAAAAATGAATAAAATCATATTTAAGTAACCTATATATTTTTTTCAATTTTCGATTTCTATAATTTATTAAGAATATATTTTACAGAAAATCTATTAAAATGTATGAAAAAAGTCATTACGTTCAACTCGGACCGCTAGAGGGCGCCACTGTAGAATGTTGCCATCAAATATTAGGACCTGGAAGTATTGTCATTTTAGAGTTATAACAAACGTGTATACGATAAATAAACTCAAGCTGTTCAAAAACGTAAACATACGGTTAGTTGAATCCCGCGTGCATCAAACGTGTCATAGAGGCAGATCCGAGTTGGCAAACAAGATTGTCATAACCAAATACGAGCAAGTCAAGACTTGTGTTCACACCTGCTAAACTTTATCAAAACAACGACCTCTGAAACAAACAAATCGTCAAAAAAACAAGCGCAAGTAAAATCCTGCAAAAATACCTCCGTATACCCAACATACGGTACGCTCATATACACTATAAAATCCTATACACGCGGTACGCTCTCTTGATTCCCGCTCGCGACTCCGAACAAGTAACATCTCTACTGTAACGTTGCTCCACCGTGAAAATCGCCCACCATCATTTATATTCAATCTACCCGAACCTGCTCTCCTCACCAAGTGAGAGATCTTCACTCTACCCGACCTGCTCTTCTAACCAAGTGAGAGATCTTGACTCCACCCAGCCTACCCACGAGCTTGCAACGACCGGTCCGACCCTTAAACCGTCCCCGGATATGCCGCAACCTGAGCCCGACAGCCACCCAGCCTACCCACGAGCTTGCGGCAAACGGTTCGACCCTAAGGCCGTCCCCGGATATGCCGCAACCTGAGCCTGACAGCTACCCAGCCTACCCGAGCTTGCAGCGACCGGTCCGACCTGAAAGCCGTCCCCGGATATGCCGCAACCTGAGCCCGACAGCCACCCAGCCTACCCACGAACTTGCAGCGACCCGTCCGACCTGAAAGCCATCCCCGGATATGCCGCAAACTGAGCCCGACAGCTACCCAGCCTACCCACGAGCTTGCGGCAAGCGGTCCGACCCGAAAGCCGTCCCTGAATATGCCGCAACCTGAGCCCGACAGCCACCCAGCCTACCTACGAGCTTGCAGCAACCAGTCCGATCCTAATGCCGTCCCCGGATATGCCGCAACCTGATTACGACAGCCACCTAGCCTACTTACGAGCTTGCAGCGACTGGTCCGATCCAAATGCCGTCCCGGATACGCAGCAAACCTTGCTCATATGACAGCTGACACCACTTCAAGCGATCAACCAACCAATCAAGTACGCTCCTGGCGACGACATCCCCATTTGGAAACTACCAAACACCTTTCACAGGAGGACTAGCGAATCACAATAGTGATGCGTCCCTGTGTGCCGGTGCTTAAATATTTACACTCCCTTGTGCGCTTACACTCACGTGTAGGCCCACTTCTCGTACAAGAGTATTTGGTATAAGTTATATAAATGAGAATATAAATAGGTAACTACTTTCAATAAAAGTAAGCAGATGTTATGTATCGGAGGGAGGTAGTATTAGGGAACAGCTAATCCGTTAATCCGTTCTTGAAGATGCCTATGTTTTATGAGTCTGATGTGAAACCTCCAGACAATAAGTGTCGAAATAACATTTCCAATCAAAATTATCTCTGATATGCATGCGCGTATTTAGACAAATAATCCCAGCACAAAATATTAATGATTTTAATTATAAATACATAAGTACTTACCTCCCATCCAATTCGCTATCATACTTTGTCTAGTCACACAGCGTGTCACAGATTGGGGGTGCCACAATTCCACTGGCTTTGAGAAATTGTAATTTTATTTACCACTCATATATAAAAAAGCAAGTGTTTAACAGAGGTTCAAAAATTAAAGCCGTCGTATAAAAAATCAACTTTAACCATTTATGAACGATTTATCTTCCAAACAGAGAACAAGGAATCTTAAGAGGAACGGCTGCGCTGCCTGTTTCATACATAATTAAACTTTGAAAAAAAAAATTTTTTAGAAGCAACTTAGAAAATTATTTGCATGTTTATGGTATTTTTTTTTAATTATCATATTTGCTGTGTAAATATGTTTACGTAAATAAAAATATAAAAAAAACATTAAAAAAAATATTAAAATTATACAACGATATTTTAAATTATGAACGGGAAATTTTTGTTAGAACGTAAATTGGTCGTTTTTAATTTAATTTAAAGTCCACTATTATGCTTATTTTAATATTATTTTTTTATATATATCATTATTATATTTTAAAAGGAGACGCGATAAAACTTTTTTTTCAGATCACCGTTAGCCCCCAAATAATTGTTAAAGGTGCCTCTAGAATCGGGAAAAATCAATTCCTCTAATGGCCTTTATTTCATAATGTAAAACCAAAATAAATAAATTACTTCTAATCCGTACTAGATATTTAATACACTTTTCGATGAAAAAAAGATCGTTAGGTTTAGGTGAGTATTTTGGGCTCAAATCTAAAATTAAGTTTTTTATGAAACAGGCCGCGCAGCCGTTCCTCTTAAGCACTGGCATTTGCTTTTTAAATTTTTGTTACTTGTTAAGACTAGCGTAGAGACTTGTGAAAATAAGACCATATTTAAGTTACTCGAAAACTCCTTGAGATCTGCGGAGAAAGAGAAAGGATAAAGCCCGCCACTTTGTTTGACTTTTCCCAGAAGCTTTCCACTTTCAAGATTCTCAGTAAAAGGAATATTGATCAAGCTACCTCCCCAGCAAGGTGTACCTTCTGCTAAGTAAAAAGTGTAATGCAATTCACGAGGAAAGGACATGTTCACAGACGTATTGAGCGAAAGAATAAGATGACTGATAATTACTGCAATTCACGTTAACTTTTATTTCCGACCAGTACGATAACTGTATCAAAACAAGTATGGCTATCGCAACCAGATTCAGACAGTAGTTAGACTAATGCATTGCTTGTATACTGCTTGTTTCAAAACTGTTTATCGACTTAGACAATGAAAGTTCCGGTGAAATTATTTTTTAATTTTTTTTTAATAATACAAAAAAAACTCCTTCAATTAATGCAAAATCACCTTGTCAATAAAACGATCAAGATTTATTTTGTTTAAACCACTAGTTAATAAATAAATATATTAAACTTAGTATTTAGCATTACACTTAGTATTTAGAATTACACTTATTATTTAGTATTACACTTAGTATTACACTTAGTATTACACTTAGTATTACACTTAGTATTACACTTAGTATCCTGATGATTTTTTAAATAGTGGTTTCAACAGAATAATTCTTAATCATTTTATTAAATAAAAAAACACAGCAAAACTTTACGAATATTCGATGATTGTTGTCCCTTTCTCGATAATTACAAAAAGTAGAAGTAAGCAAGATAAATCACAAGGACATCACTGCTGTCCAAGAGGTGCATACAAATATGCAATACTAATGTCAATCCTAAGAGTGTGATGTTCGCCTCAACACTAATCATCAACTAATCTTAATAATGATATAATGACTTAACAAGGTAATTTATTTCATTAATAACAAATATGTATTTAATTAAACAGGTTAAATAGATTGTGACGCCACTAGTTTCGTATATTTGATCGGAATTTATCAGGTCAATCATGTTAGATATAGGTATACAAAATCCCGTGAGGAAATTTAGCATGAGCTCTGCAAATAACTCAACGGTTATTTCATTTTGGAGTCGGGGTATTTTAGAATTATTAGCGCCTGTGGACTCGTAAGTTAGCTCCAATGGATTGAACGGTCGATTAACGGAATGGGAAAATGGATGATAATTAAAGGACTCGGTAACGTAGCTCAATGTGCTGAAGATTTTAATAGAAAATAACAAATGAATTAGGTTGACTATATAATGGGATTGCGTATCGCGATATCAATCGATTGTGAAGAATTTTATTGATGTTTTTAAAATTTAAATAAATGTAGTTACAACAAAATTTATATGCTTGAAATTGAGAAAATTTAGAAACTAGTGAAAAATGTTATTGTTTAAAAAAATCACATATACAGATCAACAGACGCCGATTCTGAACATATACGTTTTTTTAAATATTTAATTATAAGTAGAATTTAAGAAAGACATGGCACGATCAAGTGAATCAAATACTTGAGTCGGGCCATGTCAGAAGTCGGAATAATAGAAGAGAATGTATGAGACGATGTATGAAGCAAGAAGTGTATGCCAAGATCGAGTTGTTTGGCGGTCAGTCCTCTCTGCCTACCACTGCGGGGAAACGGCGTGATGGTTAGTTAGTTAATTTATAAAATGTCAACGTCATTCGAAAATGAATAAAACACATCATCAAAACGCCCCATATGGTTGGCATCGTTAGATCGGATGCTTCTGACATCTCGCGGATATTCGCGCGTGAATTCATTTTGTGTCTATTGATTTCGTATGACGTCACATGCAACACGTCATAGATATCGGACGTTTTGGTGGGCTTTGAAAAAATCAAATAAAAAAAAATATTTGTATTTTGGAAACGAACTATAAAAAAAATCTATTTAAGCTAGACGGTCAACATTATTAAAACAATGAACTGGAGTTTCTATTATTATGAGAAAGGGAACAAGTATGTACAATGTGTAGAAAACGAAAACAGTACGTATACATTTACTCGTTAATAATAATAATAAGAGTTAATTTCTATAGCGCAGTTTTGTGAAGGTTCACCTCAAGTGCGTTAAGATGAATTTACGATTACAAAACTTTTATAACGTATTTCCACTAGTTTATTTTTGACCGAAAGTCATTAACTCGTTAATGCGAACGTCTGATGAAATTACAGTGAATGTTTAGAGCAAGTTGCAAAGATAGGGTTATTTGCTTGTTGTCTACTGAAAAATAATTATTTGGTCTGTATTGATGAAGAACAGTAATTAAAAAAAAAAATAATTAAGTATGTGCATGTACTCGTTTTCAGGGTTATGAAAGTATGTATTTTTAAATAAATAAATTTTTAAAAAATACAGTTTTTTTCTTTCGGTAATATTTTCAGGCCGGCTTTGATTTTCTTGATTGAGAATACCTCTAAGATAAATAATTTAAGTAATTTCAAAAAGCAATTTGATCATCAACTTAGGCCAGCGGCAAGTTCCGGTTTGCGGATGATGGAGTTTTCAGTCGTCTGTCGATGGAAGTCAAAACGGAATCTACAGGCTCTTTTAAAATTACCACTCTAAAAGCATTAATTGGGGTGATATTTCATCGTTGGCAGGGAAATACATTTCCTAAGGGGTGGTAATTTAGAACGGCTGCCGTGGTTACCACCAGGTGTACAGCCTCCCCACCCACCCTTAAATGGGTATAAGGAGTTAAAAAGGAGATAAAAAGCATCACAAACAAAAAAGAGTATTGATGTTATCCCCTTTCTTTACTTAACTGTGTTCTTGATTTATGTTCCGAAAGATAATGGATTCTAAATACTTTTAAGACGGGAATTCGTTATCTGGCGGTTTATTCGTTTTATGAAGGCAAATAAAGCTTTTTAATTCGCCGTGGAATTATTTTAATGGATTTTTATTCCGATAATGTTTACTAATGTCCCAATTTGATAAAGACGGTTTATCTAGCAGCTATCGGCAAGTTTTTATGTGCCAAGTTAAGTCGCATTATGATTATCGTGAATTGCCGAAAATTCTTGGGAAGGATAACGATACGATATTTTTTCTTACCATGTTAACATTTTCTTTTTTCTCAGAGTAAAATTATCATGTTGATTTTATTTCATTTGCGCATTACTCAGGCCCAAGAGCAGGTATCAGTTCATTCAAAATAAATAATGTACTACTCTGTACCAAAAACAAATTTAAAAAAAAAATCGATATTCTGAATTAATAAAATGGTGCGAAAAAGATGTAGGCTTCATAGTCGGTACATTCGGGCGAATAAGAGCGATGGCTTACCGGTAGATAAAAATATAAAGAAATCTAAAAAGGTATTCCGCACCGACCGAAACAGATTGAAGATGATCAAAGGAGTTTTTTTCTAAATAGTTTTTTTAATACATGGTAGATTTCCTCGAATCTAGATTCTAGTAACTGTCAATAGCCGTGATTGAGTATTTTGGAAAATATTATTAAAAAATGTATGTTTTTGTTCTGCGTATTTAGAACACACTTTAATAACTTTAAACCATGCTAGCAAACCTAAGATAATTGACTAAGGGGTGAAAAACATTGTTTTTGTTTTTTAAATACTGTTCTTAAAATATTTATTTAAAAAAATATATACATTGATTCGACTACTTTTTAAACGAAATTACGTTTCCATAATTTGTGAGGTAGATTTAACAGCCCTTTGAAGATTACCATAGCAGAGTGGCACCGATCAGAATATTTTAAGAAACGCAGAATATACGCTTCACGCTTTCACGAACTCCTTGCCAATTGGACGCAAATATTACTTTTTTGAAAATTTTTATCCAAATCAAATTTAATAATGTTGTTATTAAGTATTTTGGTTTTTTCTTTTTAAAATTATTATTGTAGCAGCTTTTTTGGCGTTTAAAGCCTTTGAACGCTGAAACAGCTTTCACAATAATAAACAAACTAAAATACTTGCACAATTTAGTAATAGCATTATTAAATTTGATTTACAGTAAATTAAAAAAAATAACAATTAACAAATATCACATTACTAAAATCAAAAGAAAAGCAGGTTAATCAGATAAAACCCAAGCGATATAACGAACATGATTTTATTTACGTCACCAGGTTCTATTAATCATGCTTGATTTATAGATCAACACGATTGGAACAGCAATGATTTTTTGCGTTGAATTACTAGTACGGAGCGCGGATTCAAGGATTGGAATACTATTTTACGAGTGCATGCACACATTTTGGGCAATATTATGCATTTTATAGACTGGTAGAAATAGGTTTACAATATGAAAGTTGATTTAATAATGTAAATACTGAGTGGGACGATGTAGATGTTGCAAATCTTCGAACCGCAATTTGGGTAAGTAATCAGATTTAAAGCTTTTTTACAATATAGTGTAAGCAGATAAAATAATATATTTGTGTATACCATACTAATTATAAAAGATACTTTGAAAAGGGTAAAGATATAGGTTTGGATGGAAAAAATTATACTTTCTAACATAGAAAACATTTTAGAAAAACGATTTCTGTTTATAAAATCCCGTGTGCGTAATTGTTTGGATTTTAGTAAAAAAAGCTGAAAAAAGATCTCAAGAAAAATAGGATACATGTCATAAATATTTTAAAATCACCATTTTAAGATCAACTAAGGCAATGAAAAATAATTTCTAAATATAACTACTCATTGGTGAAAATGATCGTGGTGTCCAAAACTAAGTAAATGTTTTAAAAAAAAAATCAAAAAAAAAACTCTATTGCATGATCCAGAAACTGACGATGGAAATCTTATCAAATATCTCAAACGTATTTAAAAATCAGATTTGATTAATTCTATATATAATACAATACGTAATCATGCATATTCGACTACATGTATATTATATGAATATTCGGTAAATATTATGCATACACATTTTGTTCCTTCAATCTCGTTTTTCCCCCCGTACACGTCACAAAACATCAGAAACATGCAAGGCGACCACTAGGCTCAACTTCATATTGGCACACAACCCGATACTGTAAAAATGTTTTTAACATGTATTAATAACCTTGTCATATAAAAAAAAACTTGCTACGATTCGGCTGAGTTATCTGAAAAATTGAGAATCAAGTAGTTAATAGTATGAATGCATTTTGTAATTTTGCTACCGTTTTGAATAGCCAATAATTTTCACACTATTTCTCCGTTCTGCTCCCTAGTTTATTTCTCATAACGAAGATCCACATTTTTGGGAGTATCACAGTCACAAATAAAATAATTAAACATTAATGTAACATTGGAAAGCTTGGGAGGAAATCTTTCTTGAGTTATGGAGCTCTCAAATAATTCCTTAGCTGTCAACTAATAAAATAAAACACTTTTTTGTTAGCACCAGATTATTCAATTTTAGAGTGATAAATAAAAAAATAATATGCAAGGGCTATGTAGCAAAGCTGGTGAATTAAAATACACACAGTGTGAAATCAGTTTATTTCACTGGGTTTTGACAAAAGGTATTGATGATTTTGAAAACTGTTGTAGAATAATTGGTTTAAATTATTCACTTAGCTTGTAATATGAATTTCAAACGAAACGGCTCCACGCTGAATTAGACCCGTTGAGAACAACTTGCAAACGGCGAATGGCGAATGGCTTACTACTTATTTATGTCTAGGAAACAGGAAATAGGAGAGAGGAAATTAGATTTGTCGCGTTGGTGCACACAAATGTATTGCGAATATACTTGAAGGTTCCGCATTGGTGTCGGTATGTTTATATCCTACTAACGATAAATTGGATTAAGGCACAGAAACTCGGGATGATATCAGAAATCTGTTGGCAAATAAGGGTATTTCGATATTATTGGGAATCACGTTATTCTGGTTCCGGATTGAAGTACTCTTGTATAGACAGAAATATTAAATATATAAATTAATGGTAATGATTAATAAACAACCAGTAAAACTATATTTAAATTAATTTCACCTTCTATAGGCCTACACAATACGTATACTGACAAAAACTAACTAATTAGTGATCATTGTGATTAAATAAAGTTTTCGTATTGATTATCTACATTTTTTTGATGAGGTAGGTATTAAATAATTTGAGAAAATTATAACAATGTATTTATCATGGTCGAAAGCAAAATTTGCAAAATAACGTTGTTCATTCTTCTTTAAAAGAAAAAGAAAAAACAATCATACTAGTGGACAGCTGTCCGCATAGAAGGCTCTGGTATAAGGCAATATGGAAAATATTACATGTTTTCCAACGTACTTTATTCAGTCTTTTCAGGAAACAATAGTGTAGAAACTTCTTCGAACTTAGGTATAAATCTTTAAATTAAATATTGCCTGAAAAGTTCGGAACAAAAACATCCAAATGGTACTCGTACCTACATAAGAGGGTTACATTCTCGTCTCAAATAAGCTTTCAAATTTGGAGTGGCACTCAGAGAAAAAAAAAACACTTTTTGGCTTTTCGAGAAAGGTGTGTAATTAATTGTGTTACTGCACGCCACTGAGGGCGACGTGCTTGAAATGCCGATGACACCATTATCATGGCTGCCATAGAATTTTCGAAGGCCAGAAAGAAAGAAAGGCTTGATGTTTATGGCTCAATGCCCCCTCATATAAGAAGGCGTGTTACTTTTCCCATATCGAAGTTTATTCCATTAAAATTAAACACATGGTACATGCTTTTAAATTAATTTAATGACAACGAATTCTTTGAATCGTTGAACGCTCGCGTGTCAGCCTGGAAAATAATGATGTAAATCATAGAAAGTGTTTTTGATTCTCAAAAGAAAGAAATTATGTATAAATTACATTTCAACAGCCTTTTCTTAATGCAATATTTCTTTTTGCTCGGGTATCGCAAAATCGTATAATCACAGTATAAAGAAAGATCTTGGTCATACGCCATTTTGAATGTTGATGTTTCGTATACCACTGAAAAAAAATTTATTACAATTTCCTTAGGTAAAAGAGAGTATTATTAGAATTACCACGCATTGGATATTCCTTGTACATGAATACCTAACAGAAAACCGTTCTAATTTTATTGATTGGGGTAAATTGAATTGAGAGTTCTGATTAAATTCCTTAGAACCCAACGAACAAATAAAAGAGAAGAGCTGTAGCTTTTCTGTGGGAACCGAATATAATTTACAAGAGGATGCATGCCTTGTAAGGTATAGAAGGTCCAGGAAGTCCTGTAATGTTTTTGTCACATTAATTAACGAGTTCTGAAAAACTAGGTGGTTCTAAGACTTCTGCTTTCCCTCATTCACTTTACACCATGCCCAATAATGGTAGTACTATAGTCACACTGTCTCCGGCCAGTCGGAATTTTGAGGAGCGTCTCGTAAAACGAATAAGCCATATTCATTTAAAGTTATTATACAATACTGACTGGAGATTTAGTTAATTTTTAGTTCATTGTTGTTATTTAGGTTTGTACAAACATTCTCACTTCGCGTAGATCCAGGGGAATATGACTTGTGTTATGCCAAACAAGACTTAAAATTAATGAGTGCTTGATACCCCTGGTAAGCGAAAATAATTTTCGACGAAACTGAGAAATAATTTTGAGTGAGAGCGGAAAACAATTTTGACAATACGCTACCGACAATTTTTTTAAAGACATAATTTTATTTCACCATTCGAATGAAAAAAGCCCCTTTTTAAGGCATCATTTAATCAACATCAGTACATATTAGGCCAGTAAAATAGAAACCTTTCTTACTTAAGTGCGTAGAAAACAATGTGTGTTATAAATATACAGCAAAAAAAAAAAACACATTAGTTAATATCCTTCTTACGTCATCCTTTCCCCCGGGAGTAAATTCAACTACGGAAGAGGACATTTCACAATTCATTCTCGGAGTTTGTCAGAGTGAATTAGTATTAGAGGATTTTCCACCTCGCCGCGTCCCATTATCGCTTCTTCACAATTTGGTCGGAGTAAGCTCCACGTTGGGTGTCATTGTTACCCGGAGGGATGGATCCGCGGGGAGATTGCGTTTATCCATCCTATCCCCATACACTCCAGAGATGCTGGAAATGGACCGGATCACTGGCTCTGGATCGCAGCACGAAATAATATTCTGGCTTGTCCTCATCGGGGAGGAAAAATATCTCCAAACTTTAGAAGCGCCCCCTAATTCAAAATAATCAAATTATAAACTTTTCAATTTTGTTCTAGTCTGTGATTTTTGACTCTCGTTTTAATGAAATTATTTAAAGACTCTGCTTAAAGTTGGTTTACTTACTTTTAGAGATCAATTAATATATACATAAGCTGTACTTACAGAAATATTACCATTTTTTATACAATTTATAATGTCAAATAAAGTCCCACAAAGCTGCCACTAGGCAGCTTGTCTACCAATTCTATGAATTAATCATCACATTCTATTTGATTTATAAATAATATTTATCATTGCGCTACACGTTAATAATTTTATTTCTAGGTCTCTCATAATTTATGAAGCCTAGGAATTTTTTTTTGAAATATAGCGTTCTACCACCTTAGTCGTTTTCAAATATTTTGACGGGAAAATTTTAATCTTGTCATATAGTAGTGCATTTGTTGTTACCCGTGAAACTGTCTTATTTTTATTATATCTTTTTCATAGGTATCATATATACCAGAAAATTAATTTTATTACAAGAATTCTCCTCACAAATATATGAATTAACTGATTTATCCGATTTATCAATTTTAGCACCTTTTTCAACAATAAATGTTTTTTCAACCCCTAATTTTAGTTACTTACTTCTCCGACAGTCAAAATTTTAAAAGCATACCGCTGTTTAAACAGAGCGCACACATTTGTTTTAAATTACTTCACACGCCGAAGGCTGGCATTAAAATAAACAATTACTCGCTTGAGCAAACTTTTAATTAGGTAAAGTCATCAACCACTTAGAACTTCGACATTCACACTCATCTCCTCCGGTTTACCTCAGACAGCCGCGGTAGACCGCCCGTAAATACGGATTACAATTCACGGGTGGCTAATGTATTATACGGCCGAAGTTTAAGTCTAACTGCCGATCCGTTAAACGGAACCACGTCTGGAGCCGCTTAAGCCTTAAACCGGCACTATCGATTGTTTGCCGATGAAACGACGAGAACTATTTAGGTGCTTTACGGAGTAAATATCTTATGCGACTCTGATCACGGGCGTGAGAGTAAGATTTCATTCGATGTTCTGAGACGTCGGCGTCGCGGCGTCGTGCTGAAATCAAATTATTTGTACAAGATAAAACGTCGTGTGCGCACGTGACTTGTTAAGTTAATTAGAGAGCGGCTCTCACGTAACCTTTGCAATAATGCTCCGGCCATTCGACATCGGTAATTTCGAGATAACTTTGTATTTATTGGAGGTAATTATCGGATTCGTGATATTTCGCTAGGGAGGCTGTAGGTATTTCACTGTGGTAAGAACCATAGCTTTTTAAAATAGATCGTTTCGACTTTGGAAGAAGTTAAAATAGTATCCTCAGAAGATTTACGTGTTTAAATAATCAAACAGTTGAATTGAGATAAATATATACATCGATTGAACTATAAACATTGATATTGAATATAAAGAATTTATTCAGTGCTTTCTATCGCGATGACAATGTATAATAATAATACATAATATAAGCATGTGATTATATACATGTATGTAGGTACTGGCAACTCATTTTAAAGAGCGCACGTTTGCGGGTGTTTGTGCACACAGATAGTGAATCAAACTGGTTCGAACTAGTTTGGAATACCCGCCCGCAGTGCCATACTAGTGCTACGATATAGTACACCACTACACAAGCAAAAATATCTTTAAAATGATTTTTCTTTGTAGGATTATTGTAACCCTACCACTTTTTGATAGTTATTAGTGAAAAAGCGTACTTTTTAATGAATAAAGAACATATGCATATTTAAATAAACTTTTATTTGCGAACCCATTTTAGTTAAGTAAAAACACAGATATCAAGGAAATAATGATATTAAAATACATACATATATACAGATTCTTTGGACAGTTTTGTGACTTTACCGTTTTAAATATTCGATTCACATCTACCAGTACCGTGCAGTGCAGCCACGTAAAGTGGCAGGCACGGCCAAATCAAATCAATTTAATATAATGTAATTTCATATTTTGTAAATGAAATCTTCAGAAATTGCAGTGAGGATATCATTATTTGTTATTTTGTTACAAAAAGATGGTCAAACATTATTAAATAAATTAATTAAATAACATACTTTGTATTTACCACTTTATTAATAAAAATATATCTACATATTTCGAAAGCGATGCTTTCTTCATCGGGACTAATACTAAAATAATGATGAAGAAAGCATCGCTTTCGAAGCACGTAGTTATAAATAATTTTAAAACAATATTAAGGAAAGCACGAAATCGATAAAAATGACAGAATTCAAAGATGTCTCGGTAGCTCAATTGCCATAGATATTTCTCCTGGATAGAGTACAGGTTCTGCGTTCGAATCTCTGTCACAACCTAATTTTTTTTATTATTATCTGTGTCTTCTTCTATTTCATGTTTTCATTGCTAATTGTTCAAAAACAATGTTTAATAATTAATATCACAACGAATAATAAGATAACAATGATTTAATAAAAATGAATGTGTAATTTATCACGGAAAACTTTCAAAAAAGCAACTGCGTATTATAAGTGGTATATACAACAATAAATGAATTAAACAATATACTTTTTATTCACCACTTTATTCATATAAAGATATCTACATGTTTCGAAAGCGGTGCTTTCTTCATCAGGAGTAATACTAAAAATAATAATGTAGAATATTTAGTAATTTTTAGTATTACTCCTGACGAAGAAAATATCGCTTTCGAAACATGTAGATGTCTTTATATTAATAAAGTGTTAAATACAAAGCATATTATTTAATTCATTTATTAATAATGACGCCATAAAGTGAAAACCAATTGTTTGAAGAAATTACATTATAAAATACGTTGCTTACATTATCTGTGAACGCATTCACGCACTGTCTTTTGTGAATACTCCCTTCTGTGCCGTGACTGCCACTGTACGTGTCTGCACTGCACGATGCCGGTAGATCGGCGCGTTTGAGTCATAAGGGTTAAATTGAACCGGATTCACTTGCTACCGACATATTTTATAATAAAACTAAGATTTTTTTGACATAAACAAGTTTATAGATTTGTTTTACTTATAGGTACAATAGTGTTTCAATGTTTTTGTTAAGGTTACCCATAAAATTAGAAATAGTCATCGCTTTTATAGATGGCGCTAATTTAAATATTTTATTTAAAAAAAAAAAACTTTTAGGCTGAACAACTTTTAAATATGGAGATGAATTTTAATATTTGTTGGCGAGTGTACAAACGGAAGAGGAAATGGAATAAATTGTTATTTTAGGTTTAAAGCTCAATTCCTTCAACAAACTTATAAAAATACTGTGCATGGTAGTGGTACAATAAAATATTAAAGTAGGATTTATCATTTCAGGAAACCTGATGAGAAAATAATGACTTTAATGAAAGAAAATTGACTGAATGAAATATTTATAAAACAAGCCTTTTTTAGTGTTTCGAAATGAATAAAATTGTTTTTTTCCGTGCTTTTGAATTTAATTTATTATTTTTATTTTTTATTTTGATAGAAAGCAGTCACTTTGTGGTTAAACATATTTAATAAAAATAAAACAATAACTTATAAATCTCGTACTTATAAACAAAGTTATTGTTTTGTTTTTATTATTTTTTTAGTATAATCTAATGCAAAAAGTATACAGTTCTGGTTAGGATTACCAGTTTCACAGTTATACCTTCGCCCTTTTTGTAAGATAATGAAGTTTGAAACATTTCCAGATATTGATAGGTTTGGATGTAAACAAACACACCATCCATTTTTTATACAATCCCAACAAAACACCCATTAAACGAGCCAGGTGGATAAAACGTGGAAGGTTTCCAACATCAGTGTATTAGCCGAGGGTTTACCTGCCATGGACGCCTTATTTGAATACGCCGAGACTGAGTTTCAGTTCATCCGATATTACAACGATATGCAAGCCGATCTTAACGCGGGTTTATTTGTGGGGGCGGGAGGAGAAATTTATTAATTTTCCAAAGTGAGCGGATATTCAAGCTCCTGAAATATTGCATTCGGATCCCAGAGCAAGAAACGTTAAGTTTGCGAGAAGCGCTCCTGTCAGACGCTTAAATTATATACCGGAAAAACAATATTGATAGTTGAAATTTATATCGAAGTGAGATAAAATCATAAAATTTAAACATGTTTTCCCATTTAACTGAGAAGTTATTCGTTTGTAGGAAATAAGTGTAGGTACTTCATGTAAGAATCACATTTTTTTAAAGTTGCATACAGCTGTGTTCATCCTATGCCAAGTCCATTAAAAAAAAAAATGTTTGCCAAAAAATCAACAAGATTTTAAAGGCTCCGTTTTGGACATCATTTTAAAAATATCATGTCCAATTATTTTTTAACCTCTTAATGGTTTTTTATTCTTCTTTTTTTATTAAGAACTATTTAAAGTATATAAATTTACCATGTGTTACATTGTAAAATATATGTATATTAAAATATTTTATAATATTCGCCGTCCTCTTCACTAGGGACCCCTGTCCCGAGGCGGACTGTAAATTGTTGTGTTGGTATTATTGATGCTTATGTTGTCTTCGTAATTTTTCTGATGTCCTCATCTTAATGTTTACTAAACCATGTTTTGATGCTCTTTTTGAAAGATTATATCTCCGCAGTACTTTTAACATCACCTGACAGAGCATTATACAATTTTGTGGCATGGAATTTATTGTTCTTCTGTCCAAAATATGTATTTAATTTTGAAATTTTAATTAAATTTTAGGTTTTTGTCCTTGCAGTGTAGACGCGTTGGTCAGTAAGGTACTCAGTTGTTCCTTTAAAATTAAGTAGAACATTTTTTTAATAGAGACGTATAATACCGAAAATGTGTTTTGAAATTCCTTTTGACGGAGTTCTTATAAGATTGGTACTTTTAAGATTGTTTTTATCATACTTTTTTTTGAGTTTTCACGAGCTGCTCATGTGGATGTTAGAGGCAGATCCTCATTCAATAATCCCATATTATATACTTGATTTCCAAAGGGCATAGTAGACTTTATACAGAGTATGCTTCGTATGTTTCTAAAGAAGAACATTATACAACATATTTATTCCTAATTGTTTCAGTTATTTCAACAATGCCTTCGATAATAAAAACTGCCATTAGGTCAATAAACAGAAACAAGAACATTTTGGAAAACTGGAAATTTTCGATGTTTAAAATTAATCTCGTATTTACCCCTTCTCTCCTTATATAAAACCACTTTTCCCCCCGTTTGTCCACGAATACGAAACAAATATACAGAATTGGAAAATATGTGATACAGTCGAGTGCACATTTAAATGTGCATATTTAAAAGTTTGCTGTAATTATTTCCAGAGGAGTGAGAACATTTTGTCCCGGAATGTATTAATTCTGTGTCCAAAGGCCGCCTTAGCTTAGGAGCGACTTAGTGAGAAAGTGGTTAAATATGCTAATGACTTCCAGAATACTTGTGTTTCCGTGTTCCTAATTAATTCAAAAACTTTTACCTCAAAACAACTGAATTACAGCCGTCGCGTCGTGGACCTCCACTAGGACGCCTTTCCCAGGGAAGACCTTTATGCATGGTTAGCGTAAGGCCTAAATTCTAATATCCCGCCATAGATTATTTAAATAATGTTCTAAAGTACTGACTAAATTATGCCTGACCGTAAATATGCGGGTTTTAGTAGAAGTCAAAAAGAAACTGAATCAGCTTTTTGTCAATGGTTTGGTGAATGTGTCAGTTTTCAGTCTTTATACTATGAGCGTTTGTAATAATTATCGACATTTTACAACTTAGAGTTTTTCAATCACTTATTTAAATAGACATCATCACGTTTAATAGTGTTCTTCCACTCACACAAAAATAAATAAAGTTTAATGCTTAACGCTATTATTAATTGTTGCGTAAAGAAAATGGAGTGTTAAGTTCAAGAAAATGAAAATTTTCGTCATGCTCTTTCGTTTCAATTTATTCGAGGTGTTCAGCAATCAATGGTGCCTTATATGGGGAGCATTCGATCCGATTGCTAACAATACAAAGTCAGCTCGGTTGGGAAATTATTCACAATCGCCTAATTTTTCTGATTTTGGTCCATTAAATTATAGTATTTTCCGCCTAAAGGGAGATTCTTCTTTACTAAAATGATTTTTTCTCTACCAAGCCATCCGCCTAAAGAGAGATTCTTCCTTACTATCATGATTTTTTCTCTCCCAAGCCACCCGCCTTAAAAGAGATTTTCCTTTACTACAATGATTTTTTTCTCTCCCAAGCAATGCGCCTAAAGAGAGATTCTTCTTTACTACAATGATTTTTTTCTCTCCCAAGCCACCCGCCTTAAAAGAGATTCTTCTTTACTACAATGATTTTTTCTCTCCCAAGCCACCCGCCTTAAAAGAGATTTTTCTTTACTACAATGATTTTTTCTCTCCCAAGCCATGCGCCTAAAGAGAGATTCTTCTTTATTACAATGATTTTTGTCTCTCCTAAGACACCCGCCTTAAAAGAGATTCTTCTTTACTACAATGATTTTTTTTCTCCCAAGCCACCCGCCTTAAAAAAGATTCTTCTTTACTACAATGATTTTTTCTTTCCCAAGCCATCCGCCTAAAGGGAGATTCTTCTTTACTACAATGATTTTTTCTCTCCCAAGCCATCCGCCTAAAGAGAGATTCATCTTTACTACAATGATTTTTTCTTTCCCAAGCCATCCGCCTAAAGGGAGATTCTTCTTTACTACAATGATTTTTTCTCTCCTAAGCCATCCGCCTAAAGAGAGATTCATCTTTACTACAATGATTTTTTCTCTCCCAAGGCATTCGATTTTTTAAAAACTTGAATTCGAAAAACGAAAAAAAAAAACGTGCATTATCCCATGATTTTATATTGTACTAACAGTTTTATAGTAAAAGTTTTATCCGATTGTAATCCCGTAATAGACCATTACGACTTTCTAACAAAAGCTGCCCGTTCGATACGATGTAAGTTTTATGTTCGCTAAAGGAGCTTTGTGAAAAGCACACC